>BLKM01000587.1:2123025-2481979 GCA_013340265.1 Coptotermes formosanus | reverse complement strand
TGGTGGTGGTGGTGGTGGTGCTGGTGGTGGTGTTTGTGGTGGTGGTGGTGGTGGTGTTGGTGGTGCTGGTAATGGTGGTGGTGATGGTGGTGGTGGTGGTGATGGTGGCGGTGATGGTGGTGGTGGTGGTGGTGGTGGTGGTGGTGATGGGGGTGATGGTGGTGGTGGTGATGTGGTGATGGCGGCGGTGGTAGTGGTGGTGGTGGTGGTGGTGGTTGTGGTAGTGGTGGTGGTGGTGATGGTGGTGGTGGTGGCGGCGGTGGTGGCGGTGGTGGTGGTGGTGGTGGTGGAGGTGGTGGTGGTGGTGGTGGTGGAGGCCACGACGACGATGATTTAAATTTTTTATTACAGCCTTTTTTTCTCTAGTGTACCCTGTAAATTCCATCCTTCTTATGTCTATTTTATAGTTTTGCGTTTAAACTCCATCACTACACTTCCGGGCCAAAAGGAATCACGTGGCTGAATTTTTTGGAAACATTTGTAACTATATTTTCACACAACAATTCAGGACCCTACATTGAATAATGAAAATATTATTACAAACCATGACATTAATTGTATTAAAACTTGATATAAAACGACGTGAGTGCATTTGTACCAACAACGTTACAGGAAATGTCACCGTGATAACTGGAGTATGCACTTTATGATATCCTGTCTTGCGAAGACTTCTATTCTGGTGACGATGACAGCTATTAAAAGGCTTGCCCAATGTTTAACCGGAAAACATGAATGCATTTCATATGACAGCACTTCCGCGAGATATTTGTGGAAAGCAGCACTGATGATCATACAGCACTGTCACAGTGCGTAAACAGACTTAATGTGACCTGCATTGGTCTGTGGCAGGCTGCTGGAATTTGTGTGCCAGTTAGGTCATGTGCGTGATTAACTGAAGAAGAACGAAGCAAAATGGGACACGTCCCAGCAACTGCAAATTCATGATGTCGCGAATTTAATTGTTCAGCTGTTGCAGGGTGTTTATAAAATCCAACTACGTTTAAATTTAGGCCTGCTTTTGTGTTCTGAACAAATACATATCTACTGCCCTTTGGGATGTGACTGCGTATTCTGGAAGATACTTGCTTGAAGCATGTTACTGTGAAACGTCGGCACATATTTACCAGGCTGCTGGACGTAGCATCCCAGAAGACAGTTTATTGTGATCATCACTGTGAAACCCCCTTCTGCCACACGTAAGCATAACGTTATATTATTCAGAGGGGCTACGATATGTACCAGTCCATTGGGCTGAGTGGTACAACCCCGAGTGCTCTCTGGGTTCGCAGTTTTGAGTCCTACCTGGAGTGGAAGTGTTGTTCACATTTCTCACCATCCTGCTCATAGCTGTTGCCTTAATTTTTGGCCCTTCTGCCGGGGGCCGGTCACACATGCGGATCAAATAATTAAGCAAAAAAATCCTGTTCTTACAGCGTTTAATATGAAGATGCGGTCTTTTGGTTTGTGACGCTGCGTAGTGTGGTACATGAGTAGACTATACAGTTTCGAAGAAAACTGCAGTTTCCATCTTCGGCGTGGAGGAGAGGCAGTGGAAGGTGAGACAGCATATTGCGTCTAAGGGTTGTTTCCTTTCAACCAGGCAATACGGAATCATATCCCAGGCGACTGTGTACTAACCACCGTGGGAAATTCGCACCACACAATGAGTGTTTTCGGTAACTTCAGGATATTTGCCGATTGTTCCTGTCGACATACCTAAATTTCTTTCCAGCTATGGCGCAGGATGTAGGAATTCTGGAAAATAACCAGCATATATGTGTACCGTATTAGTGTGTGTTGTACGTGCCTGGACTGCCGGGCAAAAATGTACAAGTTTTAAGGCATGGCGAGTTCAAATTTTCCTCTTACATTAAGAGCAGAACAGGGCTGGCTGTGTGACATTCGAGGCTGTCAGGCCGCTCATCTGAAAAACACTGTCCTCTGGGATGTGACACCGATCAATGTAGTAAATATTTAGAGACTTTTCGGAAAAACCTGGTGACTCCACCTGGGAGGTTGAATATAGGGTTACTCCGAAATGACGGTCAGTTTCTAACAGACTGCGTAGTGTGACATATAGGAACACAGCACTCCTCAGCTGGACTCTGTTTAAGGAAATTTCTTGCAAGGAATTGAAATATAGACCCACCTATTTTAATGTTTGTAACAGTTCTTTATACAAAGTACATAAATACAGTCGAACCCGGTTATAACGACATCGGTTTATGCGAAACCTTGTCTATAACGTCAGATATTCTGTGGTGCCAATTAATTCCTCACTGCTAAACATAACGTTATACTCCTCGGTTATAACAACACTCGTTTATAACGACACGAAATGTTCAGTCCCTTACATGACGTTATAACCGAGTTCGAGTCTAATTGCTTCAAGGGGTATGTCATGTAAGAGCTTGCCTGTCGTCTCTGTAATTATTGGCTGTATTTTGACGAGAAGCTAAACTTCTTGTTCTTGTGTCTCGGATTCTGTGGCCATCACAAGACTGCTTTAGCCCTTTCTTCCAGCGGTGAAATTTAAATTCAGCCGGAAATCCGTCTGATTATTTTCGTGAGATCTGTTGTTAGGACACTGGTGTTGAAAATTAAATGAGGAGGTGAAATCAGACCTCAAAACCACAGCAATGTTACTTCATAGCGCCCTTTGTTTTATACTACTGACAGCACTTACGGATACTTGACGTCAGAAAACTTGCCAGAACACTGTACTGGGTGGAGTACACACCCCGCCACTCGTATTTTGTCATCCATCTACTGCTGCTTTTTATCCCATCTAATGCACTCGCAGCACGAAATGCAAGTGATGAATGAATGATGTGGTTATGTAAGCCCTTTGCGTGCTCCACTCCCGTCCACAGGGAAACAGTATTAGAAGATAACGCGCCACAAACAGTTGCAGCAAATGAAGACAGAGATTCAAACACGTGACTTCCAACACGAAGCCTGGGTGTTGATCACCACGCCATAGCATTCGGTGCTGTGTGGTATCTGCATTGTTTGTTGTTTCCCAGGGGCGAATCCTGTTCATGCCCGTCCCGGGGGCCACGCGGTCTAAGGCGTAGGTCTGCGGCTGCTTGCTTTCTGGGATTGCGGGTTCGAATCCCGCTGGGGGCATGGATGTCTGTTTCAGTATAATATTCTTTCTTTCTATCTCGCTTGTTAAGGCCAGTGACGAGAAGTGTGGCTGTTATTAACGTCGCATTATTTATATGTAAATGGAAGCTGTGGAGAGCACGCCACAGGACGTTCTCTCTCGCTCTGTCCGTACCTCTGTATTTCACACACATGCTTTAAACGGTAAGGTAAGGCAGAGAATACTCAGCATCCATAGACTTTCAGCATATGCGCTGCGCAAACGGTATATAACACAAAGTAACGATTTTTCAGGAAAACAAGTACAAGTTTCCTCTCTCTTGTTTGGTATAGGACATAATTTCCCCCATTCCTGTGGTATGGCGGCGCGATTGTAGCCATACCAGATAATTCGCCACTATTAGTTCCGCCAACAGTACGTTTGTATCTACAGTAAGTAAACATGAAAGCCAGTTAAGGGACGCAAGGTCACAGACAAAGGTTCGAAAATTCCGTGGATCTTTTCACTTTTGATTGAGGTCTTCTGAGATGTGACATCGGCTAATATGATACGTGGGTGCCAACCTTTCCGAGGAGCTTGCTGCTTGCATCTTCTGGAGAGAAGCACTCTTCTGTCGAGAAGATGCAGGCAGCAGAGCTATAACAGTTGGCCTCGGTGTATAAAGACTACACTGTTGTAAGTTCAGTGAGTCTCAGCCTTGATATTCACCGCCTTGAGAACTGCAAATCACACCAACAACAACCCTGTCGTTACAGACAAGAAGAGGTAACCAGGAACGAATGAGAAAAGAGAGCAAAAATCTTGCGGGGCATATATAAGAGATTGTACTGACTTGTATTACATACAACCATTACTCATCTTTCAGCTGCTTCAGAAATACTTAAAACGGTTTCGCATCTAATGTACAGTTTAGCTGACAACCGTCATACGCCCTGCACGGCCGTACTGCAAAGCCAGTGCTCATCATAATTCAGGACCCAAAGGTTTTATAAATTTTAAAGATTTGAACAAAGGTTTTGAAATTTTATATTTTTAGTTTATAAAAATTGTAACATCAGATTACGTACCAAAAAACATGATATATGCAAATTACGATATTTTATTGTAGTAAATAACTCGCAGATTTTTCGATGTTTTGTGAGATCTCACAGAGATTACATTTTTACCTTTTACTGAGTCCTATATGGCACACCTGATTATGGTTCTAGGGCCGAAACGTGTTGTGTACTGAGTGCATATTGAGTACTGCACATGAGTTGTGCTGAACTAACGTTTTGTATTTATCTCACCAGCTGCTCCTGTTATGCATGTGAATAGGGTAATATAAAGGCGCTCCAGTGCGTCATTAACCACCATGCCAAAAGGGCGCCTTCATGACCTCGACATTAGATGGAGATGAATTGTCAGTTTCGCGCTGCGGCCATTTTATTGTTATAAATATCAGGGGAGTGTTTCCATGAGGCCTCTGTGAAAACATTTTTCATAAACTATGCAACCACACTACAGCTTACGCGTTTATAAATCTTTCTGTCACTTTGTCATGGCTGATTATATGGCTCTTTAAAGAGCATCACCTGCCTTCATGTGCAAGGCCATACAAGGAGATCTCTTGTGGTGCGACAGTGCGTCGACAGGGCAACCGGATGTTTATTTTAGCAACTAAACAAGCCACTCTGTATACAAACATGTATTAACAGATGCAAAATCAGAAACTGGAAAGAGAGGTAAAAAAACAGAGATGACTGGGAGAAGTCCATGAATGAGTCTAAGGTCTGCACTGAACTGTAGTGTCATCTAAGGAGGAGGAGGAGGAGAGGAGGAAGATGACAAAGATGATTATGATAATGATGATTACGATAATTATGATGACGATGACGACGACGACGACGACGACGATGACGACGATGACGAAGGTAATGGAGAAGAAGGAACAAGCCACGCTGTAAGAAACAATAAATATTTACTACAACCCTCGTGCTGAAGAGTACGAAAACCACTCTTACATTTGTCAATAAAATGTCGCGTTGGAGCAAAGCAGTACTGATCGTTATTCCGTAGTTGAAGGGAGTATGTTGTGGTTGTGGCGAACTGTAAACTGATATCGGGTTGAAGGCTCAAGTCTTCTGCTATATCACGCCATGCCAACTGGTAATTACTGACGGTGGCTGCCTTCGTCTTCACGGGCCAAGCAGTCCCCGAAAAGTGCGCTGAAAATATATATACCGAGTGTTCTGGGAGAACTTTTCTTAGGTTAAATTACTTACATCGATGAAATAAAAAATACCTGTATACGAAGTTCGGTGGTTACGGAGGTATTGACGCGAGCAAAAGGTGGACTTGTTGAGGTTTCACGTACTGTGGCTGTTTAGCGTGATGTTTGGTCCGCACACTGCGCAGGTACATCCTTGAGCCCATAGCCAAGCCAAGACATGCGGCGGGGCGTGTACTGTGTAAATTACTTGTAATTCTAAAGATGATTTTTTACGAACTTTGTTCAAGTTTTTCTTACGTAAGCGATGTATTTATGTCACATGTTTCGTAGGTATTAAGTATAGGTGTTAACAGTACAGGAACCACCGTTTCCTCTAATTTTTTTTACAGCTGCGCGGACTTGCTACCGCTCTGAGCAGAGAATTTTTACACGACCTGGCGACTGCGCGGCATTTGTAAGGTTTTTTTTTGTAATATGCATAATAAGAATATTTACAATGAAAGTTGAAAAATTCCAGCTGCGCGGCAACAATTCGGTGTGCGCGGGAGCATTTCAGTTCCTGTGCGGCCGCGCACACGCGCAGCTTAGAGGTAACATTGACAGGAACTACAAATTTCTCGTAGCTTAAATATGCATTTAGAAATTAGTAAACGTAGAACAGCCTTGATTGCTTTAAAACTTACCTCGCCATTATCTCCATAATCCTTCAGCTGCGGTAGATGTGTTTTTGCTTACGTCGATGTGATTTAAGCTAAGGAGCATTCTTCGGAAGTATGGCATTGCCCATGCAACACCCTTTATATTTTTGGGCGACCAATGTGGGTGATGTGTTCTACAGCTGTTGCGCTAACCTATATAAATATACATTTTTTGGCGCAGCTAAGCTTATTGAACTGCTTAGACCGTGAAGATGGAAGCGACAAACTACTATGAAACGTCGCCAACTGTTCACGGATCAGTACGGTATCATATGCTATAAGACCTGGATCTTTGTGGACACTGCTGTGAGAACTTCAAACCTCGCATTGTATTTGGTTCGTTTCCAGCATGTTGCGTTCGTCTAATCTGTGACGCCGTGTAGTTTGGTATATAGGTACCTACTTCTCGGAGGAACGTGTTACCTCCATCTTTAGTATAGACGCTGAATATTCGGAACGGTCGTGTCTACCAAAATACATGGCGTTACTGAGGAAAACCAAGCAAAATTTTCGTCGGAATAATCGGTGCCCTGCCGGTAACTGTGCTTGTCACTTACTGAACACATGTCAGATGAGATCTGCGTTCTTCTGGGATATTACTCAGCGTAGAGTGGTAATTCTGTGCCGACGTTTCAGGATAACCCATCGGTTCCATCTTCAAGGGTCAAGGATTCCTTGACATTTGAAGATGGTTGTCCCGAAACGTCTGTATAGAATTACCACTTTAGACTGCGTAATATCGCAGAAGAGGGCAGATCTCACCTACATTGCGGTGGATGTCTGAAATCGCACGCGTCAGAAGTGTTACCGGTTAAGCCAGGTCGCCATATTGTAAGGAGACGTCGTTCAGCTTTACTTGGGACAGAGATCCAGTGACTAGTTGTTGTGAAATCGACAGGGAAACTTCATGTTCCATAAAAGCCAAGGAATTTCAACTTACAGACCATCAAACCTGTCAAGGACTTTGCTTCATGGAGTTCGTATGTTTGAAGAATCCGTGACCACAGTCCGAACCATTGGCTTCGATCCCTAGACAAAAAGTAAGGTTTCTTCCAGCGGCCATACATGAGAGTTACTGCCGTGCACCGATGAAGTCACACAGAAGAGGATTCATTATTTGTACGACAGAATGTGCTTTTGCTATAATTCTTTCTTCCAATGTTTCCCAAACTTTTTTTTTATCGCCGACCCTTTCTGGCTTCGAAAGATAACCAGGGATCCAGGCATCCGTGCTTACGTAAATATAGGGTGTCCGGATGATACGTGCCCAAAATTAAATACGTGTATCTCAAAACTGATTTCAGATAGCTACGAATACATACCAGTGGCGTGCGTAAGAGTGCATTGAATGATTTGACCTTAATTAAACTGTCCCTCGCTTCGTGGGTATAGAGGGTTTCTGAAGTAGATATTCTAACGATCATGTGAAATAAACAGATTGCCAATTCAAGAAGTTCCGCGATTATTAAAAAGGAACATTATTCCTTTACTGAAAATGTAAGTAAACTTCAAAGCAATCATTACAGAAATATAACCACGGATCCCCTCGAAACAGGTAGCGGATTTTTTGGGATCAACGGCGCACAGTTTGGGAACCACTGATTTGTTCTCTTAAACTGCAGAAAATTTGTTTGTGGTATATGCTGGTGTTTACGAGGTGTGTGAGGCGTGGAGGCACTCACGATGATGGCACTGAAGATGGTTAGATGTCATCTGGTGTGTGACGCTCACAGAATACGTTTGTAGACATATACGGTTTGTATCGAATTTTATGCCTCCAACTTCAGGATGGAATGAAGAGTCTTCTGTGTAATGACCGAGGCAGCAGATTCATCCGAAACGCTGGTGTCTACGCAAGCTACACGGCGTCACGTCACAAACGACAGTAATCTTCATATTATTTGTCTGAGATCATTATTTTTAGAACCACAGTTTCAAGAACTCAATTTGCCTTGCAGTGCTTCTGGCGTACAGCGAACTGGGTCACCCGCCTAACACAACCCACTTATTCCAAGACTTGTTTATCTCTCTCTCTGTCTCTCTGTGACGTAACAAGGACCACGTGGGTTGGTGTGCTGTCCACTCCTAATACGGCGATGCCTGAAACAGTGCGACCTTAGCAACACGCCTAAGATTTCTCTTAGGCGCCATTGGACTCGTAAACATGGCATCTGACAGTTTTGACGTTTGAAGAATTTCTCCTTCTTTAATTATTGGCAGAACAATTTCTAACAATTTGTTACGTTCATGCCGCTCCTCCTGGTTTTGTATTCAAGCTCATGCGGTCTTGTAAAGCTGAAAAGATCTTGACGCCAACAGTTGGCATGTTTGTTCTTATGATTCGGTTATTTTAATGTTCATGGTTTAGACTCAATAAATAAACGTGAAAGAGAAGGGTTTTGCTTTGCATAATTAGGCACCAGACCATGATAACATATGAGAAACTGGAGGTACAGCGCCACGAATCCTTAAATCCCCGTTCTGTATGGAGGTGAATGATGTGTTTCACACAACTACGGTTTATTTCCGGCAAAAAGCCCTCAAGGTACTCATTGGGTACGAGGCTGAGAGGACTTGGGGGCCTGTGTGAATGTGATGGAAAAAATAAAATCTCTGCCCATGTCCGGATTCGAACCTCGACTCCCCAGTCCGGCCGGTAACCTAGTCAGTGTAGCCTACTGAGTGAGGTGACCCAGCTCAGAAATAGAACTTAAAATCCACCAGCTGCTACAAAATTCTTTGCCCATAATCTCGCAGTTTACTGCCTACATATATTTCACTCTCCCGTGAACTACTGGAGAGTGCATTTCACAACCCAGCTACAGATGTCTCTCCTGTTGGGAGAACTGGGTAGTTAATTATGAAATGGGTGAATGGAAGTAAGTTGTCTTGGTCAATTTGAATTTTAAATCATACCATTGACCGGGAAAGCTTCAAGAAACCCAGAGAACCTACATATCTGACACATCCATAGCGAGTTCCACACGAATAAACGTATAAGGTCCTAACCGCCACAACTAGCTCGAATTTCACCATCGAGAATTGAGGTGGTGGTGGTGGTAGAGCTAGATTAACAATGGAGGAAGGCACGACTCGAAAAGTGCCAGAGAAATTGTTTTCGTAGTGATAGATTTATGATCATATTATTACTTGAATGTTTATATGACATGCATCAATTACTTCTTCCGCTGCTTAACATATAAAGACTGATATTAACCTAAACTAGAGTTAAACATTAAGCCCTTACCGCGCAGTAAACAGACACCGTCTCGGTTATAGAAGCCAGCCAACGTTGTAGAGGTGAGAAAAATACTTGCTATGAGATCCATACAAAATACAGAAATACTCTCTGTGGGCATAACATGGAATTGTTGAATGCCAAACCTGTTGGTACCTAAAGCAACCACTTGGCTTGAAGAGGTTAATGACGTGTTATTTTAGAGAATGTACCGTCCAATTTGGGATGTTTGGTGAGTAATAAATCGAGAGCCACATATGTGGATATAAGCCGTCATTGCCGAATTTGAGGAAATGCTTCGGCATTTACCTTAAGTACTTGAGGAAAACCAAGGAAATTCTTTCAGTATATCCGGTCTTCGGGTCGCTACTGGAGCCTGGGACCTTTAATTCGGTTGTTACAACTAGCTCATAACCTGAATTTCAAACCTCAACTGCCCGTTTTCAAGAACATTGTAAACATTTCGAAAAACCGGAATATTTTATAGCGAATCGTGTGCAGTCCAACGATCAACCCTGATTCAGGTTGACTGCCTCCTATAGGCTGTCCTCCTCCGCATATTTAACATATTTGCTACTACTCTGCTACCGACCGGACGCCGTCTTCTTCACCCACCCGTCCAGAGGAGTCCTGCCAAGTGTGGTGTGACTGAGTGTGATCGTGAAGCCTTGATAATGAGGAGACCCTGGTCCACTAGGGGCTGTTTCGCCATGGGGGGGGAGGGCGAATATTAAGTGTCGTCTACCCACCCTGGATAACCCAAGTATTATCCAATGCAAGATTTCAGTTTTTCACAGAGGTGAACATTTAAATTAAATTCTCTGAGGTTTGACACCGTGTAGTTTGGTAGACACCAGCCTTCCGTAGGAACGTGAAATAGTCAACAGACTTTTGCGAAAATAAGTTTCATGTCCACCAAGCTCCACGGCGTCACGCCACAGACGTCCTTGCATTAAATACCCGTACACAAGTCGTATTTTACATGACTAATGATGGATAAAAGCTTCATGTGTATTCTTGTTTGTCTGTAATTGAATGTGGCCACACCAAGTTTTTGCTTTGTGGCAGCTCGCCTAGACTGCATTCTGTAGGTAATACAAAAGCAATCCCGTAGGTTATTCATTGCTGCTAGTAGCTGTAAATGGTGGTTTCATTTTTCTGTACATTGCACTCTGTCAATCTTCTGCTCCACATCTTTCCCAGAGGACATACACGTGTGCCTGATGTTTTTATGCCAGTCTGCGCGGCCATCTTATTTTTGCTACAAGATATACTTGGGTCTAGCAAGGAAAGACTAACGACACGGAAACCCGTTTTACAATATCTGTGATTTGGATTCAGCTGGCACCTTGTTCGATCCCCAAACACAAACTGCGTGTGTTTAATGCGGGTTTCGTTATCTACCTCGCTTTGGCCGTAGTAACAGTAACAAGGTAACACCGTAATCACTGGCTATGGCCGCTTGCTGCCTATACCTCTATATTCATCATTACATTCAGTGTAAAATATGGGCAAATGATTCAGCTGTGCGTCATCAGTAGCCGGGCTGTGGAGTCGGAGTCGGAAGGAATTTTAGGTGGATTCGGAGTCGGAAGGAATTTTAGGTGGATTCGGAGTCGGAAGGAATTTTAGGTGGATTCGGAGTCGGAAGGAATTTTAGGTGGAGTCGGAGTCGGAAGGAATTTTAGGTGGATTCGGAGTCGGAAGGAATTTTTAGGTGGAGTCGGAGTCGGAAGGAATTTTAGGTGGATTCGGAGTCGGAAGGAATTTTAGGTGGATTCGGAGTCGGAAGGAATTTTTAGGTGGAGTCGGAGTCGGTAAAAATGTAGCGACTCCGAATCCGAATCCGACCTTAGTCTAAAATCTTAACTAGATACTCCAAATCCAGAGCCCTGATAGCTACAGTAACCATTAGACTTATACTTAAATATAGGTTATAAGTCTAAAAAGTAGCCTGATGATTCACGTGGTGGCGATGAAATATTTTGTAGGTTTACCGTTGTTAATACATATTGAGCTTTTATGCAGGGGTCGGAGTTTTAAAAATCGAGGAGTCGGAGTCGGAGCTTTTGTGTACCGAATCCACAGCCCTAATCAGTTGATACAGTATCTGTAAATAACCTCATAAACAACGCGAACAACGTGACTGGTATGATTTACTCTACCGCCCCTGTCGCAAACATCGCCTGCATCTTTCACTTTTCTCATTGTTTGGCGCCAAAGACGGAATTTCACACTGAAAATTATGGTTTAATGGTGTAGCATGTTTCTCTGCCAGTGAGGTTTGGATGAAAAAGAATAAGAATGGGCCAGCGATAGTTGTCTGCTTGTCGGCAGAGCACGTGGGACAGAGCCGATTTAAGCAGTTTTGCTAAGTGTTTAAGTGTTCTGTGATTCATTTATTTTCCTCGACTAAAATGAGAAATGTAACAAGAGTTCACTGCTGTGACTACCCGGGACAGAAATTTTTCGCATAACTACCAAACAAAAACTGCGGAATTTGGAATAAGGCGCCCCGCTGCATCGCTTGCGCCAACGTGCTCGACGCGACAGTTCCTACACGTTTGGTTCTTTACGCACATTCTGCTCCAGTTCGGCTGTATATATGCGTAATTATAGTCCTAAGACCGAAAAGGAATTGTTAAATGAAGTGAGAAAAGCTGTCCGAAATAAACCAATCGCGCATTTGGTACGTGAGACACACTGAAAGCCGAGGCAACTGGCTCCATTGATAACATCTCTGACTTATGATACTAAACGCAACAAAAGCACGTAAGTGTGTGACAGTGTACTCTACACACTGTGTACTTCCATGTTTCGGCCACTTGTATGATCATCTTCAGGGAGGTGCATTACAAAGAATACGTACATACAAATATTACAGAAGTTAGTGGAAGCAATACACAGATATAAAGTGTTAAATTTTAAAAATATATGATTAAAAGAAACATTTGTTAAAAATTAACAACTGTAATATTTAGATGTATGTATTCTTTGTAATGCATCTCCCTGAAGATGGCCACATGAGTGGCCGAAACATCTAGGAGGTATACATTGTGTATAGTACACTTTCATACATAGGCGTAACTTGGCTAATAAGATTTGGGGGGGGGAGTACAATTGACTATCGGTGTTAGGAACTTTATTTTACAAAAGAGTCAAATTTGAAAGACGGGAAAATTGGGCCCATAAAACGCAAGTTTCTTATTTTCTTTTTTCTGTCTATATTTTATTTGCCATTATTCAATTCAGTAACCAAATAAACAATTCCTAGGTTGAAAAATATTG
The DNA here is from genome assembly GCA_013340265.1 of Coptotermes formosanus. Classification (NCBI taxonomy): domain Eukaryota; kingdom Metazoa; phylum Arthropoda; class Insecta; order Blattodea; family Rhinotermitidae; genus Coptotermes; species Coptotermes formosanus. The sequence goes on along the minus strand of BLKM01000587.1, from coordinate 2,469,434 downwards.
GGGGGGGGACATTTGACCCCCTTGCCCCCCCCTAAGGTACGCCTATGCTTTCATACACTTACGTGCATTTGTTTGTTTTGTTATCGTATCCAATCGCTTAATGCACGGTTATGGATCATTTGAAATTAGTTTAGGGCTAGTGTTTATGAGGTGCCGGGTTCAAATCTCTGTCGGTACACCGTACATCGTGAATATGGTTTGTCATTTAGCCCCTCCAGAAAAATACCGGGGTAGTACATCTCGTTAATCCCCGACCGCCGCCTTCCAGATCCTTTCCAGTTCATTGTTAATTGATCATCCTGCATCGTACACTCTGCAGATAGTCTGAGCTGCTGACTGCGGTGTTACATAAACCATGTATAAAGTCACAGTCGAGGCTAAAAGACTGAGTTGTTTCGTCGCCGGCAGTAACTTGTTTCAGAGCGTGCAAAGTTTTCGAATCCATTCCTCGAGACGAAGTTCAGTGGCTGCAGAAACGTTATGCAATAAGAGAGAAAGGTACACTTGAAGCAGGCTGGCATTTCTTTGAAGTATAAAGATAGCAATGTATGTGCACATAATGTTTACACTGCACGTTTCATACACTGTTACCACAGATGTTTTATTTTTCATTAATTTGAAGCTAATTCTCTCTGCAGTATGCGAGAAATATTATTGACCTGAATAAGAGAGGTAAAATATTTATATGGGGCACGTTTTTAAAATCTATCCTTGTGTCAAAAGATATTAACTGCCCATCGCATTAATGAATGGATTGTAAAATAAGTGGGTCAGTTAAGGTCGGTCATGGTTTTTTGTGTCACGTCCATATGTTATCTTGATGACTACAGACAGTCAGCTGATCCGAAGCAACGTGTTAACTATAAAAGGTAAAATAAAGTTATCTTATATTTAAGTATTACACAGTTAAGTGTAGGAAAGTTATGGTAAAGCTTCACTCTTTTAATTTCTGTACTACAGGAAGTGGTCAGCTGCGGGAACTGATCACCCAGTGTCGCGGCATCATATCCCAGAAGGAGTCCTTATCCACACCGCCGTGAATGCCTCAAGACTCGCATCTACCTCTTCCACCTTTCCCCTTCACTGTCTACTAATGGCCGTACGCGTCATCGTTAATAGGTCGAGCTAATTACAGCGTAAACCATAAATAAATAAAACTTAATGTAATTAACATGATACGCGTTCCGTAGTCCTTCCCTCGTCTACCTACTTGTTCACCGCAGGTGCAGAGTGTTTTTATTTTCACTTGATCACACTCAGACACACACTACACTCGGTAGTACTCCTCTGGACGAGGGATCGGCCCGTCGCAGAGATGTCTACCTGACAACACAAACACTGTTCTACAAGACAAACATCCGTGCCACCGGTGGGATTCGAACCCACGATCCCAGCAAGCGCTCGGCTGCAGACCTATGCCTTAGACCGCGCAGCCCCTGGGATCGGCATTAACATGATATTTACATTCATAATGAATGATGCAAAGAAAATCTGCCTCTCGTTTTCACATTATTGGTTTCCTATTTTTTGACAGCTCACAGCCAACACTACTGCTCCAATACAAAACCAACCGGCTGGGGAAATTATCGTTGTTTATTCGGATTGAACGAAGTGCAGAGTTTGTGAAGGTTAAAGCACGTGGTGTTTGTTATCTTTGACATCATTAAAAAAGTCAATAAGTGCCATTTTTGCAGAATCGCCTTCAGTGATGCTTCAGACCCTGTTTTTAAACTGTAACGGTTTTCACTGTGTCACAAAGTAATTTTTTTACGTGCTCCTTGCAAATTAACAGTGTAACATTCCATAAATGTTGAACTTTCTTTGCCTAATAACTTTCTAGGACGTAGGTAAGGACTTTTCTCTTGAGACTAAAGTTACAGTAATCGCTGTGTCTTAAAGTGTTAAACGTACATCAAGAGGATAGGGCATTGCGGAGTGTACGTTTGAAATGTGTGTATTACATTTCAGAGGACGCTTATCCACTGTTAGTTTATGCCGCGCAGTTATAATAGGAAGCTGGTGCAGCAGCTCATTTCGGCTGACGCCTTCTGAACAAGCTGTATGTAGTGTAATTAGAAGCCAGACGTATCGTGTGAATTCAGTTACCGCTTTATAGCACACAACACTGTGTGACTCTACGCTCATTTTTACTGCCACGTAATAGGACAGATAATTTATTTGATAACTTTATTTAAATGCAGGGCCGGAAATTTCCAGACAGCAGAGAAGTGACCCAGTGCCAGTTTATTCCACCTTTCTTACAACCTTCGTAGTATCAATCTGTGTGGTGCAACTGCAGCTTCTTACTCATTCAGTTTAGTGTTTGTCGTTGAGATTTTTCATACAATTCTGTATTACTTTCTTATTTCACCACATTTGCCACCTAAAATGACCCGCATAAGTCACAATAAATTTCTCGTTATGTAACATCTTGAGCTGCTCCGTTCGTCCTTCTTACCTACGAATATTTATCCCAACACCATGTATGAAATACTTCCGATTATTTTCTTCAGGATACGAGACCATGTTCCACACCCATAGAAACCACATTTCGAAGCTGTTATTTTGTATATCGCGACCTTCAGCTTTCGGAAATGGACAAGTAATGTCAGTTTGCACATTTAAGATCAACAAGCGTTCCCAGAATCTATTTTTTGCTTATTTCGTGCAGAAAGCCTTTCTGTTGTTGGCGTTGTTATTTTGTATGGGTATGTGACCCTAAAGGAAGGAGGAGGAACATGGAGGGCATTTTTCGAGTGCGTGGTTTATTTAACAACACATTAGTATGAGAGTTTGTATTTTATCAAATGATAAATTGAAAGGTTTCGAAAGGAAGCGGTCGTGGCCTAATCGTGATACTATTTCGGGCGGAGGAAAACTACAAAAATCCTCATTCAGCGTATCCGGTATTCCGACTGAAATTCGAAAGCAAGGCTGTAGTGTTATTGCCGTGGTTACTGCTACCCCACGCTGTTGAAATTCAGGGTGGTGAGAAACGGCATTCTGCGGGGAACATTAACTTGGATAGTTTTGTTGATTCGCTCTGTGAACAGCAGATGTGACTAACTCGATGCCGCAGGGTCCCTCTTGAGAAGCTAACAGTTGCTGTGCTATCCAAGAAATTATGTGTATTTTATGAAAACCAGAGCTTCGTTACCGTATCCCCAAGAGCTAACCACTGATCCCTGTCATGAGAAAAATTTTCCCATTTCACATTCTGTCATCTTGTTTCGTGAAGATCCATTTTAATATTATGCGCTTGTCTGTGTCTTCGCCATTGTGTTGGGCTCTTTCCTGCACTTTGTCTTGCCAAAACTTTTCCCCACACGCGATGCATACTTGTACTCCGCCCATCCCGTTCTCCTTGACTTTATTATTCTAACACCATTTGACGAAGAGTCAAAGAAGCATAAAGCTGCTCATTATGCCGTTTACTCCAGCATTCTGTCAGTTTAAGTAGGAGACAGGAGGGCAGGAGTATTTGAAATTAATGTAACAAACCATCTCCAGAATTAATATGTTCTTATTTTCCTGACGAATGCAAATTTTGACAATGTGACTCTCGAATTGCCACAGTTCTGAAGAACTCATTGGGCATATCTGTGTCCTTATTTTGTCCTAAGGCCGATCCCGGTGGCCGCGCGATCTAAGGCGCAGGTCTGCGGCCGCTTGGTTGCTTGGGTAGTGGGTTCGAAACCCGCCGGGGACAGGGATGCCTGTTTTAATTGTTGTGTGTTCCCAGGTAGAGGTTTGTGCTTCGGGCTGATCTCTCGTCCAGAGGCGTCTTACGGGGTGTGGTGGGTCTGAGTGTGATGGTCAAACCTCGATACTGAGGGGGCCCTGGTCCACTAGGGCTGTTGCCCCAAGGGGGGTGGGGAGTCCTGAATTCTGGTGATGAGACATTAACGGGTACTTTCCTCTGACGCCACTCGTAGACCAACTTACGTATAATGTGTGTGGTTTTCTTCACGATATGTAAGTTACACGTTATGTCTCCTGCGCAATAAATTAACATTGTAGTCATATACCTTCCTCCAGAACATCCAGAGCGGCTATGGAGCCCACCCGGCGTCCTGTTCAGTGTCTGTGGGGGCTGTCTCCTCAGAGGTAAAGCGGCCGGGGCTTGATGCTGACCACTTACCTTCATGTAGTACCAAGGCTAGTGAGTGGAGCTATACCTGGAGTGTACAGGGACAACTGCATTTTGACCTCTGTCAGTACCTAACTCTTTTGCCGCTGCCCCACATTCAAAGACAACGTTATACTGCATTCTTATTAGAAATAAGTAGTAAACTTTTTTGAGGTAATTAATGACCCTCATATTGCATTTGTATTTCTTATCCATTACCCTACGAATACAAGGCATGATCAGTAACTGATTTGATACAATTGTACAATCAAATCACCGATTTTATACAAGTCCACACTGATGATCCCCAATAATATCCTTCACATACGTATTTGGAATTAATGTTTAGAATCGAATGTTAGTAGTCTAAGCATGTACTTTATAACAGTAATTTTTCCCCATGGAAAAATGGCTTCTGATGGGCCACGGCCTCATCAATATCGAGGCTTCATGATCACATCCAGACACACCACACTCGGTAGGACTCCTCTGCACAAGTGATCACCCCGACGCGCAGACCTCTACCTGACAACACACAACACTCATAACAGACAGACATCCATGACTTCGGCGGGTTTCGAACCCACAATCCCAGCAAGAGAATCGCTGCAGACCCACGCCTCTGACCGCACGGCAAACGTAATCAACTTGCGTTGGTTTAAGCCTCTAATATTCTTTTCTTACAATTTAAGTTAATTAATTTTACCTTGCAGATACTACCGTATTTTCCTGTGAAGTGTCTCCTAGTATCACTTGTTATGTTTTTCATATTATCTCCATTGACTTTGCTCTTATCCTGTAACCACTGCAGTTATAGCGTGCTTCCGTTCGTCGAGTAGCTTTCAACATCATCAAACAGTGATTTATGCTTTCTTAGTTTGTAATGCTCTGAATTCCATTCGGCTGAATTGTGCATCATTCTAGATACTTCCAGTTCTACACTCGCAGTTGGAGTTGCTGAGCCCTGGCGCTCCCAGTTGACCGTCACAACAAGTTAACAACACACAGTACATTTCGGTACTTCATCACAACCAACAATTTTCTCCTGTCACAAACACGTTGTGATACCCGACAGAGTCCTTGTGCGTTCGTTTGAATAATGTGAGTCGTTGTACAGGCCGTGACACATGCATGAATATCCCACGGACCCAGCCTCCAAAGATGTATTATGGGTGGTATTTCACAGTAATTAATCAAGCGTTATGGCGTATCGTGAACTTGGAGAACCTCGATGACTTCCACGTCAACGTGATCCATTTTATTTATTTATTTTTTGGTATGGTATTTGGATCGCCTGCAATTTTCGTGTTTTTTGTCATCCTCCACCGCTATATATGTCATCCAAGGAGGCAGCTGGGAAGAATTATTGATGGTACAGTCTCTTTGTTATTAAAATTTAAGTGCTTGACGCCGGCTGATTTTAGGGAGAGGTATGAATGGCATTGTAGCCCTTAGAGTTCCGAAAGACTGGTGTTTAGAATTACATTCTTCTGGGATGTGGCGCCATGTTACTTGGTCGATAGATATTAATGGTTCTTAAAAACGTACTGCATTGTTTTATTCGTTATGTTATTGTTTTATTCTTTGTATGTTTTGCCTTCTGTTTTGTGTGTTCTGTGTTTTTGTATTGTTTTGTGTATTGTTTCTCCTTATGTATATAGTTGTTTCTTTTCTATTTGTGTATAGTGTACGGACTAGTGCCACCGGGTGAAACCCCAATTGCAGTTAACAAATATATCATATCTTATCATATATCGTATCATATCCCCATCTTCAGGGTGAACTATTTTGGAGGGAGAACGATTTCCTCCGAAGCATTGATGCCTCTGTATAAAACTCCACAGTGCGAGTTATTTGTTTTCACGGCGCTGTGAAACTCTGATCTCGCACAGTATGACTGGACCTTAGTGTTTATAATTCCGCAGTAAGCGTGTTTATGAGGGGCTTATAACGTCATACAAACAAGAGGCACGTGCCACGTTGCGATCATTTACCAAATTATTCATAACGTGAATTGTGTTGACGTCAAGAGCAGATTTCACAGTTTCTGTGGAACTGTAGAATGGAGAGTAAGTGGAAATTTCCGAACCCAGCTGTATTAAGATTCTTAGAAATATCCTGAAGGATTAAACAATAACGAATGGAGGTCCATTAACTTAATGACGATATAGGGGAAGAGGCGTAAATAAGAGAATTCGATACAGTGATAAAAGTAACAAGAGAAATGGCAAGAATGTTTAGGAAAAGTTAGGCAGTATACGTACAACGTAACATTGTGGCGCGTTCGCGTAACCACTGTTAGCATAAAACGCAAAAGTGCAGTCCTTTTGTGTTGTTGACTTTCATATATCGCTGTCAGCAATGTAATATATAATGCTAGAGTTGCCATGGAAACACAGCAGTGCGTTCTCTGCATTGTTGCACTACATATGCCGGTGTCAGCAATACGAAAGACGCAGGTCTTCATGTAAAGCGCCCAATACTTTTGCGGAATTTTAAAAAAATTTGGAATTTGTGGACAGATTTGCGTAAAATTTGCCTATACTAAAATTTCAAGGAAATCCGTTTAGTGGGAGTGTAACCATTATTGCCGTGGAGAAGCAGTAAGTATTACATATTCTGTGTGTATGCCTTTATTGTTCGGTATGCAAACCGCATGTGCTGTATTATATTGTCATCTGCGGCCTGTCCGTCTCTGCCATATTTTTCCATATTATCTCATAAATGGAACTTGTTCGGGAAAAAAGTTATTGAACATAAAATATGTGTTTTGCTTTTCTGTATAAATTTCGTCTGAAACACTTCTCATTCTGAGAAGAATTCAGCTAGCTATGCTTATAATTGTACGTAAGTCTTCATGTAAAGTACCCGTTAGTCTTGTCTGATTTTAATTAAACTTGAATTTTCTGGGCAGGTTTTCGAAGGATATTCAAATATCAAATTTCATGAAAATCCGTCGAGTGGGAGCCGAGTTGTTCCATGCGGACGGACGGACAGACGGCAAGGCAGACATGACGAAGCTAATACTTGCTTTTTGCAATTTTTGCGAACGTCCCTAAAAAACCGAACGCCTTTCGATTAGCTGTTACCACACACTAACAGACTCCATACTAATTGCTGCTTGTTATATCTCCCAGTTCCAAAGTCCTCATGGTTCCGTTGTTTTACATTGCTGATGACAAGAATTGAGAATTACAACGGGTGTGCAGTCTGTCGTGTCAGATACTCATACCTAGTTTAATGAGTATTCGTCTGTGTTTGTTCTAGAGTTACGGGGTCGACACTAAAAAAGTGAAATTATATTAAAGTACATTCAAGTAAGTGTAAAGTAAAGCCGATCCCGGTGGCCATGTGGTCTAAGGCGTAGGTCAGAAGCCGCTCGATTACTGGGATTGCGGGTTCGAATTCCGCTTAGGGCATGGATATTCGTCTCGTGTGTTTGTTTTGTGTTGTGAAGGTACCGACCTCCGCGACGGGCTGATCACTCATTCAGAGGAGTCCTACCGGCTGCGTGTGTGTAATTGTGTGTGGTCTGTAAACTTCAACAATGAGACGGCCTATGCCGGAGTTCGGCTGTTCCTCCACAAAGGAAAAAATGAAACATAAAACAATATAAAGTTTTTCCTGCGCTTAATATAAGTCCTTGAAGACGTATGGGGAAGTGGAGGTGTTAGTGGTGTTATTCCATACATTATTTCCGCACTAGGTGAAAGAAAGGAAGAGGTCAGTGGCCGCTTAACTCGTTGGGAAAGGACCCCGGTACCGGTGGAATGCAGCAACCGGAACTACACTTGGCGCTTTGTAGAAAAGTCTCATGCCCATGCCAGGAATCAAAATCCGATTCCTTTTTCGTCTAAACTCTAGCCGAGTCACTCTAAATGACTGAACTGTCGCCTCCTGGAGGGGGGTTCATAGGCAATGGCTTTATCATTTTCGTGTGTTTGCGGGACGGTGCACACAAGTACGGAAATGAGGACCACAAACTTGTCTGTCCATATTAGTAAAGGAAAGGGTGAGAAAATAAGACATGAATGCTCGAGAAGCACACTTTCAAATAAAACCCATAGCAATGAATTTCATTTTATATGCAGTCCAAATGGTTTTCTGGATACTCACAGTGTTAAGGTGTTTTGTATGATGCTTAGCGATTATTTCTTGATATAACATTACCTGTATTTGCAAAGGAGGAGTGGTGTGTTTTGTGATAGGTATACAGTTAACTGTAAAGGTTGTTTAGATGAATTTCATGACCCCGCTGAATCTCAGTGTTGGAGACATTAAGATAATGGGGAGAGGTTTGCATGGGCCACATGTTTACAGTAGTAATTAGGACGCTGCTTGTTTCTGCGTGTAACGTTGCAAAACTTCTCGTAATTGATGAAAAGTTCAGTGAGAATAATGAAGGACAGAAGGAGAAAAAACCAGGCAGGAACTGACGGTCGTTGCTAATAGTATCCGAGATTAGTGGGTGTGGCTTTAAAAACATTATAGCCGTAATGCGAGTCAGTAGTGGAGGCTGGTTTAACACACCTGGCCCCCGTAGGACATATGTATAGTGGGTGTAGCCGGCACACGGGGATAAGAGTTATTATCATCGTGCGTCATTACTAGACAGGCTTACTGTGAAGTCTTACCTAGTAGCGCCATTGTAACTAGCCACTGTGTGAGTTTAACCTTTTAAACCCTAGCGGTAACTTTACATACCACCAGGTTTAACATTCACAAATTCTACGTTCTGCCCACACAGTGTGTTTATGTGTTTTGTACGGATCTCTGAACAAACAGCGATTATTTCCCTATCCAGCATTAACTGACTGGTTTTCATAACCGAGATGGAGTGTTTACTGGACGGTACGAACTGGGTCCTTATGTATAAAAAAGATATGCTTTGTGTTTAAAGGGTTAAAGCTACATCTGTTGTGATCTTCTGGATCAAGCGGGAGCGGAAATTACTTATTTAGGAAGGATATACTTATCTTACACTTACCTTTTCCAAATTGAACACACATCTCTTTTTAAAGTTTCGTTGAGTTTGAGAAAACTTTAATTATTTCATAGGCATTTTTAATTATATTCATTCAAAAACTGTTCATGAGCTATTTAGTAGTATAGCAAGACGGGATAGACCAATCCACTATAGAGGGCAGGCTGCTGCTTGAACGGTCCAAGGAACTGGGGTTTTTGTTGCCAGGGGACGAGAGATTCTACATTTCTCAACTACTCCCAGACTTGCTTTGGGGTTTTTCCAGTCTCCTACCCAATCAGAACCACGGGCTTTTCGCCAAAGTAAAGCAGCAGTGGCTTGAAGCTATCTTTCCACTTGCAAGTAGTTTCGAGGTCAGGAATGCGATGAACTGTACCTGCAGTCAGTCTGATGTTTTAAAATTGAGGGGTATCAAGCAGAGTCAAAACTTTTTCTTTCTGCTTGTGATTGTGGACATAAACCATAGGAGAAATGTGGATTCCCGTTTCGAGTAAGCTACATGCGTTTTCCAAAGGCACGAATTCACTGAGGATTGAATGTCCTGGGTGACTTCATGTGTGACTTAGAGTGCGCGAAGTGACATTGGAGCAGATTTTTCTTCGAATTTCTTGGATTCACTCCCCCCTCCACCCCAATCATTAGTCCACCTCGTACCTCTGTAGTCATCTATCATCGCCCCTGGGGTTTGCAGTAGACCTGAATACGAGGTGTGAAATTTTCACGACGGTGAAAAGTCGTATCAGTTTCTTTCGGGGATTTGGCACCGTACGGTCTGGTAGATTGATGGGCTACAAACTTTTCGAACGAATATACCTTCTTCCTCCGTCTTTACTTGCACCATGAACGTGGAGAAGGTGCATTTGTCGGAAATGTTGGTACCCGTCTACCAGACTACACGGTGTCATAAATCATAAGACTGTCCTGTAAATACGCCATAATATAGATAGCCAGAAAAATGTAAAATAGAAACTGTAGGCTTTCATGGTACGTGAATTAATGTGATGCACTCTTTCCTGTGCATGCGAAATATTTTTTGCCAAATCTGATTTTGCTGGGTCTGAGTTTCTTATGAGCTACAGCGCTGGCAGCCGTCTGGGAGCCGAATCGTGCGGACAGAGAGAGGCATGATGATTCCTTTTTATGTTTTTAAGTTAACACAATTTGTGAGAAGAATGTAACCTATGCTGAAGTGATAGAATGTTGTGCCCTGCAGTTCCTGGTTTGCTTCTATAAACACACAGCCGGAACGGTGCGACAGGACGCGCATTTATCTTGTTTGTGCAAAAGGCAGCATAGCTTTACCTTATTTGCTGCGTCATTAGGATCTAAAGTACTGTAATAAGTCAAAATGTGAAATGCAAATAGCTGTGATGTCACGGTATTCAGCCTAACCCATATTCTGTTTCTTACATATCGTCATCTTTAAGTTAGTCTGGTGCCTTACGTAACTGTGATGGAGATATATCACTCTAAATACTTTACACTTGTGTACTTGTATGCAAAATACGCAGTCGCGGACTGGCAGAACGTGATGATACTTGAGGGAAGGAAGGGTGGATTGGGAGTATGGTTAATAGCCCTGCGCCAAAATATGTTGTGTTAGGGCCATGGAATTGGACAGATTTTTTTAAACTTTTGAGTTACCTGCTGAATGATATGAGAATCTGGACGCTACTTTTGAATTCCTAGACACGCTAAGAGGTTCTGGATAATTTCCATTGGCAGGCCTTCACGTAAGCGGCGTTGAACATTTGGATTTTTCTCCCGCCTTGCTAATTTTGTCTTCGGAGTGTGTGAGATACGCGTAAGAATACAGTTATCCCCCGAAATTACGCCGTAATTGGTTTCGATTCCAGCGACATTAGTCGAGACTGACTTTCCCATAAATGCTCTTAAAATTGGGAGGTGATTCCAGATAATGTGTTGAACAAGAACAAAGTTATATTTGTACTTAAGAAAACTTTACAAAAAATGTGTAATCTGACGAACAAGTGACAGTTTGAAGAGGAGACATTCCCTCTTGAACTGCAAGCCTGTCATCTGGATCATCTCCAGTGTCCAATATCGCGGGTGACGATGCACAGGTCTCTGAAGATAACTTGAAGAAATTAAACACTGAACTCTGGGGAGAAAAAGACCTTTCCTCCTTCAGAATTTCTTCATAGCAAACAAGAATACTCATAATTCCGTGCCTAGTTGTCATTCGCTGTTCATTCGAATGATGTCCTCAAATACATTGATGCCAGCTTGAATGAGTCTAAGACACCCAGTTAAAGTCGAAACCGTCATGATGCTGTGCTTGGACTTAACCTCAGGTTCCTCAGCTTTATCAAGGGCGCTTTGCTTCAGAATTTATAAGGACAATCGAGCGTTCGCTCCTGATCGTGGCAGTTTAGCAAATCGAAGATATTTTCAGAATCATGCGTGCAAATTTGTGTGCTTGGCTTGGGGCAAACGACGTACGTAAGTGCGGAATGACGTCCTTCAGGATATACTGTACAGCGTTTGAATTATTCGACCTCCAAATCGACTGTCTTAGAAACTTTTATCTGCTGAAGGCTTGTGACTTCAAAAACAATTTAATAACGGAACTCCAAATAGTGTACCGATGACTAAAGTTCGCAGATGGAACACACCGACAAGCAGTTTGAGCCTTGCTTCGTACGATATGCTGGCAACAAGTGTGGTGTCAGATAAATTCTAAAAGGTTTTGACGACGGTGTACAGTGTTGTGAAGTAATGGGTTTTTGGACTTTTTCCATTGTCCGAAGAATAAATAAATAAATAATAAATATCATTAATATTACGACATTTCGGAAGCTGGTTCTGCTTCCGTCCGCAGGTGAGAAGAGGGATGGAAGGGAGGAACACCTACTCTGTTGGGTCCCTTAGATAGAGCTAGCCTCAATTACTGGTCCAGTGTTTGAGGCTTCCGTCCTCAGGTGAGAAGAGGGGGGATGGGAGGAACACCTACTCTGTTGGGTCTCTTAGACAGAGCTAGCCTCATCCAGTGATTGAGGCTAGGTCTGTCTAAGGGACCCAAGAGAGTAGGTGTTCCTCCCTTCCCCCCTCTTCTCACCTGAGGACGGAAGTACAGCCAGCTTCCGAAACGTCGTAATTTTAATTAAAGTTATTTATTCTTCGGACGATGGAAAAAGTACAAAAACCCATTACTTAACAACAAAGTATGGTGCCACTGCTGTAGTGTACTTGTGTGCCTATTCCCACAGTTTGATCTAATATTAGTTGTTCAAGGCACGTGGAGTTAATAATGTAAATATTCTTTTTTGTTAATCCATTTATCACCTACGCAAGAGCCAAATACATCAGTCCACTAGTTGAGTCAAATTTTGTTTGGTTACAAATTGTATTGCCTAAATACAAACAACACAAAATATACCGACCGTCACCGTTGATGGGATAGTAGCTGCTCCGGTTTCGTATATCGTAGGGTACCGGCTTCACAGCTCGGCTTACCGACCAACTATCTTGAAAAGAGTTTTCGTTGTTTGCTCTATCCTTTCAGATAAATCCCGTCTCTTTTTATGCCCTATTCAGTATACTGTTTGCTGGACATCGTATCAGTCTAGGCTTTGTAATGTAATTCACAATTAAATTAATTTAAAGGTTGAATGATTAAAAAGGAGTGCGTTTGGAAGTCTAGAGTTATATTCATTATTACAGTTTCTGTCAGTTGGTAATGTATTGCCACAGCAGCGAATGGAATAGTATTTGCCGCACGTGCCATGGTAGAGCAACGGAGAACTTATGAATGATAAAATCCGATATAATAGCGCCTTTCTGCTATCGCTCTTCTGAGCACATAAGCTGTTAAGGGATATCCCGGCGGATACGGCCTTTCTGTGCGATAAAGCTGCCGTTTTCGGTGCGGCGATAAAAGGAAGACTCTGTATTAAACTAAAGAAAAGGATAATGAGGGTTTGGAATGGCCATTTTGCATGATTTCACTATGAAGTAGCCGTTTCGTATTTTGATATGCCTCTCAGCACGTGAGCATCAAGTTACGTGGGAAATGTCGATACACAAATGTTTTGTTAATGAAGCTTTCACTGGCGCACATAAAAGGAACAAACAGAGTGATTGCCTTCAGACACGAATGTACGACTAACTAACTCCATGGCGCAGAGGCGTTCTTGACAAGCTAACAGTTTCTCAGCTAGTCAAGAAATTCCCCGCATTTTATGGAACCCGCAGGTTCATTACCACCTTCACAAGAACCCACCACCTATCCCCATCCTAAGCCAGCTCAATCCAGTCCATGCCCCATCCCACTTCTTGAAGATCCATTCTAATATTATCTTCCCATCTACACCTGGGTCTCCCAAGTGGTCGCCTTCCCTCGGGTCTCCCCACCAAAATCCTGTGTGCACCTCTGCTTTCCCCCATACGTGTTACGTGCCCCGCCCGTCTCATTCTTCTCGATTGGATTACCCGAATAATATTTGGTGATGAGTACAGGTCATTAAGTTCCTCGTTATATAGTCTTCTCCACTCCCCTGTCGCCTCGTCCCTCTTAGGTCCAGATATCCTCCTCAGCACCCTGTGGTACGACTGCCTATACAAAGCTGTTCCTCTGCAGCTGTTGTGGCTTAGGCTACGACTGTGTCAGTATAGCAGACACAGTAAAGCGTGAAGGCTGTCAATCATAACTAAGTTTCATGTTACATCATTATACATGTAACTTTAATGCGCAACGTATTTCGGCTTAAGTACAAAAAGACATCATCAGGCGAAATTAGAGTAACAAAAGTTAGCACGTAAACTACACTAATTCATTGTTCGTGTCGGTACGTATAGTTGAGATTTCAACTTGACAGATTCGTAAGATATAATAAGCAGAAATTATCAAACTTTTTTGAACAGAGACAAGTTCTTTATGAAATACAGTAAAAACATGCTTTTATTTTACGTTATTCATTATCGACACTGACTTTGATACCTGGGATGTCCCACAAGACACACCTTGGAATTACATCAACTGGGGACGTCAGGCAAAACAACAGCACCATAGCAGCAATACAAGAACTGTGCAATAATTTTGTATAAGATTTTGACATTTTAAAGGTTTTAATATTTTATAAGTCATATTCATGCACATCTTACGTGATTTTGATATAGCCCCCTTGATAATGGCATAGTCACTTGCCGAAACATGTCGGGGAGAAGATGAACAAAAAGATAAATAAACAATAATATTGTGCATAAGTTGGATCTGTTTTGCTGGATGTTTTAATTTATTTCATTTAGAGCTTGTTTCTTTTCAAAACAGTGTAAGGATTTCCGCTTATTTAATCTTATAAAGGTTGTCAAGTTTTGATCTCAACTACACATATACCGACACAATGAAATATATTAAAAACATGCTTTTACGTACTGCGTTTTATATAGAACATGTCTCTGTTCAAAAAAGAAGTTCAGTGATTTCGGGTTATTTTATATTATGAAGATTGTGAAGTTCAGATCTCAACTACGTATATACCGACATCAACAGTGAATTAATGTAGTTTGCATGCTAAATTTATTTCGTACTGTAATTTCTGACGATCCCAGTGGCCGTGAAGTCTTAAGGCGTAGGTCTGCGGCCGAGCGCTTGCTGGGATCGTGGGTTCGAATCCCACCGGCGGCATGGATATTTGTCTCTTACAAGCGTTTGTGTTATCAGGTAGAGGTCTCTGCGACGGGCCGATCCCTCGTCCAGAGGAGTCCTACCGACTGTGGTGTGTATCTGAGTGTGCTCAAGTGAAAATAAACAACCTCAACACCTACTGTGAGTAGGCAGAAGAGGGAAGGGCTACGAAACTGTAATTTCCCCTGATGGCGGCTTTTTATAATTAAGCCGAAACATGTGCATTAAAGTTATATGGTATACTAATACGACGTATGAGTCAGTTGTGAATCACGGCCCTCGCCCTTTACTTTATGCAGTTCGTCACAAACAGTTGCCTATCCTAAAGATCGTACAGCAGACTTTATTGGGTTGAATTGTGGGAGTGATGAAGAATTGCGTTTTGGAAAAAGGAATTGGAAGCGGCCGTGGCTTAGTTTTTGTACAATTGCGAATTTTGCCTGTAGGGACTGAGGTAAACCACGAACATAATGAAGATAGTCAGTGTCCCCTAGCGAAGCTTCGAACCCGGCACTTCCCTCATGCCATTTAGACGACGCCTTACTATGTGTGTTATCTTGATCGTAGTTAAGTATCGTGATGGGACAAGGTACAAACTTATTTTCGATTCTCGGTAGGGGTACTCGTATTGGAATAGGTCTCTGAAGCTCGAACCCCGAACCCCTAAGTTGTGACTGCACGAAACGCGTGTTAAGACAGAAAAGAAATCGAACAGATCTGCTGTAATCTGGTTCCTCGTTCTAGGTGTTCCAGCGGCAGGGAGATCTGCTGTAATCTGGCTCATCTTTCTAGTTGTTCTAGAGTGAAGGAGACATTCTGTAATCTGGATCGTCATTCTAGGTGTCACGCCGTTCGGGACATTCCTGTAGACTGGATTCAAATTACTAGTGTTCTAGCTTTCGACAGATGTACTATACACGTAGTCGTCAATAAAGTGTTTCGGTGTTTACGAGTTAACAGTAGGAGGGAAGTCGCTTATTCCAGGTTTGTTGACGTAATACGTGCAGTTTTTTGGATCTTTATACCAAGTGCTGACATTTATGACATTCAGTACGTTACTGGAGGTGTGTATGAGTGACATCTGAGGAGTTGGTTACCTGCAAAGCTGTAATCAGTTCAGGACAGGTAGAGGAGAGATCAAGATTAGAGGCTACGATGATACGGTAGACCATGATGAATTGCTTCTATATATCACTTCCTAATGGCCCAGTGCTGCGGGCCAGTGTGCGTACTGTCCAACTCAAAAACATCGTGTATTGAATTTTTTTACACGAACCTGGTAGCAGGGCTGTGGAGTCGGTACACAAAAGCCCCGACTCCGAGTCGATGTTTAAAACTTCCGACTTCGAATCCTCGATTTTTAAAACTTCCGACTCCGACTCCTCGATTTTTAAAACTCCGACTGCTTCATAAAAGCTCAATATGTATTAATAATGGTAAACCTATAAGACATTTCATCACCACCACGTGAATCGTCAGGCTAATTTTTGACCTATAACCTACTAAGCCTATAAGTCTAATGGTTACTGTAGCTATCAGGGCTCTGGGGTTGGGGTATCTAGTTGAGATTTTAGACTGAGGTCGGAGTCGGAGTCGGTATGTTTTTACCGACTCCAACTCCGACTCCACCTAAAATTCCTTCCGACTCCGACTCCGCGACTCCGACTCCGACTGTGACTCCACAGCCCTGCCTGGTGGGTCGGTAAAGTTAAGCTGTGAAGTTGTAAGCGGTGAATTCATTGGCGCGTTCGCATAGTCGCAAGAAGCGCCTGTTAGCTTCGTCATGTCCTTCCGTCTGTCAGCATGTAACAGCGCGGCTTCCGCTGGACGAATTTTCTTTAAATTTGATATTTAGGGCTTTCACGAAAATCTGTGGAGAAACTCCATGTTTGGTTAAAATCGTGTAAAATATCGGGCATCGTACATGAA
The DNA here is from genome assembly GCA_013340265.1 of Coptotermes formosanus. Lineage (NCBI taxonomy): Eukaryota > Metazoa > Arthropoda > Insecta > Blattodea > Rhinotermitidae > Coptotermes > Coptotermes formosanus. Next base: position 2,452,745 of record BLKM01000587.1, on the reverse strand, counting down.
CACCTGAATAAGTGCATATCATTTCCTGTAGAATGGGAAAGCAAAATCATCAATTAGGGTCATAATTTTTAGGTGCTTTCGTGTAAGTAGCTTCGTCATGTTTGTGCGTCCGTCTGTCTGTCCGCATGTAGGGACTCCCACTGAATGAATTGTCGTGACACTTGGTATTGAGGATAAATGACACCAACAAATGCACAGAATTGTGGGTAAGACTATTTTCAACCCCTACATGTGTTTCGGCAATTAGATTAGATTAGATTACCAAAACATATGTAAAGCAGTCCCATTACAGGTCTGGACACGCCCTGAGGGTTCCAGGAGGCTGAGGCTTCCAGATTTCAAGACAGTCGGCACATGAAGGTGGTAAGGTTGTCAGACCTGCGCACCGGCCGCCTTTACCCCGCAGGAAATATTCCTGATGATCATTTCTGTTAGAGGTTGAGTTGATTATATCAGTGACACCATCGGGAATCGATCCTGCGGCTCTCCGGCTTGTAGCGCAGTGCCTCAACCAACTGCACCACCGTGTGTCTCTTGTGAGTGTTGTGTGTTGTCAGGTAGAGTTCCATGCGTCGGGCCGATCACCCTTCCAGAGGAGTCCTACCGAGTGCGGTGTGTCTGAGTGTGATCGTGACGCCTCGATAATGAGGAGGCTCTGGCACAATAGGGGCTGTTGTGCCATGGGAAAGAAATACGTATCCCTATTCTCTTACAAATTTGAAATTCTTTGCTGAATGTTTGTCAATGGCCGTTAGTGATTAGGCCTAATGTTGTTATTCACAACCCCCCAGGTTGGCACTGCACCCATGTTGATATTGTTAATGACTGACAGCTTGGTACTACACCCATATGGATACTGTCGATGACTCACCGGTTGCACTAAAGTCCCTACCCAGAATTGAAGTCCACATTAGAAATGAAGTATTGATTTTTATTCAAATATAAATACCTTCACATACAGTAACAAGACAGGAAATGTACGTTTCAACGTAACAATGAGATGTGTTTGCGTAACCATTTTTACCGTGGAAAAGCACTAAGTATGACATATTCTGAATGTGTGTCTGTAGCCTTAGATATCCAGAATGCAAAGCGCATACGCCGTATTATATTGTCGTCTGTGGCCGGTATGGCTGTACTACTTTTTTCCACATTATCTCATTAACGGCGCGATTTTCGGAAAGAATTGTCTTGATTTTCTCTAACAAGATTTCTTTTTAAACATTTTTCCTTCTGACAAGAATTCAGCGAAATGTTATTATAAATGCACGTAGGTCTTCGTGTAAAGTACCAGTTATTCTTGTAAGATTTTAATGAAAATAAATTTTGTCGAGAGATTTTCGAAATACTCAAACATCAAACTTAATAAAGATCCGTCCAGTTGGAAGCCGAGTTGTTTCATGCGGGCTGTTGGACAGGCGGACAGACATGACGAAGCTAATAGTAGCTTTTCACAATTTTGCGAACGCGCTTAAAAGTACGTATTAAGAAGTTCACGGTGCGTGGTTCTTAGTATCCATAGTAAGCTGCTGTGAACACAGCAGCTTTAGGTACATGCTGACTCTTTTCAGAATGGTCCGCATAAGTTTTCTGCAATTCTCAACTGTGGTAGTCCCTCTGATTACACTGTACAACAAATTTAGACTTTTTTCGTGCCCTCTGAATAATACAGTGTGATTTTAGTCGTTCTTGAGGAGCTTTAATCAGGATCTGCAAGTAAAAATGTCCTATCACGTATCGTTTCCAAGAAACACAGCTTTTAATGTTTTTTATTTATACATAAAATTTTCACAGACTGAATACAAATTACTTTACATGTGGCGAGCTTTAAAATGTCTTTCTTGATCTTTCCTTCGTAGCCACTGTCTGGGGTTTCTCTCACTATAGACCAGAGTATTCTGCAAGCATTCCGCAGTCCCATCTTCCCACGAACCCTTTCTCCATGATGGGAATGTCTTGGTGAAGTCTTTCATTGGTTTCATCGCTAATTTCTCCCAAGTTTTTGGGGAAAAAGTCCAGATGAGAATCGAGGAAATGTAGCTTCAGTGACATGTTGCATTTCCTACCTTGGAAACACTTTAACATTTCACTAACAAATTCTCTATAGTTCTCAGCTTTGTGATTCCCAAGAAAGTTAGTGCACATTGACTTGAAAGCATTCCATGCTGCCTTTTCAGTATCGCTCAAGGTGCTGCGCAATTTCCTATCCTACGTAACCTCTCGTATCTGTGAAACCAATAAAAATTCCCTCTTTCACTTCAGCCTTACTGAATTTGGGGAACGTTTTTTTCTCAGATACGTAAAAGCCTGTTCACCTGTGTCCAGAACTTTAACAAAGATCTTCATCAGCGCTAGTTTAATATGCAAAGGGGGGGGGGGGGAATATATCTCGAGGATTCACTAATGGTTCACAAGAAATGCTCATTTTTGCTGGAGTGAAAGTGCGTCGCTGAGGCCAGTGTTTACGTGCATAGTGATGCTTCTTGTCATGACTGTTCCGTTCGCATAAGAAGCAGCAGTATTTAATGTAATCTTTCTGTATACCAAGTGACAGTCCGAGTACCTTCAAATCTCCACATATCTTCCACTTACACTTGTCATAATCAATGCAGATGAACAGAACACGCATACTTTCATGAGACTCCTTCATGTGTACAGAGTACGCCCGTGGAACAGAAGGATAAATGTTGCCGGTGTGAAGCAGCACTGCCTTTAAACTGACTTTCGATGAGTCAATAAAAGTCCACCACTCTTCTGGATTATAAACATGACCCATTGCTCCAAACAAACTATCTACATCCTTAACAATACACACCATCTTCTGAGGAAAAGAAAAACTTTTCAAAATCATGTTGTCGTCTCCCAAATTAAATGATTTCAACACCTTTGTCTAGCAGATTCCACCCTTGCAGTCGTGAAGGTAACAACTCTGACTGTGTTTGTGAAAGGTTTAAGTCCCTAACAAGAATATGAAGCTGCTGTTGTATGATGAGATGAGGTGATGTTGACGTTAGCGGAGAAAAATTTGGATCCTTGCTTACTAGACTGGTTGTAGCTCCATGCCCGTTGTCAGCGAAGCTCTCCTCATCTTCATCATCAATGGTCCGATCACTTGGGGACCTTGGAATGGGGAAACCGTCCTGACGGACTGGCCGTATTGCCGAGGGAAAATTCGGGTACTGAATACCATGCTTGGATTTTGCAGAGAGGCCTTTCACGTTGGTCAAACAGAAATGATCTTTTTGCTCACGCCATACCGTCCTACTGCAAAGGTCATTGATGTTCGCGAACCGTGTAGCGGCTTTCATAAGTTACGTGCGCATGTACCACAACACACATGAGGGGCCCAAAGCCTGTCTTGGTCCCCTACTTTGCAGCCAAAGTATAAATCGTAAGCCTTTTTAACTAAAGGAGTAAGATTGTGTCTTTGAACTTTCACTGCAAATTCTCCACGTACATAACAAAACATATCAGGGTTGTTCACACATTTTCGAGACATTGTGAAGATCAGTTGCAACAAACATTAGCATTTAAACTGACACAAACAATGAACAAATAGCAGTGACCACCGCTATTACATACCATTAACTGATTCAGAAAAGGTGGAAGAAGTATAATAGTTGAAAGATGGCAGCACAAGATAGAATATGAAGATGGTGTTAACAGGTGGGAAAGCTAAGTGGCAGCACCATAAGAATCACAGTTACGTGCTGGCAAGGGGTGTAAATTAAAGATAAGCTTCGAAGTGCGCGAACTTTAAAGAATCATGTGTGTATATATATATATATATATATATATATATATATATATATAACACATTACATTGGAAAATTTAAGAAAAAAGATGGTTCAGTTCCTAAGGGAACGGTACGTGATAGAGAAAAACTAAAAGCATATTTGGAAATGTCGTGAAAAAGAAAGCAAAGTCGCCTATTTTCATTGGGAGGGCAAAATCTGTGCTGCACAGTGTTATCAATCCGGATACCTAAAGCTTCGAATTTGCGACTCGGTAAGGCAGTCGCTCTTAGTGTTACACCGTTGCTGGATGGGATACAAGCGAGGACTCCGTATTGTGCAGAGGTTTTTTTGTTGGCAAGTAGGGATACAGTCCTTGCTCCCTTATTATGCCGGTCACAGATGATTTAGTTTTGCCAAAGGTGTCTTCAGAAACTTCTCTTATGCCTGAAGTTCGTACTTTCTGCACTTCCTGCGATTTGCGCTGTAGCTCGATGCGCCAAGGAAGAAGTCCCTCTCTACCCGCCGCTCCGTTGCTTGCCACGCACTGCATGTCTTTTTAAATTGTGCTGTTGTGTCTTCTACACGTGTTCCATGTGCACACAATTCTTTCGCGATTTAGTGCTTGTCTTGTACACTTACGCATCACAATTATGTCTTCCAATGCACATTTCTTTCTATTTCCTTTTCTTAGAACAACGCGTTTAGAAGTCATCTTTGGATGAAGTCACGTGCTCTGCTGTAGTGGTAATGGAACGAAAAGGAAGCAGAACCCCGTTATTAGCTGCCATCAGCAGAGCTTAACGAAGTGCCAGAAGCTTTGTTTATCTGATGGCTATATCTATTTGAAAATCGGCTGTTTTGTTTATTTATTTTTTAGTCGAACCTCTTCTGCCTACTCATTGTAGGTTTAAAGGTTACTGTTGCACCTGAGCACACACAGTGTCACATACATACTCGGTAGGATTTCTCTGGGCGAGGGATCGGTCCGTCGCAAAGGCCTCTACCTACACAACACAGAACACTTACCGGACGGGATTCGAATCCACAATCCCAGCAAGCGAGCAGCAGCAGACCCACGCCTTTGACCGCACAGCCAGTTTTCTTCTATCTGATTAAAACTTAGAATAAGAACTTTCTTGAAAAATGAAACAGTTATTTTTATTTGATTGCTGCAATGCATCCATGTATGTCTTTTTTTTCTCTACAACCACTTTAACCCTTTACAGACGAAGCGTATCTGTTTTATATAAGGACTCAGTGCGTACCGCGCTGTAAACACTCTCCACTTCGGTTATAAAAACCAATCTCTTAATGTTTTATAAGGCAAAAGTTGCTGTTTGTTCTGAGGTCCATACAAAACACATAAACGCAATGTGGGCACCACGTAGAATTTTTTAATGTTAAACCTGGTGGTATGTAAAGTTACCGCTAGGCTTTAAAAGGTTAAGTAGAATTTATTCTGTTACATGAAGCGGTTTGTATAGTTCGGCACTCCGCCTTACTGCCCTGTAAGCAAGGGATATGAGTGGGAAATACAGCCAGAGACGTCAGTCCTGATATGCAGTAAAATTCTGACTTTTGTGTGTGTGTGTGTGTGTGTGTGTGTGTGTGTGTGTGTAGAAAGTTGCGTGATTTTTAACGTCGTTCCGCCGTGAACGGAAACGCTGTCTTATACAATTGCAGCACTTTAAAAAAATTCTTATTTCAACACCTAACAATTTTCAGAACAAAATTTTTGTAACTGAAATGTACATGCGACCTTAAATTTTGTGTGGGCACTGTAGAGCCGTGTTAACACTGTTGATGAATCACGGACCCGCACTGCCCTCATGCTGAAGCGTTGACGACACACAGGTTGAGTTACACTCCTGTTAATACTGTTGGTGGCTCAGGGGTTAGCAGTGCCACCGCGATGATACTGTTGACAACTCACAGACTGATAGTACACTAATCTGAATAGTGTTGATTCACGGACAGGCACTACCATCGTGTTGATCCTGTAGACGACTCACAGACTGATAGTACACTAATCTGAATACTGTTGATTCACGGACAGACACTACCATCGTGTTGATCCTGTTGACGACTCACAGACTGATAGTACACTAATCTGAATAGTGTTGATTCACGAACAGGCACTACCATCGTGTTGATCCTGTTGACGACTCAGACTGATAGTACACTAATTTGAATACTGTTGATTCACGGACAGGCACTGCCATCGTGTTGATACTGTTGACTCAACGACTGGACAGACAGCTCTCAATAATACTCTTGACAGTTCATGAGTTGGCACTGCCACCATGTTAATTCTGACTTATGCCCAGGCATTACCATCTGTTGGTATTCGTTGGCTCGCGGGTTCGAACTACCACGATGTTTGCGTCTGTTCTCTACCCCCGATTAGACCGGCCTTTGGGCCGCCCCATCCTCCTGTACGGTGGGTACCAGGGCTCTGTCCTGGGGGTCAAGGGGCTGGACCTTGGCGATGCCCACCTATCCCATCTATCGCCGAAATTAAGCTTCAACAGAGTTACAGCTCTGTTCCCCTCTCTGCCTCCAATGGCATGTATGCGGTAACCTTTTCCTTTACCTTTACGGTGTTCTTGTTTTTGGTGAGACGGAGTTTAAACGTAGGGGTAGGAAGCTGGGGGAAACTTCTACTAGCCCGTGGCGCCCATACGAATATTGTCAATAAGAGCATATAAAACGCCTATTGACAGGGATTCAGACGAAGGACGGAAAGATATAAACAGTTATTTGATAGGAAATATTTTACATACAGACCTGAAGTCCATCGTATTTTTGTAGAGATCGTACATTTTGGAAAGGCCTGCACGCCAAGGCGGACTAGGACCTCCCCTTATCCCGGTTTCTGAATCTTATTTGTAGACGTATATTACGACTCATTGGAGGGGAAATCTGCCCGTTGCAAGACCTTCCTGTGCCTGCGCAGGACGACACAAAAATAATGCGGATATGCCCATCGAACCGACAGTCGTAGTGTTCGAGCCGGTACACGCCTAAAAACTCCCGACTACTGGGACTGGTTGCAGATCGGACAAAATTGAAATATTTTCTTCGTCGGTTTATTCTTGTTTGTAGCCTTGATATGATTGTCCACAGAAAAGACCAGAAACTGCGTTACGTCTACCTGTTAGGAAATCAAACTCTCTGAAATGTGCGTTCGCAAGTTCCAAAGGGGGGATTCTTGATTATTGGCTGACGGACTGATTAAAAATCCTTCATCATCTGCCTACTTTGTGTAGTGTTGAATGTCAGGTTGCTTGTGAGTGATTAGTTGGAAAATACGTGGAAGGAAACAGCCGTCTGATGGTGGTCTTTCAGGTTTTTAACACCGTACAGGCACGTACTGATTCCGTCATCAGGGTGACTGAATTAGGTTCAGGTAGCGTCTGAAGTCGGACCCATTTATACTACGCGGTGTAAAACCCTGAAAAACGGCCATCATTTGAGCAATACCAGTCGTGGCCCGTTTTAAGTTAATTTTCCAGAATTTGTGCTGAAAACCGAATACAGTTATGGAAAAGTTCACCTGTTCGGGCAATGACTCTAAGCCGAGACCTCCCAAGTATAAACTAGCATTGTTAGATACTCGGATTTCACGGTTTCACAACGCAGCAAGGCTCCATTTTATTGGACTGTCATAGTCTAAAACTTTCTTGCGTCTTCGAAAGCTAGCTACAACAGTTAATTAGAACAAACCACCCAGTTTCGTGACAAACCTTATTTCATCGTAGGACACTCTAAATTCGCTGTGAAATTAGATGTGCGTCTTCAGCTAGCTTCAGTATTTCCCCATAGATAACTCTGTTTTACATCAAAACAATGTAAATTCTTTAGCTGGGTACATGGATGTTACGAAATGAAGCTTTAAACGGGACTTCAGTGTAGCCTTTTTACGAAAAAAGAAGAAGAAGAAGAAGAAGAAGAAATTAAAAAGAGTACTGTTTTCTGGAATGTGACCCCGTGTCGTTGGCACATGGGTACGAAATTCCGGAAAAACCAGCCTATTTCATACCGACTCTTCCTTGAAGATAGGAGTAGCTGGTTCGTCCGAAACGTTGTCAGTATACTGCCCGGCCTTACATGCTAGGAGATAGTAATAAAATTCGCTCTAGAACAAATATGAACGCCCAAAGGGGGAGTAGATATATAGCACTATTCTTTGTTTAATCTCGGCGCTAGATAGGGTAGGTGGTCAACCCCACACCCCGGCAGCTTTACCCCAAGTAAAGAGACTCGGTACGTATTGTATAGGAACCTGTGTGGATCTCTGGGCCAGTCTGGACGGGTGCAGAAAATTTCGCCCCATCGCGATTCGATCCCCGGACCTTCAAGCCCGTAGCGAGTGGCTATACCGACTGAGCTATCCCGGACCACAGAAGACGGTAGTAGACCTATAAAATTTATGGTTACCGGCGCGAGAACCTCAAATCTCAGATAGAAATTATTAGAATTTGTTTCACAGCTGAATATCCATTGATACGGTGTAACGTGGTATCGCGGTTACGCTTCGGGAGGGACAACCAAGGAATCATGTTTCGAATCCTGGCAGGGGAAAGAGATTTCTCTCTTTTTCATAACGTCCAGGCCGGCTGAGGGTCTACTCAGTCATTGGGTACCAAGCGCTTTTTACCGATAGTAGTGTGGCCGAGGCTGGAAATTGTAAATTCACTTACTTAAGAACGTTGGGAGCTATACGTCCACTCCCTCTTACGCGTTCATGTCTTGCACAGTGATAAATTTACCTTTGCTTTAGGAGGTACCTATTTGAAAGTATATGTTTATAGGTTTGCTATCTAGTTGGCTTGTTATTGAATGCTACCTACGAAACTAAAGCCATCCTTTCAGCACAATCGCATGGCTGCTATGTTAAGAATACTGATTAAGTATTTACTTGCACACCACACCAGAAGTGACGTAGACAGGAGTAGAAGTATAACTGCGGTCTTCCTTAATTAGCTGGAGGGGAGTGGTTTGCTTTATTGCTTAGCCCCGGCAAAGATGACCAAGTACCCTCTGAACACGAGGCTGGATGTCCTGCAGAGACGGTCTAGACGCTAACGCGAAGAGAAAAATCGCCACTGTGGCCAGGAAATGAACCTCGATTCTTCTTTAGTCGCAGCCTTGGCGTAGTCGGTAAATCGACTGCGCTATCACACTCACGTGCTATGCATATGGACAAGGTACAGTGTATGTGGAAATTGACTGGCCGTGGTAGCAATGCCACTTTAAGAGCGTGGGACGCGCTTTCAGATAAGATGCATCCTGCAGCTAGTACTACAGGGTGATCTTACCGTAACTGCATAATGTTAAATGTCTTTATCTCCTAAAGGGAATGCCCGACAAGTTCGTGTTGCCGATTGTTTTGCAGTAGGACAGATAAGAAGAACTGCTCTTCATGCAAGTGGAGCTCCATCACATTTTGCGCTTCCTGTTCTTGTGCGGCTTGACAGCCGTTTTACTGGTCGGTGGATTAGCCGTTGAGGGCCAACAGAATGGCCTCTTCCACGTCCCGATCTACTGCGTGTTGTTGTTGTGGAGTTGGATAAAGCTAGGCTGCCGATAAAAACAGAAAACACTTGGTAAACTGGAACAACAAATTCGAGGTACTTTGACACCGTTTTTCTAGACTTCCTGTGGAAAAGTGTTGAGTCTGCGTCTTCCAGATTGCAGAAGTATGGGCAAAATTGTGATGTCAGTTTTGAAGTCTGACACTGAATGAGAGTATATCGGCTTTAAAATGATGCAAGAATTGTACTAATAAGGCATTCTGTTTTAGTAACGTAATGGATTTACTTTCCAACAGGCCTACGTATACAGTACAGCCAACTAAGTCAACTGAAGTTTCCGTACTGTGCGCAACGCGATGTAGGTATTATAGTAACGGGCAGACTGCATGCTAATTGAATACGCAGGGGTGAAGATACAAGCCGGTAAGTAGGGAAAGCACTGCGCACGTACCACCGAGGGTGACATTCATTCATTCATTCAGTAACGTGTCTCAGGACAGGTTCGTAACCTCTTCCAAAGCGAGTTCTCCATAGGGTGCGATCTTGTGCTTCCTCTTTTAGTTTTCTACTCATTTCCTTAAGGTCATCCAGTAGCTGCTTCCGCCTTCGTCGTCTTCACGTCATTTATATCCGTCCCTCAAACTTCCCTTCAGTTGCGTGTTTTTGGAGGCAGTTTCTGCGCAAGATGTGACCAATGCAGTTAGCCTTCATTCCTTTTATTTTTTGTAGGATATTCCTCTCCTCCTTGACTCTTTGTAATATTTCTTCATTTATCACATGGTCGGTCCAATTCTTCATTCTTCTCCAGCACCACTTTTCAAAACTTTCCAGGTACTTCTGATCAGCTTTCCGAAGTGTCCGTTTTCCAGCACCGTAGAAAGCTACGCTCCAAGTATAGCACTTTACTGGTTTCTTCCTTAATTTTAAGCCCAATTTGCTCGTAAAAAGAGCCTTCTTCTTGTTGAGTTCTGCTTTTGCCATGACAATTCTGGATTTAACTTCGCCTTTACACCTTGCGTCACTTGTTGTTATGCTACCCAAATAATTGAAATATTCCATATTCTCCAATTGTTTTTGATCGATCATAATTTTTATTGGGGATGGTTGCCTGGAGATCCCCATTACCTTAGTTTTTTCCACATTCATTTCGAGGTTGATACATCTGTTTCAAAATGTCAACGTCTGTTGAAACTATTAAACTACTCCAAACAGAGTAAATATTTTCGAAAGAAGTAAAACGCGTGCGAGGTTTCAGCCTTTCGCCCGATGCAAATAAGATCTGCGCTCTTTTGGGATTTTACGCAGCGTAGATTGGTAACTGCGCACCAACGTTTCAGGACAACTTATCGATCCCACCTTCAAGGGTCAAGCAGTCCTGAAGCATCGGTACGGATTTACCATTCTACGTTGCGTAAAACCAGAAAAGTGTTCAGATCTCAAGTAAATCGCTACCTGGCCATTCCGAGGTGAACCTCTCAGCGTCTTCAACGTACCGATGGCAGCCATGAACGGCTTTAAAGGGCCCAGCTAGGAAGTTACCCGGCTGCTACAGTACAAAGCGATCACTGTATCGGGCAGTGAGGCAATGTCGTACTATGTGCAGGATAGCAGAGTGCCGACCACAGACAGAATCAGGTGCAAGTCTAAGAAGCTCTTATAAGCCACGCTGATAGGAGTCATTTGTAATTCAAGTGCTTCAGCTGGTTTGGTTTTAAACAGGACATTTCTCACGCTCAGAGCCGTATAAAGTATTAACGTTTGCCAGCGTTTGACTTACGGACCAGTGCATGAGATTATGTCCCGTGTTAGTTATTGTTTCTAGGCGGGACTTCTTTATGTCGGACACCAGTGAGTGTATGATAGGACAGAGAACTTAAAATTAACATTAAAATTTGTGTGGAGGACGGAGGGGAGCATACAGTAGCACGAAGATGGACTTTATGGCCACTCTGTACATGTGTGTGAATTTAGAGGAAATAATGAAAGAAACTTCTATAACGTCATACATAGTACAGTTAAGCGTAGCGAGTACTATGATTGTGGGAAAATTCCTTTCAGTCGCCAACTGTTTGCACGGTATAAAAAGATTAGCTATTTAAAATGGAGGCGTGTATTGCAGGATAATATTAAAATGAATATTCAAGAATTGAGATGGAGGGGCATGGACTGGATTGAGCTGGTTCAGGATAGGGACAGTTGGCGGGCTCTTGTAAATGCGGTAATGAACCATCGGGTTCCAAAAAATGCGGGGAAATTCTTGTCTAGCTGAGGACCTGTTAGCTACTCAAGAAGGAGTCTGCTCCATGAAGTTAGTTAGTTAGTTAGTTAGTTAGTTAGTTAGTTAGTTAGTTAGTTAGTTAGAGTAAGTATGCTGGTAAATTTCGCCACCATAGTTTAAGACAGAATTGTGATACAAGCACGGCTAATAAATACGTTCAAAACCTGGCAAATTTCAAATATTTTGGAACGACAGGAACAAATCTAAGTTACGTTCAAGAAGGTGTTAGGATCAAAATTTGCAATCTTTCGTTCTAGCCTCTTTATCTAAAGTCTTAAACATTCAAAATATACCTGTAAGAAATTACAGTTTTCTTTACTTTTTGGCGCTTACGTGTCGTGTAAGATAAAATACTTGTTTCCTTATTTGCACAACAATATTTTATTATTATATGTGAATATAATTATAATAATAGGTGATCGTTAATACAACATGTTTCGAACTGTGTAGGCCATCTTCAGGTTTATTCTGTAACCTAATGTGGTTTTGGTTGTGTGTATTGCCGTTACGTGATCGCTGTTGGTGATGTGTGTGTACTGGATTGTGTTGGCCGTCTGGTAGGCGTTGCCTAGGTTTGGGTTTTGTTTTTAGCTCATTACGTTATAGAATAAACTTGAAGATGACCTATACACGCCGGAACATATTCCATTAATGATCATCTGTTGTTCAAATTGTTCTGTTTAGGTACGATAAGAATAAAATATTGTGCCGTTAAGGAAACCGATACTTCTATTTAAGTACCTAAAGTGTAATTTTACCTCTGTGTAGAACTTGTTTTTTTCACATCAGAGGACCTAGGTGGAGGGGGCTTGGAAACAGTCAGCAGAGTGGAATATGTGGGCGTAAGTGAAAGGAAATAACGGGAAATGATTGCTTAATGAGGTGCTTTATACTTTGCGCTTTTCATAGACTTTTCTGTAAAACACCAGCACATCCAAAGGCATAGGAGTGTAAAGGAAAGAAAAGGAGACAGACGAAGGGAAGGAAATGGAAGAGAGAGGGGACAAGTCCAGTTTAGTTTAATTCACAGAGTGAAGGGCTCCTAAATCAATTATTGAAGGACCATTAAAATTTGTCCAGACAGCCCTGAGAACAGGGCTGTGGAGTCGGAATCGGAGTCGGAAGGAATTTTAGGTGGAGTCGGAGTCGGTAAAAATGTACCGACTCCGACTCCGGCCTCAGTCTAAAATCTTAAATTGATACTCCAACTCCAGAGCCCTGATAGCTACAGTAACCATTAGACTTACACTTAAATATAGGTTATAAGTCTAAAAAGTGGCCTGATGATTCACGTGGTGGTGATGAAATATTTTGTAGGTTTACCGTTGTTAATATATATTGAGCTTTTATGAAGGAGTCGGAGTTTTAAAAATCGAGGAGTCGGAGTCAGAAGCTTTAAAAATTGAGGAGTAGGATTCGAAGTCGGAGCTTTTGTGTACCGACTCCACAGCCCTGCCTGGGAGTATGTAAATTTTATTATGATTTTTGGGAGCAGAGATTCAGTAACATTGTGTGAAGACTTGGCTACAACTGACAGAACTCTTCCTAATTATAGAATCATGAGTCCACCCTCCGGGGGTTCCCACTGGCTGTAGTGCATATGTATAGAGACTCAGGCAACATGAAAAATGGAACCACACATGAACGACCTCCATTGTGGGTCTCCACCCCATGTCTGTACCGCAGAATGTTATTGTTAGTGTACAAAATTCATGGCGCTAGCCAGCCGATTTCATCTATAATTGTTTTGGCACACAGACAGCTTCAGAGAAACAAAAGCGAGTCGTCATCATTTCGTAATCGCCCGATTTGTTTCGGTCCCTCCCAAGAAACAGGGCAGCAGAACTTTCATATGATCATGGAGACAGTTAAACTACGCGCAAAGTAGCAATCAGTAGCTACGTTTTGTTTGGAGAATATATAAAGGTAAAGCAATCCCATTACAGGCCTGGACAGGCCCTGAGGTTTCCAGGAGGCTGAGGCTCCCAGGTTTGACGACAATCGGCACATGAAGGTGGTAAGGTTGCCAGCCCTACGCACCGGCCGCCTTTACCTCCAGGAAATATTCCTGGTACTCAGTTCTGTCAGAGGCTGAGTCGACCCCAGGGTCGTAGTACGGTCGGAAGGATTGGGAATTGAACCCGCGACGTTCTGGCTTGAAGCGCAGTGCCTCCACCAACTGCGCTACGCGTACCCCTTGGAGAATGTATAGCACTCATGAAAAGTTCAGTGGAAAAATGTAACCCTTCTTATCTCCAGTTAAAAGTTTCCATAATTGATCCACTCCTGAGGGACAATTATAACAGGATTTTACAGCATATGCCCACATGTAACGTTTCTTTAGCTAAGATAGAGACTCTAGTATGAAGTGTAGCATACGTACCTGTTAGTCCCAATTATTCATACCAGCTTCTGGTCTTTGCCCTTAACATTGTCTCTGCATATCATACACAAATGGTTAAAGATAAACCTATTTTGTTAGGTATCATACATTACAACCATGAGGCATACTAATGCAGAGTGTGTTTTTGTGATGACATCGTGTAGATGTATGCTGTATTGCAGACGTTTCGGATATTTTTAATGTCTCCATTTTGAAAGCTAAGTGACTGCACAGTGGGCAGTGGGAAGCGCTGAGTTTGATTCAGTGTCATTAGGTATTCCCTTCGTGTTGAAATTTGGAACAGTATGTAGCCTATCTCAGAAATGTCGGCAATGTTCTACATCTACAAGACACCATGAGTCATGTACAACATCTACATAGTGCTGAACCGCTGTGAGAACCCGAAATCTTCAACAAGGATTACGTTTACTGTTAACTAGGGACCTCATGTGGAGATTACAGTACCGAGATGCCGAATACCGGGACCCAGGTCGTTTTTTCTCCGGTAGTCATATACATAAAATTGATAGAGTAATACCGGTGTTTCGGTACTAATTTAAAAATACTTGTTTATGATTTATTCACATAAAGATTATAAAATCGACAACAAGAAATCATTAATATTACTGAATTTGCAACTGAGGGGTTGTTGTACACAATACAAATGTAACGGAAACCTGAAAACTTCATGACACTCATATCTGGTTTACTGGACACATTGTTGCACACAAAAGAAAAAGTAAACATTACGTGTTAATTAATAATTTCAGAGATTGTTGTATTAAAAAATAAAGAAACACATTTTTCTGTTAGCGAGGTAGTTTTATAACAACGTGTGACGGCGTGTCATGACACTTATCACCAAGGTAAGACGCAACAACCTACGGACCACCTTCCTGGAATTCTGGCGCGCTGTTTGTTTTTGGAATACCGACATTAATACCGGTATCCCGGTTTCAAAAATTAAAAATACCGAAATACCGGTATTAAGATTTTGACCGGTATTGTGAGCCCTAGCCTCATGTTGCTGGTGAGAGGGTGGAGAACACTGTACTCGGAGGCGTCCCTAATTGACCTAGGCGTTGCCATTTGGCCGCTGATCAACATCAGAGATACCACAATGCATAATCATGTAATAATATTCCAGATTGTTGCCATCTGGGATATGACGACGTGTAGTTTGGTAGATAAGGACCAACTTTTCGGAGGAAAGTGCTGATTTCGTCTTCAGGTACTTTACCCTGAAGGAGATGGCATATTCACCCGCGATGGTGGCACCTACATATCGAACTGCGCGGTGTTACATTTCAGAACAATCTTCGTACTCACCGCTATGATAACCTCAAATTTCACATAAAGCGAAGGTAGAGAAGCGGACATGCAAGTAGCTCGCAATATCTCGAACCTGTGGCAGTCTGTATGGATATTTATAAGGCAGCATTTGCATGTTTAAGCTACGCGTTTCGCACGCAGAGTTAGTTGTGTGTGTGTGTGTGTGTGTGTGTGTGTGTGGAGAAGGGCCCTACAGCAGACGCTACGGACGCACCGCAGCCTTGAAACTTATTGTGCAACTCTGTGATGATGATGATTATGCAGATGATTAGTTTTTTTTACTTTTCCGAATAATGGTGCACCGGTGGAATGAAAGTGAAGGGAAAAACCCGTTCCAGTGCCACTTTGTCTACCAACAATCCCACACGGAATGACCCGGGCTTGAACCCGGGCCTCCGCGGTCAACGGCCGGCGACTAACCGCCTGAGCCATGGGACAGCTACAGAGTTAGTTTTAATTAGCAAGAGAATTCGGCTTGTGCTTAGGTTGCTGGTTGGTTGGTCGGTCGGCGCATTCCGTCCTTCATTACGCGTGAGGGCACTAACGAACCACAAATTATGTGTATTTTGTGTTACAGGGTGTTGGTTGGTGCCCCAGAAGCGCAGACGTCTCAGCCTGGCGTCAGAAGAGGCGGTGCCGTATATAGGTGTGACGTCAGCAGGGACGATGCCTGCCAAGAAGTTCCATTCGACGTCACAGGTTAGCAGGAAATACTAGCTGCTCTCTGATCCCCCCGCATAATGCCCCGATCTGCAGTTGACAAAGGCGAAGTGTCGATGTCACATTAGTATGACACGTCCGCCATTTTAGCTTGATGTATATGCAACAGTCGTCACGGTAAAGTCCGAAAACGTCGCGTCCGTATTTGTAATCATCGACTTACAAACAGTACTTCACACATGATGCGCATGCATTGTTATGATCTTCCGCAGTGCTAAATGTCAGTTATCTGGCACAAACGGCTCAAGTAGTTGATGCCATACAACCGAAATTTTTCGCGCAGTCGCCATGTTGCTTCTGTTTTACTGCACAGAAATATTAACCTCAGTAGAGTTGCTTGTTATTCCAATATCTATTAACTGTACGTAACATTAGAACATAAAAGTGTCACTAGAGTCGCTCCAGCCCTGCGAATTTGCACGTCCACCATGTTGTTATGGTGTACGCCGTGGCTACAGGCAGGAAAGTCGTGGATTCGATTCCCAATGGGCTGATTGGGATTATTCGTTGACATAATTCTTCCGGCTGCACTATGGCCCTGGGGTCGACTCAGCCCATAACAGAAATGAGTACCAGGAATATTTCCTGGGGAGGATAAAGGCGGTCGGCGCGTAGGGCTGAAAACTTGACCAGCTTCATGTGCCGATTGACTTGAAATTCTGGGAGCCTAAGCCTTCTGGGACTCTAAGGGCCTGTCCAGGCCTGTAATGGGATAGCCATATTGTTATTAGTGATCATAGAAAATATGAAATATGGCGCTGGGTCGTCCTACAGTGGAATAACATTCATATAAAATTTAGCGAAAACCAGTCAGGTGGTTCAAAAGTTCAAATTGAGACACAGAGACACACACATACCCTCTTTTTCTTTTTTAGGAAAGGGAAGTGGACAGTAGCCTACTGTTTAGTTCACCGAATACGGACATGGAAAGAAACATCACTTATAAGGGCGTTAAAACCTAAATTCTGAAGAATGGGGGGACACTAGGGTACGAGCATGCCCCATTCTGAATTCCTTGTATATGTGCCAGTGGATTGAGACCAGGACAAAGAAGTAAACTGTGCCGCACTTTGCAGCAAGCCGGGCCCGTTCGGTCGAGCAGTGCCCGTTTCCGTTGTGCTGAACTGGGTCCCATGAACAACAAGGTACCTCGCGTATTTACGTCTGCAGCATATGATAGTGTCATTACACTGAATTGGGAAGGCTGAGGTGAGTCAGATGAGTTTAGCCGTGGATAAGATGAAGGAAAAGATTACTGTTGAGGGCGAATATTTTAAAATATTCAAATAATGCTTGCGACTTATTCGACACATATCATGGTGAAATACTTTACGCGGGCCAGGCACTCTTTTTACAGATATTTTGCTGTAGATAAAATAAGAATTTTACACTGATATGATGAGAATTAATCAGCCTTGAAATCAAAGCTCATCTTTCGCAGAGGGGACCATACTGCTCATGCCCATGCGGGTAATTGAACTACGGTTTCTTGATCGTCCAGCTCATAGCCCAGTCGTGTATACATAAGTACCCATTCACATCACGTAGGCGTATGGCAGAGCGTATGTGCAGCTTCACTGATTCAGCACACAGTGAAAGGAAATATTAAACTTGACGTCCTGGTCACTTTTCTCCTAGGGAAAGAGCCCCCTGTACCCATTAAGTAGGATGTGGGTGGGCCACAGAGACGATTCTGAAAGTTTTGGAAAAAAAAAGTCTCTGGACCTGACCGGGAAACGAACCGCGATATCTCGGATGTCTAAACTCCGGCAGCCGTACCGACAGCTCTGTTGCACGTTCCAATAATGTGTGTGTATTACAAATTTGGGTGATTACCGTTACGTCATATCGTCGGTATTAATTTAGTGGATTAATAAACTGGTAATATGTATGTAATAAAACAGAGGCTGTCATGGCGTTTTCGAGTTCGCTGTGAATAACGTGATATTTGCCCCGGCAAACTTCGCAGCAAAATATGAAAATGGAGCACAGTTTGCGAGGTCTGGTTGTCAACAAAGGTCATGGATATTTGGTATTCGCAGAAAATCAGCAATCTGTCAAGGACAGGCAGAACTTGCATCGGTAGCAGATTCTGCTTGCAGTGTGTGATGACACCAGAGGTCATTGCTCTGTTACAGAGGATTGACTTATTTATACCGCCCAGCACTTTTTTTGTCGTGCCTCATACTCGATCTGTTGGATTCGTTGTAATGCTTGTTTTTCTATAGCAAAACGGTCTCAAATATTTTCAAGAAATTAAACAATGGGTAATTTGTTGGCTCGTAAAATTGCGTTTATAAAGGTATGCGAAGCGCGCTAAACGGTTCCAATTGACAGGATTTTCTTTACTGCTCTAAGGAAAAATGCAAACGAGAACAAATTGTCCGGCAGTGATAAATTAATACCATTTTTTGTTACATGCTTCAATTCCACAAACTATTCGCCGACCTTCATCCTCTAGCAGTGAGGCTTATAAAGCTTCATCATCATCATCATCATCATCATCACGCAGTCTCTTATGAGAGGTGCTTAGCCTCTTCTACAGCGAGTTATCCGGAGAGTGCAACCTAGTGCTTCCTACTTCAACGTCCAGTATGTTCTCATTGCCTTAAGGTTAGCCAGTAGCTGCTGAAGTCTTTTTCTCAGTCGTCCCGTCCCTTCTAGCTTTCCTTCAGTAATGTTTTAGAATACAGTTCCTGCGGCAGATATGAGCAATCCAGTTAGCGTTCCTTCTGTTTGCTTTGTGTAGGATGCTCCTTTTCTCCTTGACTCTATGTAGTACTTCACTTCTCACACGATCGGTCCACCTGATCTTCTCCACCCTTCTCCAGCACTACATTTCTGAACTTCCCAGGTATTTCTTATCTACTTCCGAAAGTTTCCAATTTTCAGCACCATATGTTCCAAATTTGGGCCATTTCAGCAACAGTAGTTTCTCTCAAAGTATACCTAATTCAGTAGCATATATACCTATGTATTTATATATAAACACACACGACTGTGTCCAGAAAATGGGAAGGTAATGTCAAAATGACTATGGACTAAATTTTTGCTGTAAGTAGTTCCAACAGAAAACCATTTATTGAACCGGTTTGCGAGTGATATGGGCCAAGATATTATGAAATCCTTATCTCGGATGCTTTTTAAATATCATATAACACAATAATATTAGGAACACCCCACAAACGTCGGGATTGGTTGTAAGTGAATATCCTAATCAGATGTCTTCTTGCAAATGGAATTAATTTGTTGCTTAGATGTACCGAGTGTAGAGTCGAGAAGTAGATCCGTAGATAAAATTAAATGCATGAACTGGGGTAGATGAAAAAACGTATACAGAAATTAAGTCTTTAAACCTGAGGGGAAAAACCGCCTGGAACACCAAGGTGTAGACGGGAGGATAGTATAGAAATTGGTCTTCAAGAACTGAGGTACCGGCAGATGGACAGGATCCGTTCGATTGAAGACAGACAGCTGAGGAGGTATGTTGTTGTGACCATAAATGGCGGAAATTTCTTGACCAGCTGAAGGACATTGGCTACTCAAGGATACTGCATTTTGTCGAAACATGCGAACATGACGCGAATGCAAAGTCAGGAGCAGAGGCTTGACAAAAGGAAGATAATTCGTAATAATTAAACGTTTTTCTTGTGCGCGCCATGAAGTCGTGTGAGTGAAGTAGAGGTATGTCTCAACACATTGTTGGACTCAGGTCTGGATGGAGTGGTCAGCTTCACGCCTGGCCGCTTTACCGTTCCGAAAGAACTCCCGTGCGGATTGAATAGGAGGCTGCATGGGCCACAACACTACTTTTCAAACTTTCTCGTCTGTGGTGCCCTTTTCCAGACTGAAAGGTTTCACGGCACCCCACCCCATGTTTTTGAGTTGGCAATGTAAGGGAAGCAAGAAAAAATGTAGACCTTAGGTCCTTTTCTGCTTGTAGACAAGTAATATGACAATGAGGTTTCACTCTCAGTTTAACCAATCAAGAAAATAGTGCAAATTATTGTGTGTTGATTTCTCATTCTGACGGATGAAGCTCTTGTGATGAACACATCAATTTTGATGTGGTATAATTGGCGACAGTTACAATCTGACATCTGCCTCAGCGTTCAGCTTATGTTTGTTTGTAGTTTTTGTCATACTGTATCGCGAAAATCAAGATTCACACAGATAATGGTTGGGAACGTTACCACTTTTCTAATATTCTGAAGTTGTGCACCTATTTATTTCTCAAGTATTCCCTCTCAAAAAAAGTAATATACTTGTTTTTTAATGTTACCTTGTATTCAGAGTTTAGTGTTAGTGTAGAGGTATGGTCAGTTAGTGAAAATTACTGAAACGACATGCAAATTGCCCAAACCTTTTTCAGCGTTTCGCGGAACCCCAGGCACACCTTCACGGAACCCAGTTTGGACAACATGGGGCCACAGAAACTCTCTGGGCAATTTGGAGAAGAGCAAAATTCTTACCCCTAATGGGATCGATGCATGATCCTTGGTTGTCCAGCCCTTAGCGCAGGCTCATGCAGTTGAAAATGTTGCCTTTTTTTTAAGCGTGTTTTTTAACGATACTGTCTGTTAAGATTATATCGCGTTGGTTGGAGATGAAAATATCAGCGTAAGAGTTAGGAGAACGTTAACTGACGGAGACAGCCGACGTACTCGAGGAAGACATGTGCCAGTGCCACCTTCTCCACTACAAGTCCCACATGGACTGGCCTGGAATTGGATTCGGGCTTCCGAGAGGAAGTGATCGGCGACTAACCGCCTCAGCCATGGCACGTCCTGTATATATGTGTATAGCATGTGTGTATGTGTGTGTGTATTTGTATGTATGTCAGTAGTCTGTACTAACAAGTACAAATAATGATTTTTACGGTGGAGGTAGAAGAAAATGAATTATGAAATGCGTGTTATTCGGTTTGAAAGATTATCGTCGTCCGCGCTATTTTCCATGACACCATAGATTTGTGTTAATAGTTTTTCTAGGGTCTCGTTCTCCAGATCTGGAACGGTGCGCTCGGTTTTTACTTTGGTATTTGAAAGAAAGCATTCAGAATATGTTGCTTTTTAAGTTTCACCAGCAGAATTTCGACGTTCAATGAATAACGTGTTTCTTATGTTTGGTGCGTGTCTGCGACCTGAAGGAAACAAGTACCATAATCTTTAAATATGTCAAGTAAAAACAATATTAACCGCAGTATATTTATAATAAAATGCATTGACCCCTTCTCACGGCAAACTGGAGTAGTGGCTATTGCTGGGCTGCTGGCAGTCACGCGAAACTTCTGACTGAGTAATGTCGTATTCAGATAAAATAATTGCCTTGTATAAAGAGAATATGTGATTCGTAGTTTTGTGCCTTCATGAACCCAAAACAACATTCCGCGAGCTGCACTGCATTTATATTTGGCCTAACTAAATACAAAGCTAAGAGCAAAAATTTGTAGGACTTAATGTGCAATGGCGAAGAGGTTCTGTGAATTCTGCCTGGAACATCAATTCGTTCAACGAAGGCAGCAACGCAGGCGTGAAGGATTATCAGAGAACAGGAAAAAAAAAAGACGTTAAGATGAGCGGACAACGTCTGAGCGCCAGATGGCGAAGAAACATGGAGCTGGCAACACGTATACTGAAATATGAAGCAATTTTGAAGCGAAATGAAATGAACTGTCATTGCATCGTGTGTCGGCAAGAACTAATTTAAGTCATATTCAGACAATCATCTAACGATTTGCCTGTTCTTTCGCTTTTCATTGCATGCACGTATGAGATAACAGCAGGCTTAGCAACTTTTTATGTGCCCGGTGGAAATATCTCGCCTTCCAGACTTTGATTGCAGCAGGTTTATTCAAAAGAGAGAGCTTCGTAAATTGATCAATATGTTCATATAATTTTTGCTTAGTGTAATATTACTAAAACTGTACGATAGACAATGTCTAATAACGCTTTCCTTCTACTTAAACCTATAGCTAAAATAATTATTTGTTGTATTATTTTTGCTTATGTGTTTCAAACAGCTGTGACCATAAAAAGTAACGAAAAGCATGAATGGGACAGAGTTTAATAATTTAACATTTTGTTCGTTTTTATGATTTTTGGACCAAGTTCTTTGTCTTCTTTCCAGGAAAGTTTCATATTCTTCATTTTTCTTCCTCTCATGTAACACGTATGAATACCTGTTCCGGCCTCATTGTGCAATCCACCTTCTCCTGCGTCTTCAGTTCTTTGTTTCTGAGGTTAATTTTTTAATGCTATTTGGGGAAATCTATAACCATTCTTTGTTTATGTATGTTGAAGCCACTTCATTTAATATTTTTTAGTTGTATTAGAAATTACGTTTATCTGTAGGTGAATTCTCATTGCTTGATGGGAAATCTTCCCGATTTTGTGCAGTAAAAATTATGTCTGAGAAAGTTGTGTTCAGCGAGTACCTTGTCGTGTCGTGATCGAGGTTTTACAACCGCACAAGCATGCAGAGGAGTCTGTAACTCTCTAAAATTTTAGTTACTTTTTGCCTCATTTGTGGGCATTGTGTGACTTTACTACCTCGCACTTTGGTGCTATTTTTCTGACCTTGCGTAATATCTTTCTTGAAATACGTCACTTGTCTAAACTCTGGTTTTCTGTCATAACTGCCATACTAATTTTATGGAGCTATGTATCTATGTGAAACTTAATTCCTCACTGTCGCAAAGTAACATACACACTATATTTAAGACCTTCGTGCTGAGAATATTGAATGTGAATAACTTGCAATGGCAGGCGGGGAGAGAAAGGCACGTGTCAGAAAAGTTGGCAGTTTGTAGGCTGGTAATATAGTAAGGGGGATTAAACCAATAAATATGAGGCTAGCGGGACATGTTAATTTTACTTATGTATTTGATTGGCTGCGAGCACGAAGACCCAGGAATCGTGGTTTAGTTTCTGGGAGGCATGAGAGATCTCGTCCCCAAAGCGTCCAGACTGGCTTCGAGACCCACATAGACTCCTACGCGGTGGGTACCTGCTTCGTTTTTCGTTAAGGTTAAGCAGCCGGTTCGCGAGTTAGACCACGCACCCATCGACTGCCGACGTGAAGAATGAGTGGAGCTACAATTCCAATCCACTACATGCCTTCATGGCGTGCAGAGAGACAACTTTGCCTATCTGTGCTTTTAACGACGCTGCCACACAAAAACGTGATGTGACAGCGTGAAGAAAAGACTACTTGGAAGACCGAGGCGTAGATAAATATTACAAGATAGTGTACTGTGACGTTACGTTGTGGTGCGTTCGCGTAACCGCTGTTGTCATGGAAACGCAACAATACGTTCGCTTTTGTTGTTGACGCAGACGTAGCTGCTGAGGATATAAAAGTGATGATTTTTGCCAAGGAAATGCGACAGTTGTTTCCCTTTGCACTGCTGTCGAGCAACAAAATGTTTTGTCTTGTTGTTAACAATAATAAGTACTGTAAATGCGTGTCTGTATTCTTGTCTTAGTTACCCCGCATGCAAATCGCATCTTTTATGCTTTGTATTGTATTGTATTGTCGTATGTGGCCTGTCTGGCTGTACCATATTCTTCCACATTATCTCATAAACGGCTAGATTCTCGGGGGGGACTTTACTGAACACAGAATGTATGTTTTGATTTTCCCTACAAATTTTTCTGAAACGTTTCTAATTCTGACAAGAATTCAGTGAGATGTCATAAATATATGTAGGTCTTTGTGTAAAGTAGCCGTTTTCTTCAGGTTTTAATCAAACGTGAGTTTTCTCGACAGATTTTCGAAAAATCCTCAAATATCTAATTTCATGAAAATCCGTCCAGGGGGAGCCGAGTTGTTCCATGCTGGCAGACAAACATTTGGAAGGTAATAATCGAGTTTCGCAGTTTTGCGTAAAAATTATGGGCGGCTGTTGATTAGAGACCCCTGGCTCAGTACAGTAACAGTAGTGAACTGCTGTGAACACGATTGTACCTTTCGGATTCCAATAAGAAACTGGAAATTGCTTGACGAACTGTACAAATGTTAGCCACTCAAGAGTTTATGCATAGAGTTATTTATTTAATGACGCTGCCACTTGCTGAGACTATATGACTTCGGTGACAGGATTGATACCGAATAGTGAATTTGAAAGAACGTGGATTGACCAAGGCTTATGGTGGCGGTTGCCTGAAGGGACTGAGGAGAATCACGAAAATCCTCATTCTGGATATCCTGTCCCAGGGCATATAGGTGATATTGACAGGGAGGGGGGGAACAGGAGTTGCTTAATGCGGAAGTTTTTTGTCCAAAAATTTCTGGACTGGGACACCTTCGGTTGTTCTGCTCAAGAGGCGTTGACAATATTGGAATCGATAGCAGAGAAGCGTGTTTACGAAGATGCAAACAGCCTTGGACTGGCTCAGGACATTATCCAGTGAAGGTTTTTTTTAGTTTACAGTTAAGAATTTCACGATCATTTGAATAACTACAAACTGCTCCAGGAAGCTCTTCTTACATATTTAAATTTTTGCACAAATCGTTCTGTTAACTAAAACGAATGTGTGTTGCATGTGACTAATGTAATCTCTAAATGTTGTCTTTCAAATGAAGCATCTTTTATGCAGCAAGACATGGGTGTGGACCCAGATAGTCTCCGTTGATGTACGTGTGAATAGGCCGTCCTGAGCTTTGCAGAATGCTTCGAATCAGCAAAACGTGATACTGTACCATGCATGGCTATACAGTAACGCATCTTGTGTTCGCTGGCAACGTAACGGGGCAGGAATTTAACGCCTAATATTTTTGTTATATTCCATCTTGGATTTCAGCCATCATAAAATACTTAATGGTCGTTTTTGTATGTATCTACATCCGTAAGTAGACGGACATGATTTATTGCACGTGCACGAAAGCAGTGTTCGATAGCTGACGGGAATGGCAGATGTTTCGCAATGTGTCAGTTACAACATGACAGCTGGGGGGTCAGACGCCAACCAGTGTTTAAAGCCTCTTACTTCATACTCTCAGTGAGACTCAAAACACAGTAAACGTTTCAAATTCCACACGATAACTGCATTATATAATTACCGTTTGAGATGTGGCACGTGTTACAGTAACATTAGTTTAGCGTAAAGTGTAATTACGGAATTTTTTTTGCACGATTATGAATCTTCGAAGGGAATTTATTTAAATAGGATTTCTACTTGGGGCATTGTTAATAGTCTTGAGTTTTTTTGCTCTCAAATATAACGTGTCGGATATCTTTCCTTCATCACGTGACAGGAAGGAATCTTGCTATTAATTTTTGCCGTGAGAAATATTTGGTCTCAGCCACTGGACGAGAAAAACTGAAAAATGAACAGTGTCCAGACTAACAGTGTTGTTTTTTTGTAAAAGCCGTCTTAAATAAAGGTCTTTAGAATTAAGAGAGTCCCTTGAACAGGTTTAAGGTATTACCACTGTCCACAGAAGGCACTCGTTGCGCCGTTGTTCAGTTGGACATTCGATCGATCGATCGATCGATCGATCGATTGATAGGTTTTTCGACCTTTCGATCTGTTTGTCGGTGGAGCGTTGGTACGTTTGTCATTCTGTCGGTCGGTTTAATGGTTTTTGTCACTAAAGTCCATTGGTATCAGTCAATGAAACAGAAGGACTTCGCACTTTTCACAGTAGCTTCCTACAAGTACAGGGTGTTAGCGTACTTTAGTAACAAATTTGAAAATTGTTTCCACTGTATTCATTATAGATAAGATAATGAAATCTATATTTGTGTGTTTGGGCGTATGTGTTATATGCGCAGGTTTATTTGTATTAACTGTTGTGTGAGTAAGCCCCTAGGCGGCAGCGTGGAAGTCAAGTAACCAATATATAGGCTGTGTCACAGGGGTTCGGAGAAGACACAGTGTGTGTTACGGGTTCATGAAACGAAATCAGTGCAGATTTAACACAAATTTCAGCGAAGAACAGCCCCCAAGAAATGGGGCTTGTGCGTGGTACAAACTTTTCGTGGAGAAACGTTTTTTATGTTCTAAACGACAGTTGTATTCACCCTGTACTTTCAATGGTAGTAGCAATCCCAATATACCGTGTTTACTTACTTACCTTGCCTACGACACAGATGCATTTGAAGGCCAACGACGACTGTAAATTCGCAAAGAACATATGTGGAATACGTAAATATGTGCACTAGAAATTCTTTCCATTAATCTGAAGCTAAACACAGTGTACTTACATCGCTGTTGAGGAAGGTTACGTGCATTTTGTAAGGCAAGGAAATTAGAGAATGCATTCATCGCAGTTAAGAAATGTTACCTGCTCGCTCTGAAAAAGTCGTATTCGACCAGAAGCTGGGAAAATACCCGTGTTACTCT
This sequence comes from Coptotermes formosanus, assembly GCA_013340265.1. Classification (NCBI taxonomy): domain Eukaryota; kingdom Metazoa; phylum Arthropoda; class Insecta; order Blattodea; family Rhinotermitidae; genus Coptotermes; species Coptotermes formosanus. The sequence goes on along the minus strand of BLKM01000587.1, from coordinate 2,426,408 downwards.
GCTCCCTTTCCCAGATTTCAACTAAGTATTCATGTGTTAAATGTGTAGTAGTCTACTACCTTCTTTATCATTTATTTTTAAGAGACGTTTACATCATCTTGGCGGGGTGACGTGAAGAAATGCAATCGTGAAAATTGTGGCAGTAATCTTTAAGTGGCCGTTGCTTTTTATTTTCAATTCATTTCAACCATTTTATCTCGTAACATAAGAGGACTACGGACCACCACTTTGTGCGTAAAGTGTACTCGAGTCGCAGAAGTATTCTTGTGGTTAGATAACGTGTAAAAATGTGAATACAGTGGATGGCACAGTACCAGGCGTGCAATGATATGCTGTGGCAGGGTAATAACAGTGCTCTAGTATTCTCATTTCTTTTCTCCGTGTCTGTTATTTCGTCCTCTAGAGTTCTTGTTTTGCCTAACTTGGTAGAGTTTTACTATACGCGAAACAGACGTGGGATCATTACTAAGCAAGGCTGGCCAAAATGTAGGATGCTGGTGAGGAATCATTTGCACGTTGCGTCTGCGCCTGTGTAAGTATACACCAGATGAATTTCTTATGCTCTGGAGGTCTTCGGGTGTAATCTCTAAAGAGTTGCGGTGTGCAGACGCACCATTACTTAGCGCAGTAATTGGGTTTCCGAAGATCAGACGCAAATAAAGTTTTGCGCACTTCGGTAGGTTATTGTTGACTATATATATATATAGTGCAGTTCTGGTAGATTGAGACTTGGAAGGTATTTAAGGAATGCGAGTAGCATGGGGTGGGTATTCGCCTGATGAGGGTGCATGACCCAGCGACTACTATCTGTGAAAAAACATTTATCCGTTACATTCCAGTAACTGTGCAGCTGCAGGTGTTACAGCGCCGGATGTATTTGGGACTGGCACGTGTGGACCCGTCGTAAGACAGACTACAAAATGAACGAGTTTTTAACTGACATCTAGTGCCATAAAACAGATACTCACCTCGTACCCTGCGTCTCCCTTTTGCTTGTTTCTTTCCCTAATTTCTCACCCCGCAAATTTCAATTACTAGAACTAGACTCTGTGTGTGTGTGTGTGTGTGTGTGTGTGTGTGTGTGTGTGTGTGTGTGTGTGTGTGTGTGTGTGTGTGTGTGTGCGCGCTGTTGTCAGTCATGTCAGTCATCTTTAACATAGCAAATAAGCATTCACCCTGAAAAAGTGCGTGTNTAGACTCTGTGTGTGTGTGTGTGTGTGTGTGTGTGTGTGTGTGTGTGTGTGTGTGTGTGTGTGTGTGTGTGTGTGTGTGTGTGCGCTGTTGTCAGTCATGTCAGTCATCTTTAACATAGCAAATAAGCATTCACCCTGAAAAAGTGCGTGTATGATTTGTTGCAAAATTGCGTGGCTGAAGTTAAATAACTTGACATTGCGTAAGTGGTTGTTTGTCTTTACAACCAGCGAGCAAAACAGAATAGGCTCACCACTTCGCACAGATCGAAAGTATAAAGAATGCTGTCTTCTGGGACGTCATGTTGTTTAATCTGGCGGAAATCTGTCGACGTTTCGGAGGAACTTTTTACTCCAAATGGAATATGCTTTCGTAGTTTTTTTTAGCCCGTCTCTCATTGTGGCATTAATGCAAAGTAGTAAGTGGAGCTGTTGGTAGGAGTGACCGCAATGACACGTGACGCGTATAATAGTAGCCTAATTGTTACAATGTGTGGAATCATTCTATGGTCTTGGCCAAGATAAGAAATGCCATAAGAATTCCTTAGTTTCCTGTGACATGGTAAAAATTTGTTCTTATTTATCGGAGCCACTTTAAAATCAGCTGTAAAATCAGGACTGTAGGATCGACCTATCCATGTACGTGTCACTGAACTTAATACTTTTTTACTTTCCTTTACATTTCAGCAAGTCTGTTGTGTTTTTAGAGTCCACTGCGAATCAGAAGAATTCACACTGCCCACGTATGAATTTCAAGTCGAGTTGGTCTGTCTTATGCAGTCTGCATAAGACAGACCTTGCGACTTGCAGGCGCCCGTTGACGGGAAAGACATGGACGAACTGAAAGACGTGTCGTGTTTTGCCGGGGGGGAGGGGGGGCACTTGAAATCGCTTCGCCTGAGAATTAATTCGGCGAGCGAGTACTGGAATTGCTACCCGGTTTGACATAGTAATAGACCCTGGCTGGCCGTTGTGTCATGGCTCAGGCAGTTAGTCGTCGGTGTCTCAGCGTGGAGGCTCGGGTTCGATCCGAGGTTAGTCTATGTGGGATTTGTGGTGGACAAAGTGGCACTGGGAAGAGATCTCCGACTACTTTGCTTTGCCTGTCAGCATCAGTGCCCCATACTCAAATTTTACTGCTCTGCCACTAACACGATACAGCCTCGGTAGTTGTTCTTACATAAAACACAGCTCTCTCTTTCTCCCCCCCCCCCTCCCCATGGACACAGGCCGTGCCTCAGGCTGTCGGTGGCCGGTGAGGCCCGGGTTCTATCCCAGGCCAGTTGGTGTTAGAATTGTGAAGGACAAAGTGACACTGGGACATGAATCTCTCGGATTACTGCGGTTTTTCCCTGTGAGTATCATTCTACGAAAGCTGCACGCTTGTACGTCATTCATCTACCACAGACACTCTATAATATTAGCAGTTGACAGCATCGTTAAATAAAACACTCCATGCAGAGGCTTCGAGCACATGTGTCCATGCCCGTTGCAAAATGCACTACTTGAGGTTGCGTGACGATGTGACGTGTTTAGCTTCGTTATGTCTGTTTGTCTGTCCGTCCGTTTGTCCGCATGGAGCAACTCGGCTTCCACTAAACGGATTTTCAAGAAATTTGGTATTGAAAGGACTGATTAATGTTTTTCTCCGCATAAGCATGCGCGCACGTAAGGTTAAGAAAAGAGCGGTGTTGAAGCTATCCCATTACACGCCGGGATAGGCCCTTAGAGTTCCAGGAGACTGACGCTCTAGGGCCACAGTGCGGCCGGAAGTATTAAGTCAATGAAAAATCCCAATGACCGCATCAGGAATCGAAACCGTGACCTTCCCGGCTTGTATTGCAGTTCGTCAGCCAATATCTTCACCGCATACCAAGGGGTGGTCGTTCAGTGAAATATTCGTTAAGCTGAGGGAAACCGTTATACAAATTTTGGAAACTACTGGATTTATATACTCTGCTTAAACTGGTATATCTACCAAAACTCTTTTACGCGTATCTCTCTGCTTTACCGTAATTATACATTTTATACAACAAATTACCTTCTTTAAAAATAGGACTACTGTTCCTAAAGTGTGAGTTTTCTCTTCTGTTTCCAGTGTCTCGCGTAGAAAAACGAATAGGCAAAGTATCGCGGGCACTGGAAGCTTGTGGGCCACCGCCTGAGACACACAGCGCTACTATAATTGGATATCTGATGTCAGAAAGGGTCGTAATAATGCAGTATAATGTCACCCATTAGATAGCTTACAATCCGCTTCCTTAATATTGCATTATGAAAACTTAAGAGCTTCTATCCAAGTAGCCTGCCTTGGGGGAGGGGAAGAAAATTTTCCCCTGGGGTCCTTTCTTGACAATGCGATTGTGGAATGCATATGTTGCTGAGTCACGTGGTGTTGCCAGGCCATTAACTTGCGGCTACAAGATCTTATCGCTTCTGAAATCAGATTACGATCTGACGTACAAGACGTGTTCAGTTGCCATTGTTATCATGAAATAAAGCGAAGCATGATCATATGTAAGTGAAAAGTTAGATCACTGTAAATCTATTGTTAGTCTCTGAATCTGCGTGAATTATTTTGAGTCTTGGATGATTCAAGATGGTTGTCACGAAAAACAGTACACTGTTAGGCAACAGTTCGAAAGGTCCGGTGTAGGAGTGTTTAGTTTGGTCTCGCGCATTGACGGTAGTTGCCTTTCCCGTGAGGCAAAGGACTTTTGCTACACGAAGCATGACACTTCTAATAGGTTAGCTTGAACTGGGGATTTTTGAACAAAAAACAATAAATTGGCAACATGAAAACGATAACAGATGAACTACAGTCAATAGACGAGAGGGTGCAGTTTTCATCCGTTACGCCATTAGTCTGTATTTCAGTTATTACGGGTGTCTCTTTTCTTGTTTTTACGACGCCCTTTGAAGTCTAATTTCGTGAATAATAGTTAAATATTTGGTTCCTACTTCACCTCGGTTACAAATGCCAACCGGTTAATACTACTTATTTTGAGAATCATAAAACTAAATACAGTTGAACCCGGTTATGACCACGTCGGTTGATAAGACACCTCGTATAAGCGTCAGATATCCTGTAGTTCCAATCATTTCGTCACTGTTAACCGTAACATTATACTCCTCGGTTATAACGACACAAAATATTCAGTCCCTTTCATGATGTTATAACCGGGTTCGACTCTATACTGTGAGGGCAAAATGCAGAGTCCTTATATTCAAACCAGGCTGTACGTGTAGTTACCATTGTGCTTTAAATGATTAACTGAACGGAGCGAAGTGCTTAAAAGCTTACAGCTCCTCAGTTGGTCAACAGATTCTTTACCTTTGATAGACCGAAGCATGAGTGCTGTAGACAGAGCGAATTGAATCCCATCCACAGACTCTCACAATGTTCGTTTGATATACATTTTAATATTATGCTCCCATTTGCGTTTACGTCTCCCATGTGATCTGTTTCCTTTGCATTAGACATCTTAAAGCTTGTACCCTGCTTTTCCCATGCTCCTGCTTTCAGCGTCGTATAGACCTGTGTTACTCTATGCCCTGTAGCTTTAAATGAGCAATTCTGTACTATCGTTAGCGACTAGACTTGACACCTCCTATATACATGGTTCGTTCGTCTACTCCTGTACCATTAGGAATCCCGTATTCGACAGCATTACGTTCCTGACAGAAATTCTATTGTTGACATCCAGCTAAATCCTAATTTATCTCATTTTTTCTTATTTCTTTCAAATAATGAGTCGATTTAAGCAATTCCATTGTAAATGTCCGATTTGAAATGGTTAAAGACACTGAAGTCAAGACAGTTAGTGGAATCTAAAGTGCCTCAGCCTTCCGCACTGTTGAGGTTACAGTTTTATATGGGGGGTACTGAATAAGAATTTCCAAAATGTATGCCAAGGATAATAATTCCTCATTGTTCAGAGTACGTACCCTGAAAGAGGAGGCAGAAGATTATTTCGAAACTTTGGTATCTTATTTACCAAGTTACACTCCAACACATCAAAGAAAACACCGCAATCTTAGTACTAACACGGCGAAATCGCGAAAACTTCAGGTCTCATATATTGCGGACCGGCCGTGTCTAGTAACAAGGTTCGTAGAGAACTGTGACGTTTTTGCTATAGGATTCCCACAACCACCAAAATTGTTACACCTTTCATTAAGTCTCCACAACCCGAACTTTTCGTAACAAGTTTTATTACAACCCCCACGTGCACTTTCTTTACAAGCAGACACGTTATATCACTTAGACGCAGGATATTCGGTAAGGAAATCTGCTTTGCCTGTAACTTCTGTGTTAATCAAACATCTTATTTTTCGATAGGAAGCAGCATAGGCATAACTTGGCTAATAACACTGGGGGGGGGGGGGGGGGTAAAATCGACCATGGTTATTAGAAACTTTAAGTCAAGGTGGAGGTGCAAGATTGGTTTGAACCATTCCTTGATATACATACACCCCTTTCCCCTACTGTCGCCCCTTTTTTTTGCCCCTTTTCAACTCAGTAACCAAAATAAAACTATTTTTAGGTAGAAAAAATATTAGAGGGGACATTTACCCCCTCCCACCCCCAAGTTATGCGTATGGGAGGTAGCACTTTTACCAGGGGAACGTGGAAAAGGTGACACAAGAGGCAGGCAGTCAAAGGCTGTTCAGGTGGTAAGTTGATGTGCAGTGGAAACTTGGTCCCGTGAGAAGTGTACAGTGTAACTCGGTTCTTGTGGGCGGTGCCTATTTCTCCCATTGATGTTCACGGTCTTTTGGTAGAGTTTCGTGGTGGTGGTGTGGTGCAGCGTGTCAGAAAACTGTGCAGAGTTTCGGAATGGCAGAACGGTCGATCCTGAAGATCGCTCCTGTCGGCCCAGCGCATCATTGATGGGATGCGATTGCAGCACGAGTAGAGGAAGTTACTAGGTACAGTTCAAGCTTTGTCGACTGCCTTGCTGTTTTCTGTTGGAACTGTAAACAACAGTCAGTAAACAAACCGCATACCGTAATGTGTGTGCGTGCTGGGTACTAACGAGTCTGATGATGGAGTACAAAAACGGACGTTTCGAAATGTTCTTGCACATCTTCAGCTGTTTAAAGAATAAGGAGCTTCATTTAACGTTGTAATGACTTTTCATTTAATTGTTATGATCCAGGAAATTTTAGTATTTTAAGATTGAATATCCTTGGTATGTGCATTGCAGCTGCAATTGGAATCCATTTGAAAGGAGTGAGGTGGCAAAGGAGGCTGTTCTTGGAAGGCGTAAGGGCAGCAGGTTTAACTCCACGAAGTCTCCAGTGTCAGGCGTAGGTAACGTTAGCAAGGCTAGGTTGATGTCAGAAGTGAGGAGATTGCGCGAAGCCGGTTGCGTGTAGATAAATGTGTTTCTGCAGTCGGAGCGGTGGAAGTGGCAGTATTCGTCTGTGTAAATAATAGCAGGAATCATATGACTGAGGTAGGAGGACTGTCAGGTTTGTGAGACTCGTGCTGAAGGTTGTCATGCAAAATTATAGGGACTTTGTGGAAGTAATCTTGCTATAATTACTCAGCTGGACATTTAAGAGTCTTCAGGAGTCACTGAGGGCTTGGCAACTAACACTGTGAAGCTGCTATGATTAACTGATCAGTTGACAAGCGTTGAAAATTAATTTTGATAATATGAAGCACTCGTACATTTTAAATGCTCGGGTTCAGTTATCCGCCTACTCCAGAAGTTCATGCCGCTGCTAAAGACAACTGACTGCGTAGCAGCCACGAAGCCTGGAACCCATAGGACGACCAATGAGACAGGACAGTCTCTGTCATCCCTAATTTTTTTTACAAAAGTGCGCTGTTCATGAAGTGTCAAGCAACCAGCTAAATTCGGCCACATTCTTGTGCAAATCACAGTGAGCTACCTGACAAAAATCGGAAATAACTTGCGTCTAAAGTACCTGATGGCAGCACATAGCGATCTTTTTCCTATTCACAGTCACTAATTTAAAATTAAGCGCAGCAAAGATATATGAGAGGCTTCGGTAAGTGTTAGTATTACAAATAGCTCCAAATTTATGAAATAAAAATTTAGTTCGGATTTCAAAGTGATTTTGGTGAACACTTGGTTGGACACATAGTGTTGTGGACTAATAATTATTGGGCCCCCAGAAAATTATGCTTAATGCCACCGATGCAGATGGACAAAAAATGTAATTTAAATAAAAATTATCAGCACTGATACTTTTCAAACCAGTCAATGTGCAAGTGCATTTTTAGCCATCGAAAGCTTCCCCTACCACAAAGTGTGCAACTGAAGCAAGTAGCAAGTTACTAAAAATGTTGTTTGGGTAACTTTTGAAGGCCGATTCCAGTGGCCGTGCGGTCTAACATGTGGGTCTTTGGCCTCTCGCTTGTGGGACAGCGGGTTCGAATCCCACCAGTAGCATGGATTTCTGTTGTGAGTTTTATGTGTGTTGTGAGCAGGGCTGTGGAGTCGGAGTCGGAAGGAATTTTTAGGTGGAGTCGGAGTCGGGAAAAAATGTACCGACTCCGACTCCAACTTCAGTCTAAAATCTGAACTAGATACTCCAAATCCAGAGCCCTGATAGCTACAGTAACCTTTAGTCTTATACTTAAATATAGGTTATAAGTCTAAAAAGTAGCCTGATGATTCACGTGGTTGCGATGAAATGTCTTATAGGTTTACCGTTATTAATACATATTGAGCTTTTATGAAGGAGTCGGAGTTTTAAAAATCGAGGAGTCGGAGTCGGAAGTTTTAAAAATCGAGTAGTCGGGCTCGTAGTCGTAGTCGGAGTCGGAGTTTTGTGTACCGACCCCACAGCCCTGGTTGTGAGGTAAAGGTCTCTGCGACGGGCCGATCATCCTTCCAGAGAAGTCCTAAAGAACACGGTGCGCCTGAGTGTGATCTCGAAACCTCAACGATGAGGAGGCCTAGGCCCACTACGGCTGTCAAACCATGGAAAAAAATGCCTTTGAAGGCTAAATTAATTGACACTGTTTTACCTCTGCAGTATTTTGTACTGTACAGAGAACGCTGTGCGTCCATTAGAAAGACCATCGATAAATGTTTTATAGGGAAATATTGGCTGTTCTAATAATCATATAGGGCACATAAGTAGAATGTGGGAAAAACGCAGAGTTTCTAGCTTTACAAGTGACATTACTTGTACGAACCGCTATGTTTAGGTTTTAAAGCACTTAGAGGGCCGTGGCTTTAGAGAATTAAAATGTGACTGTACCTCCCTTCTAGTGCTGATATATGTACTTTATACCGTGCAAGACATGATAGTAGCTTTTGTAAACGGGAAAGCCGCATTGCTGAGGAATGTCAGCTGTTATGTTCGCAAGTCGACGGAACAAATCTGTGCCCCTGCGCTGCATTTTTTCCGTTCCTGTCCGCAGATCAGGGCTGTCAAACCTGCGCACACAATGCAACACGCAGCAGCGCTGTGCTTGCTTCGGGATGTGGCACACACGCTGCTCCTTAGCGGCAAACGACGGGTTCCGCGTTCACAAATATTTGACGATTGTAAGAAAGAAGACGCAGAAACGTGAACGCCGTTTATTACAGTTAAAAAGCACTGATGTCGTGCTGTTAGGACGCTCGGTGGACGCTGTGAATAGAGGGACATACTCTTTAGTCCCTGTCAGGAATCAGACACAAATTCCTCGGCTGTTCCTCCTTGTAACTTAGACACTAAACCAACCGAGTGCCCAGCGCGATTCAAGCACCAGCTGTCAACACCACATCATCTGGTGCAACTGGATCACAACATATACAAAAGTCCCCGTCCCCCGTCCCAATACCAACATGTTGTTTGTGCCTTTTTTGATCCAGAAAAATCGTATTACTACACCACATGGCGCTTCAGATCCTGCAAGCACTACACAAATGGAGGTTTAGCGACCATTTTGCGTTAATTATTTCTGTCGAAGTATCTTAACATCATTGGTATCAGGTACTGCTCAGAAATATTTCCGTCTTCACCACACATGTGGACGCGGGTCTACGCTACGAGCTGATCTGTGAGGGGTTCAAATGTCGGCAGGGGCAAGAGATGTTCTCTTTTCCAAACCCGTCCATACTGGATTTGGACGGGGACAAACGGACTTTGATTTTCTTCATCACACATCAGGGAAAATGCAACACTACTCAAGTGTCTGCTAAGGGTGGCCGTATTTTCAGTTGCAGTTAATGGTATTGTTAGCAGCTACAACTGGCTTTTCCGTTTCGATTTCTTTGTATTTTGACGACGTAGCAATTATTAACTTTTTGCATATTCCACGTACACTCGATTTAGCGTCGTCTTGGCAACCGCTAAAAACAAAGTGTCTGTAGATATCATGGAGTAGCCGCTGCTTATCCACAAACGAAAGAAGCACAGTGTTTCACTTCCAAACTTCTGTTCCAAAAAGAAATTCGAACTGCGCTGTGCACGGTTTGTCGGAATTGTAGATCTTACACGTCACTGTAAATTGGAACTGCATCTACTCCAAATTGGCACAAAATATTAACCCCATGAGAGCCTATTGGTTACTTTGTGTGCCCCTAATTTTAACATTCAGAAGTTCTACGGTCTACCCACAGAGTGTGTTTCTACGTTTTCCTTGAGTTTCATAACAAAGGGCAGTTTTTTTCCTATGCAGGATCAGCGGATTGTCTTTATAGCCGAGATGCAGAGTATTTATTTGGCGGTACGAACTGAATCTTTAAGTGTAATTGAGATTAGTTTTCGTCTTTAAGGCCGTGCCATGACTCGGGCGGTTAGTCACCTGCCTCTCGCCGCGGAGGCCCGTGTTCAATCCGAGGTCAGTCCATGTGAGGTTTGATGTGGACAAAGTGGCACTGGGACAGACTTCTGCCAATTCCACCAGTGCTCCGTACTCATCTTCATCTACAAGTTACTGTTAACAGAAGGACAAGTGGCTTAAGCTTGGGAACCTTCCAAAAAGCGACTTTCAGCAATCGGGGAAAGATGGATAGAAAAGTATTACCACTTTTTAAAAATTTAATTTCACTTTTTTATCATCCTTTGGTTAGCTGGAACTACGTGCGGTACCGACTGAACAGTAATGATAGAATGATAGAATATTCCTTTCCAAAAACTGTTACAGCAGCTTCGCACATGGCTTAGTATCAGATATCGTATTATCTGTCCTACGTACGCGCGATGCTTGTGTTCGCCTTGTTTTTCATGCTTTCCGCGCTGATGTGTAGTGTCTGTTGGGGAAAACCTTGTGAATCTTAGGTGTACCAGTACGGAAGTTGTTGTTTTAGAAGGGGCAAATCATAGACTTTCGGTTTCTTGATACTGTTTTGAATATCTATACTAAAAATATATTACGTAACCCATTAAATATAAACCGGTAACTGGCCAAATATGTGAGCCCACTTTCATTTTTAAATTGAAAATAATGGCGAGGAGGTGGCAAGGTTTCTCAAGAGCATAAGACACGTGACACGTTTTAACTTCCTTAAAACTCCACTGAAATTTGAGGAGTTGGGACACAATCTATCTGCGATTATTCTGCGTCACTCTGTCTCCTCATGGTCTATGATCTTGCCTTGCGCCTTGTCGCTACATATTACATACCATTGGCACACCCAAGGGGGGGGGGGGTTGTCGGGCTCCAACCCCTCCCCTCCCGCAAAGCGAAATTTAAAAAACACAGATTTTGTAGACGCGATCATATCAAAGGTTTTACGTGATATACGCTGCAGCCTAAATCAGCGACTTAAATCGGCTGGTGTCTGGTACATTGCAATGTCGTAAGATATAAATAAAACTTACAAATATGTAGATTATTTTCTTTTTCAGTAAGTTTTAATTTTCCCTGTAACCTAACTAGATGTCGGCTTGGAGATTTTGACATGATTTTCTTAACATAGTTTTGAAAATCAGAAAATTATATATACGGCCTCAGGGTTAGGGGGGGGGCGCCCCCGCCAAGGAAAAATTCTGGGTGCACCTATGCTACCTACCAAGTGTAATGTCACAGTGAATAAATCTTTTCTTATTATTTCTACTATCGGAAATTGGCTTTGAGCAAAAACTTAAAAAACAACGCCTTACCCAGCAACACATTTCGCCGCCTGACCGGTAAGAAGAAGGAAGTAGCTCACCGCTCGGCTAACCTACGTGATATCCCGGAGCGTATGCACAACGGGGCACTACAAATAAACCTGTCAGTCTGTACGCGGAAGCAGGATAACCGTCACTCCGTTGAGACGGAACCAATTACTTTGCAGCTGTGCACCCAAGCCGAACTCACCACCCAGTCATCCAACTTATGGCCTAGTTTTCAGATGAATATGAAGGTTTTTATTTTTCCTATAGGTGCGAACCTCAAGCAGTTTTTCATTGCATGTAAAGCTGCCGCGAATTGTGTTTTATCAACACACTCCCCCGCCATCCCGGCTCCTCACAGCTTCTTAAGTGTCATCTGCGTCTCGCCAGCAATGGCAGGACTACTCAGCCTTTTACATGGTGCAGGCAGCTTCGGCAGAATTTGGTCTGCATGCGGTCATAATGAAGATTAAATAAGTATACGTATAATTATATGTATAATGTTACCTGCTTATTTTTATATACTTCATGTGCAAGAAAAACATACTGAAAATAGGAAGAATTTATGAAAGATTCAATTCACAGCTTAGGCGAGGGTGTCGCTATTTTTAGCACAATTTTTCAAAATGAATTAGTAATGCTATGTAGTCTCCATAAGTAAACAGCTTATAAGTTTTCAAAACGCTTCGGCATTTTGTATCGGCTTTGCCGGGGACATGTTTAAAAGACGTTACTGCATTCCAGATGTCTCCGCTGGCAACATAACGCTGGTGTCGTGGGCGCTACAGCTTGACAGGGCCGGAGCTGTGGCAGCGACCTGACTCCAGCTGTCCTGTTGCGTAATTTTTTTACGATGATGCTGTTCGATCATCAGAGGTTACATAGTTGTGTGTAATGTCGGATTATTCGTTCACGATTCTCGAGGCGTCCGTGTATGTGACGTCAGCGTCTCCGCCTACCACAATTGTAATATATATTCCGCACTAACTCCAAACTGCTGTGCACACGCTGCTGATGTAGTAGTACTGCGATAGTCCTCTGGTTCAGCAAAAGCAAAGCGAAGAATCGTCCATCGGTCCGGGTCTAACTAGTGCCGGTTCATCTGGGTCTGCTCAGTACATTCATCCCCCGATTTTCGCGTGGGTGTTAGGTTCTACGACGCCCCATGAAAAACGAAAATCCATGAATAATTGACCGCGCCTCCACTAAATACAATGTTATAGTATTTTTAGTGTTTTTCTTGTCTTTGCTGAAACGTTGTGATGGGAACTGCGCCCCCCCCCCCCCCCCCCGCCTCCAACTTCTTGAACATCATGCAGTCTGGCTCGAAGACCTGTACGAGTTGTCAAACAATTCCGATCCTCCCTTTGAAGGGTCCGAGTGAATGTTTTTACTCTTGGGGCGACCCCGCAAGTTTGAAAAACTGTGATAAGTCAGAGATTAGTTACGAGTTTCCAGTGTTGTAGCTAGAAATGTGTCTACAAACGGACGTCCAGCTACTTGTCGCATCGTCAATATCTACACGCATACATATTAGCGATACTTGTTCGTATTACCCAAATAACTGGACTAATATGTAGGGCAGTAGACTTAAGGATGTGAAGCACACCGTATGTCTGTGCTGATCATCTGGCCAAACAACACGGACACAAGTGATTCTGTAACATGTCTCCGTAGGGGACGCGTGCGACGAACACGTGGTTACTTACTGCGGCGTGATCAACTCGCTTGCGTATGCTACTTGTGATGTTGCTGTAATTAATACATTGTCCCCTCTATTAAGACGCACACAGACGTTTTAAGATTCCTGGAAATGTGGGGACCTTCTCGGCGATGACTGTAGCGAGAGGTCCGCTTGTTAGCCTTTTATCAGGCACTGACATGCCGCGTCATGAAAGGGACTGAATATTTTCTGTTGTTATAAAAGAGTACCCTTATAACCGCAGCGTATAATGTTAGGGTTAACAGTGAGGAATTAATTGGTACAAGAGAATATCTGACGCTATAGGCGAGATGTCGTATAAACCGACGTCGTTTTAACCGTGTTGCACTGTAATTCCCAATCATGTATACCATGTCGCTTTTGTTGCGTCCCGGAGCAGGTAGCTGTCACGGTGTGGCTCGGCGGATGCAGACATTCTGTGCGGTAAAACTGCCATGCTCGGGGGTGCGAAGGAGACATCCTGTACTGTTGATGGCTGTACTTCTTTTGTTCACCCCACCCTCCGCGATTCGCCCTGAGAATCATAACTGCTCGATTGTTCTGTGCAATAACACAGGCGGAAACACAGCTGGGCGTAACACAGTTCACTTAGCCTATGATGCAACTACCACATCTCGGATCTACACTGTAATCGTCGCTGTTAGCAAATTCCACACCTGACCTTACTAATGGAAGTTTTCCTAATATGGAAGCGGATCGCTGCCTCCGGTCATTTGGGATTTGACTGCGAGGGTGGCCAAGTAATTGTTTCTGCACAACAGGGATGTGCAAACTGGCCGTAAGTGAGAGACAGCTTTGCCCCTGCGGTAACCAGGATGCAAGCCAGGCTGCTTTGTAGCGCTGTCCCTCCGTTCCAGCCAGCATATAGAGCGACAGTACACTAAAGCAAGCCACAGATATAGAGCGACAGTACACTAAAGCAAGCCACAGATATAGAGCGACAGTACACTGAATCAAGCCACAGCTGACAGTGTTTACCTGTGCACCATTTGCGATCATATCCTCACACAGACGTATTTTCTTCTCTCCCATCCCACGCTCTGATTGACCCTATCCCTCCGCTTTTCCACGCGTAACCAATCCCCATCTTACCCTAGTCACTTCTAACCTGAAGATGGAAGTAGAAGGTGTCTTCGGAACGTTTTTACCCCTCCACCGAACTTCACAGAAGGCAGTAAACTTAAGGCTACCAATTTCTTCCTTTCTTTTTTGCTTATTCAGACTTCTTCTACCTACACATTACAGGTGCAGAGGGTTTTTATTGCACCTGATCACACTCAGTGACACACACACACACACACACACACACACACGGCAGGACTCCCCTGGACTAGGGATCGGCCCGACGCAGAGTCCGGACAACACACAAAACTCAAAAGCAACAGACATCCATGCCCCCGGCGGGATTTGAGCCCGCAGTCCCAGCAAGCGAGCGGCCGCAGACCGACGCCTTAGACCGCGCGGCCACTGGGATCGGCCAGTTTCTTCCTGAATGTACGAGTAGTTTTGATTTGTTGCTATTGCTTCCACATATTTGAAATTACTCTCATAATTTAGCGATTCGTTAAGCCCAGGTAATTTTAGTCTTATGTGTTCTAAAGACGAGATACATACTTCAGTTTACTTCCAGATCGAGCTCCTTAGCGGGCCGAAATGGCTCGACCAAAATGTCGCATTCGCTGAAGTACAAGTGTATTTTGTTAATGTGTTTAGTGAGTTGGTATTCACGAATAAGCTGCGTAGCGGGTTGGATTTAAATCGTCCATTTAGTCAGTCAGTCATGATATCTGTGATTCGACTTACGTCAATTAGCTATTACAGTTACGGTGTTCTGGGATATGACGCTGTGTTGTTTGGCATATAGTCATTAAACTGCACAGTGTCGTCCCAGAAGATAGCAGTGTTATTCATGATATTGATGGCAGGAATTTCAGATGTTAGTCACATTATTTGGGCTTGTATAGGTTATGTCCTTGTTGATAATTCCTTCTTCGGTGATCTGTTCTGTCAGTTACTTTATAGCATCGTAACAGACACTGAGCGTAGGATGATGGTAAATAATATGGGACGTGGGAGGTAACAATCGTCGTATATCCGTTCGTTTCTCAGAGGCATTGCAGCATAGTTTAGGGAAATTACATGCAATTAGTTTTGGTTAGTGCCGCGCCCAGTGGCCGCGCGGTCCAAGGCGTGGGCCTACGGTAGCTCGCTTGCTGGGATCGTGGGTTCGAATCCCACCAGGGGCATGGATGTTTGTCTCTTGTGAATATTTGTGTGTTTTCAGGGAGAGGTCTCTGCGACGGACTGATCATTCGTCCAGAGAGTCCTGCTGAGTGTGGTGTGTCTGAGTGTGTGATTTAGAAACCTCCGAAAGGAGGCGGCCTAGGCGCGATTTGGGCTGTTGCACCGCACGAAAGGAAAAGTTTTGATTAGTGGGCGGAAGTAAAAGTTTCCCCGTTACTCTCCCTGGAGGCACAGATGGGGATTAGAGGTACACCTGTACTCATTCTTAGCCTCAGCGCAGTACCCGTTGTGCAGGTGACTGGGTTGACCCTAGGGCCACTCTGCACGGATGCGGAAAAGACAAAATCTCTTGCCTCTACTGGGGTCCGCAAGTGGGTATCTTTGGGTAAAAATGTATCCATTGCGGTACCTGACCAAGACTGTGAACAACGAATGAAGAAATACGAGTAATGTACACGGTTGTCACGAACAGAGAGCGGGACGAGCTGTCGGCTGTGGACTGTCGTGCAAGTGAAATTGTTTTAATGCAAGAGATATGAAACAGAGGCACAATGCAGGAATCGGTTTTGGTACAGATACGTTTATTAATCCTGTCCGTGATTGGATTGATTCACCTCTGTCAGTGTGTTGATGTTACAACTTACGATGGAGGCAACACGCACTGAGACTTTATTTTCAGACATTTCACAGTTTTTCTTGTTTTTACCAGGGCTGTAGAGTCGGTACACAAAAGCTCCGACTCCGACTCCTCGATTTTTAAAACTTCCGACTCAGACTCCTTCATAAAAGCTCAGTATGTATTAATAACGGTAAATCTATAAAACATTTCATCGCCACTACGTGAATCATCAGGCTACCTTTTTTATTTATAACCTACATTTAAGTGTAAGTCTAATGGTTACTGTAGCTATCAGGGCTCTGGATTTGGAGTTTCTAGTTAAGATTTTAGACTGAGGTTGGAGTCGGAATCGGTACATTTTTACCGACTCCGACTCCACCTAAAATTTCCTTCCGACTCCGACTCCACATCCCTGGTTTTTACTGAAGTAATCTGGAACAGATTTACCAAATAGGCTCTATGTAAGGAGTGTGTTATAATTGAAGATACTTTTCAAATCTTGAGAAGCCGGCACGGCTAAGTTAATACAGCCACTGCGCACTGGGCTGTATACCAAAGAATCGAGGTTTGATTCCTGCTAGTATCAGAAAATTTTCTCTTCTTCAAAGTTTCCGGGCTGTCTCTGCGATCCACCTAGTTTTCTGCCCAATGGGCCTTGCCCGAGGGTAAGGCAGTCGAGGCGTGAAGCTAACCACATTATTGTGCGACGTAGTACATTTCCCCTACATCATACGTCTTCATGCCGTGGTGTTTAATAAAGCACAAGGACACCTTTGCCTTTACCTAAAGATGCATTACGTATTTGCAGACTTAACGAAAATTTGTGACTAGGGACGGGGCTATTTAACGAGTAAGTGAACTTCGGGGAAACAGAACACCGGTTAGACTAGTTACTGTGTATTCTAAATTGGCGTGGAAGTAAACATGTGTCTGAAACGTCTACTGGGAACTGTCTAATAATGCTGCAGGTTTTATCCTCTTTTCTAGCTTACTTTCCATCATAGAAAGTAAGACTGTAGGCTGACGAGATCACTGTATGAGCGTGCATGTGTATGCTCGTGTTTCCTGTTTAAAATTTTTAACCAGATGACTGATTTTGAAGAAATTTGGTGTGAATGTCGTGCTGACACAGGGTGTGCTAACGCTATAGATTTTAGATGTCATTACTGAGTGACGCCGATGTGATTAGCGCACAACCTTTGCTTTGGGAGCGAGAGTAGCGACACTTAACTCTAGCGTGCTGAGATGATGTTGGGATAGAACTTCGAAAAATCACAGCTCTTTTTGTGATAATGTTTTTATAAATGTAAAATGACTAAAATTTTCTTTACCTCTAGGTTTCGTGTCAGTAAAAGCTAGGCATGTGAAACTGGTGTGGAAATTGTTTGCAAAGATGCCAGCACGTTATGCAACCTGTGAACAATTCCAGACAAGGCAACGATGCGTGTATTTTTGGTTATATTCGGTGTATTTTGTGTATAGAGAATGCTTTCTTAAGTAACGTTTACACAAAAATAATAATGAACGCACTGTAGACGGGGAGCCGAAGTAGCGTAGTCGGTATAGCGATTACGCTACGGGCTTCACGGTCCAGAGTTCGAATCCTTGCCGATTCCGCTGGCCGCACGGTCTAAGGCGTGGGTCTGCGGCCGCTCGCTTGCTGCAATTGTGGGTTCGAATGCCACCGGAGGCATGGATATTTGTGTTGTGTTTGTTGTGTCAGGACAATAATATGGAACATAAGTGAAATGAAGAAGGAGGGAAGGATTTAAAGGTACAAAATGGATCAAAAGAACAAACAGGACGAGAAAAAAATCCCGGTAGCGGCTGGAGATTTTAATCTTCTCAAAAACCTTCTGGCCGAATCTGGGGCCCACCCAGCCTAATATTTCATCGGTACCGGGCTTCTTCCTGGGAGTAAAGCGGCCGGGGCGTGAAGTTAACCACTTACCTCCAACTAGTGCCGAGGTTAAGAATAAGTGGAGCCACACAACTACTCCCCCTGTATACCTTCATGGCGTGAACTTTTTCGCACATGTAGGCTGATATTAGTATACTTGTGAGAATATAATCCTATTCAGTATGTAATCATTTTTTGTTTTGCCTTAGAGCATGTAGGAAATGTACCATACAGCAAGAAATGGCGGAATTGGTTTGTCAAGGTCATTTTAGTAGGTTATATGTAGGCGAAATTCTAAAAACTACGAAGGCGGACAAGAAAACTCCTTTAACCCTTTAAAGACGAAGCGTATTTGTTTTATATAAGGACTCAGTGCGTACCGCGCTGTAAACACTCTCCACTTCGGTTATAAAAACCAATCTCTTAATGTTTTATAAGGCAAAAGTTGCTGTTTGTTCTGAGATCCGTACAAAACACATAAATGCAATGTGGGCACCACGTAGAATTTTTTAATGTTGAACCTGGTGGTACGTAATGTTACCGCTAGGCTTTTAAAAGGTTAAATCCACCAAAGATTTTGTCTAGAATTTAGCCCATATGCACTCTGTCTTGTGACCAGAATACCTGACACGCGTTACTTCATCTCTCTTCGGTGACCACAGACAGCTACACCGAGTGTGGTTTGACGTGTAACAGTATGGAAGGAAACACGTTCTGAAGGTTGTCGTCTGGACATACATTCCGCCCCACTGATTGCCTCCCTGAGTGGAAACATAGCCTGGCAATAACCATATTTGGCATTGTCTCTTCACCTCTAGACGTTAGCTGTACGTCATAACGTAGAAACACACCTCGACGCTTCAGTTACATTTCCTTTTTTAACACTCTCACTAGCTTACACGTCTTTCCTTTTAAAATGTTTCTTAAGCTTGACCCGTATTGTTGTACGTATGGCCGAAACAATGCGTTAGGGAGTAAACCGAACATTTTATTCGGAACAACGAAGAAGGTAACAGACATTCAAGTGTGCTTATGTTAACACTACAGAAAAAAAGAGAGTTTAAACATTCAGGGCGTCTAGAATGTTAAGCTGTCTTGATTGGTGAATAGTTTACGGCTTTGACTCTTTGGCCCTGAATATGGAAGCACAGTTCTCCGAAACGTCAGTCACTAGTTTTCTGTTGACACTGTGTAAGAACCCGGAAGACCCGGATATTCATCAAGACCTCGGCAAGGATTTAAACATTTGCAGGAATATGTTGATGATTCAAGTGTTTTGGGGCTGCCTGACAGTTGAATATAAAGGTAGCACGTTCCTTCAAAACGTCGGGAACCACTCACCCAACACTGTTTGATATCCCAGAAGACGTGAATCATCAGCAGCACCGCTGTCACGATCTCAAATTTCGCAAGTATAGGTTCGTAGGAAATGCAGCTCAACAGAGGAACGGAGAAACGTGTTTCGAAATTGGAAGGAATCTCGTGTTACAAGTACAGGACTAAATATAATAATAATAATAATAATAATAATAATAATAATAATAATAATCTGGTATTGATATAGCGCGGTGTAAGAAAAAATGGATGTATGCATAAGTTTGGTCGAAATACTTTAAGAACATTAACCGCTGTGCTGTAACACCGCTTATGGTACATAAAGCAACTGGCAGCATGTAGCATGTCCGTGTTGTATTTATTGATAAAATGGCATAATTATTTTTAATTCGTTCATCTAGTTGTGTATATATTCAAATGACTAAATAATAAAGAAACCCAGTCATCACAACACTGTTCGTTGTCAAACGAAATACATTTACATCAAGCGACATGTTTCGGCTTTGTACCAAACCACCTTCGAGCTTATATAAACTATATAAGGCATAGTTACATCCATTACAGTACCAGAAATTTTAAAATAAAACGTGGGAATTCGTGTTTTTTCCTCACATATTCCGCGGAGTAGAATGGCAATAATAATTTAAGATTTTTTATCTTATAATATGTAATAGACGCAGGAAAATAAAAAATGAACGCTTTTTAAAATATTTTAGCCATTCTGCTCAGTGGAAAGAGTGAAGTGGAAAACATAGGGTTCCATATTTTTAAAATGTGGTTTTATGTACAACTGATAAAATTATTCCCTGCACTCTTCATATTAGCCTGATAATGGGTTCATATGAAGCCGAAACATGTAGTCGCCCATCATTTTAATTGACTACTAAATAGCGTTGTGCTGCCTGAGACTTACACAATTTAATCACTTTGATTTGTTTATATTATTTATACTGGCACAATGTTAATGCTAAAAACAGTTAATGAGAATCCTTTCACAGTCTGTAGAATTTTACATGCGATCGGACGGAAAGCTGTGGAACATGTACTTGACATTAAAACCTTTGTTATTGAACTCGTCCGTCCCTTCAAAAACCGGTTCAATAAAACTGAAACAAAAATCAAATCCTGTAGCATTGAAAGCGAGTTTGAAAAAGTTCATAGCTTGGCTGTCTGAATTGTGTAAGCATCGTGAAGGTACAGGCTGCTAGAACTTCGGACACCTCTGGTTTACTAATACGTCGCGTTCGGCGTACAGGTTGCTGTCCGCAGTCCCGACTAGGAGGGGAGTGGGAAGCCGGTATAAATTACCGGGACCCGGCTTTCCGCAAGGGGAACCGGGGCCCGAATATGTTGCAATATGTTATTCTATTTCTCGATAATATCACTATTCGTCAATTGTAGAAATTAATCCTTTACGATCAAGTTCGCGTCACTCTGCAATTGACAACCAGTCTTTCCGATTTAGTGTAAAGATATTTAGCCGGTCCACCCTTGACGCGGGGCCCGAATATTTGTTTCACTGGGGCGCCAAGCCGCTGTCGGCGGCCCTGACTGTCCGATGTTCACATTCTTCCTTTGGAAGCATGACTTGCAGGCGGACTACCTGTGAATTCTACTTGTAAAGCGCAATAATCTTTGTGTTTATAATCACCCCCTTAGCAGTCAGCACCAAAGAATCTGTCACTGGTAGAAGCGTAATTGGATCGAATTTCGAGGAAAGGGGTGTAAGATTGATAAAAAGTGTATTTCATTTTTCTATTTTCCAAAAAATTTTAGACTAAGTATGGGGTCTAACCAGCCTCCTGTTCAGTGGGTTAACCGTGGGTTCTTTCCCGGGGGCAAATTGGTTGGGACGTGAAGCTTACCACTCACCTCTGTCTAGTTCCGAGATTAAGAATGAGTGGAGCTGTACTTCTGCTGTCCTTTACGCCTTCCTGCCATGAACAGGGTCAACTTTTAACTTAAGGCAAATTTACTTTTCCCTTCAGTCGCCAAACATACTTCCTTCTACCTTGTAACTAGACTTTGTCCATTGAAAACGTGTTTTATTCTGTAAAAGTCTCACAAGGTTTCCGGCACGTTTGCCACTAGCTAACTGACCCGCTAATACCAATGTGCGCAATTGAACCAGACCCTGGGCCTCTTGCATTTTGCTCTCATTTTTACAAACTGTCACCCCCCTGCCTTTCGTAAGGTGACGTATGAGGTTCTAACGGTGGTGACTGTGACAGGAAGTCTCCTGGGTTGTTATACCTTTGGTTTGTTAGATATTTATGAAGACTGTTTTCTTCCTTCGAAACGTCGCTAATTTCTACCAGACAGCTGTCATGGTCCTAAAGACGGTAATCTTCACCCTTCCGAGTGCTGTAAGTCACCTCCATCCTGCTTGAGACCTTCGCTGTTCTGGGATGTAAAGCAGCTTAGATTGCTAATTAGTTACCGACGTTTCGGGACGAATTATCGATCCCAACTTGAAGGGTCAGTCAGTCCCATCGCCACTTCCTAGGTTTCACGTGCTACCAGAGCAGAAGTTTCTTACTGTGTAATAATGTCCTAAATAAGGTACGTCTTTCATCTTTGGTCACTCAGAGTCGAGGCTTCATATCCCAGCAACACCAGATGACTTCCAAACCACGAAGTTTCTATTCGTGTAGCAACATCCCGGATTAATCACGCCTTTCATTCATTGTGAGGACCAGTCGCGGAGTATTCGTGTTATTTAGAGTGGTAATCTGTCTTACACTGCGAACGTGTACGCTTCGCCACTGCTGCATCACTGTTAACACACATCTATCAAACCAGCCGGTTTCTCGTAATGCAATGATGAAATAAGGGAACCAGACTTGTTTTTTTTTATCGTGCTGAAAATCATGCCAGTAGCCAGCGTACATGTTAGGGGTATTATAGTAGTGAAGTGGTTATCCCTTCAATACCAGCGTCGGTGCACTCTGCGGAGGTATAACTCCTCCTATGCTGCCGGCGTTGGTGCAGCGTGCGTTCCTGAATGCCTTTCAGAATACTACAAACACACAACCTCTCCGTCCTGCAAACGTATGCAATTTAACCTTTTAAAGCCTAGCGGTAACTTTACATACGACCAGGTTTAACATTACAAAATTCTACGTGGTGCCCACATTGCGTTTATGTGTTTTGTACGGATCTCAGAACAAACAGCAACTTTTACCTTATAAAACATTAAGAGACTGGTTTTTATAACCGTAGTGGAGGATGTTTACAGCGCGGTACGCAGTTATATAAAACAGACACGTTTCGTCTTTAAGGGGTTAAACCCCAGCGTCATTAAAGGGTTAACAAGAGCGCTTCAGCTGTTCTCTATGCATCTTCTTTATGGCAAATGTCTGTGCTTCCATCCTACTGAGTTATAAGTGTATTTATTGTGTGTACAACAAACTGTAATGCACTTTCTAGTTCTTGTTACTTTTGTGTGTGTGTGTGTGTGTGTGTGTGTGTGTGTGTGTCTGTGTGTGTGTGTTTATATTCTGCAGTCTGTAAGCTATAAAATGCGTACTGTACAGGTTTGAGATCCGATTTAACCTGCTGGGCGGCGTGACAAGATTCTAGAGGAGGGTAGAAACAGCGCAGCTGCGAGTTCTATCTGATTGATGACGTTTATCTATTCTAGACACTTCCGTCTTCTTTGCAAATATTTCTTTTACATCTGCAGGCAGCGATCTTCTACCGTGTGTGGATCTGGTGGGCCTATATGATTGCCAACCTTTAGGAAATACCTGCTGCTGCCATCTTCAAGGTAACATAAAATCTGCCCTCTTCTGGGATATTATGCAGCGTCGAGTGGTAGTTCTGTACCGACGTTTCGGGGCAACTTATCTGTCCCATATTCAAGGGTCAAGAAATGTTACATATCTACAGACTGTACGAACGTAGATAAGTGGAAAAGCCAATGGCGGCAGAGGCTTTGGTCACGGTCAGACCCGCTCCCTCGTCAGAGGACGAGCCCAAAAACGAGACTACGTAACAGTCATATAATAGCTCGGGGGCTCGACGCCACGTTGGACTGACTGACAGACCGTCAGTTGTAAAGTGGCTTTGACATTGTATTTAAAGCGTTCACGTTAAAATCACGTTACAGAATTGCGCCTTGCTGAGGGTTTCTTAGGTTTGGTGTTGGGTGCGGATGATCATACATCCGACTGTTTAAAAGTACGAAGTTTTAGTATAAAACGTATGTAAACATTCTCACTTCTTGTTTATTTTACTATTATTACTACGATTTTAGATATCGTTCATGTGGATGCTTAACATAAAGCTTGAAAGAAGACGATTTTTTTTCGTGCAGACCTATTACGTCATCTGAAGGAGACTCCAGTCCTTGCCTGAAGGGAATAGGACGGTCAGGATGGCATTCCTCCTGGAGCTTCTGAACCGCTCATTTGTCTTTCAAAATTGCGAATACAAGAATCCGAGGAAAACTATAAGTAGCACACATACTACATGAAACTCAGAACTACCAAAAGAACTGGCTGCAACATCTTAACAGAACGGAACACGCACAAATACCCAGGATGCACTGGCATACCAACCACAAGGCAAGCGCCACGTAGGACGACCAAAAACAAGATGGAGAGACCAACAGCATCTCAGTTTTATATGTAAGTAAGTTCTCCCTGAAGAAGACCCGGCGGGGTTGAAACATGTAGGAGGAAGTAATATTAACCCTTTAAAGACGAAGCGTATCTGTTTTATATAAGGACTCAGTGCGTACCGTGCTGTAAACACTCTCCACTTCGGTTATAAAAACCAATCTCTTAATGTTTTATAAGGCAAAAGTTGCTGTTTGTTCTGAGATCCGTACAAAACACATAAACGCAATGTGGGCACCACGTAGAATTTTTTAATGTTAAACCTGGTGGTATGTAAAGTTACCGCTAGACTTTAAAAGGTTAGCAGTGAATGTAATGGCACACGTTGTGCATTTAGTTGGTGGTTTATTGCTTTTATCCCAAGGATTGAGTTTCCACATGACAGGACCTACAGTCCTACATCTGTTATGTTGATGATGATGATGATGATGATAGCTTATAACTCTGAAGAACTGTCTAAACACTGCCGAGATTGCCTGAAGATGCACGCAGAGACGATTTTGTGTTGTTTCTTTAAGAAATTCAGTGACGTGGCGTTTAAGAGAAGAAAGCTTGTGACTGAGAGGTAGAAAAACACGGGAACCAGTTCGAATGCATTTGCAAACTTCCAGGAAACTTTACCAGCAGACTATGCGTCTGGATTGCTTCCTGGAGAACTTCCGAAGAGTTCTTGTGCGCGATGAACTCACGCCGTGACACTGTCACTGAGGAACAGTTCCATTGCACGTTCCTGTCGGCGAATAAGCTGCAGGTAGTTTTGCACAGTGTGTGGGTATTAATACAACTAATAGAGTGAGAGAGAATTTGAACGCGAAACTGTCGACATTGTTAAACGTCAAAACTAACACGGCAGGCAGTTACGTATAACGTAACACAGAAGCGCTTTCGCGTTAACCATTATATTGTCATCTGTGGCCTGTCTGACGTTACGATATTTTTGTACATTATCTCATAAACGGCAAGACTTGCTGAAAAAGTCAGTGAATATAAAATGTGGATTTTCATTTTCTCTGCTACTTTAGTCTGAAACATTTTCATGCTATGAAGAGATATCTGTATTATCATTAATGTACATAGGTCTTCATGTAAAATATCCATTATTTTGTCACATTTTAATGAAACTTGAATTCTGTCCGTGGATTTTCGAAAAATATTCAAATATAAAATTTCATGAAAATCCGTCCAGTGGGGGCCGGATTGTTTCATGCGGACGGACGGAGAGACGGACTGACATGACGAAGGTAATAGCCGCTTTTCGCGCTTTTCCGAACGCGCCTTGAGACTGCGAATGCGCGTGAAAGTAGAGGCGTTTCATACCATGAAGAAAAATGTAACGCTTGAGAGTTGGTATGTAAGAAAAATTACGCGAACAGAGCTAAACACCTCACTGATGACGTCATATATGGCACAAATTGAACAAAACACAGCAAATCTACGTGCTCTGGAAAATGTCATAAACTGATATGATGTTGGATGGTGTAGCACTCGTCCTTGACAGACATGAGCCGTTCTTATCAGTCATTTAATCACATGACACTTCGAGCTTCATCAGCAGGGAATTTTGAGTTGGGGCGTAGAATCGGGTGAAGCGCATAGGTAGTCCTTCCCTCTTTTACCTACTTGTTTACAGCAGGTGTCGAGGGGGTTTTGTGATTTCATTTGATCACACTCAAGCACACGCCACAGTCGGTAGGACTCCTCTGGACGAGGGATCGGCCCGTCGCAGAGACCTCTACCTGACAACACAAACACTATACAAGAGACAAACATCTATGCGCCGCTAGGATTCGAACCCACGATCCCAGCAAGCGCTCGGCCGCAGACCTACGCCTTAAGACCGCTCGGCCACTGGGATGGGGGGAAGCGCATACAATTGTCGTAAATGCGCCAAGCTGCATTCATGTTAAATCTGACGAACCCGCAATGTATTTTGTATAAGTTACTGCATTGGTGGAGGGCGGGGGGTAGGGAGGGGGGATCTGCCGTGAAAATTATTGCTGATGTTCCACTGGCCCGAACGCTGCGCAGTTGTTAAGTTAAAACCCCCTGCTTTTGTTCGACTGAATCTGTACCCGGAGGTCGGCTCTTATGAATGACATTTTTGTGCGGGATGTCCCTCGCAAACTGCATGGAAGGTAGTGTTATAAATAGGTCCTTTTGTGCTGCGCCTGTTAATCTGTGCTTTTGCATCTGCTTGCAGATGTTAAATCTTCTAAGATTTGTTTTTTCAGTATGAAATTTCTGTGAAAATATCGTAAAGTTTACGATTATAATCGCTGGTTGAAAACGATACACTTTTCAGGCGCTTTTGCAACCCTGCGTAGCACGTAAGAAAATGGCTCCAGCTTCTCGTCTGCGTGTCTGTCCGTTCGTGCGCATTAAACATCCCGATTTTAGTCGAATATGATACTGGAGAGTTATACTAAACATTCGTTGCCCCGTTTAGATGTTGGGTAAATTTGGACAAGAATGGCGGACATTTTGCATGAATATTTACATGCATGTCTGGGCTAGTCACGTGTATATCGCGTTATGCATTTATTAGAGTGCAACGTTGCAAGCACAAGTTACACGGAAAAATGAAACATCAGTCGAACTCTGTTATAACGTCATGAAAGGGACTGAATATTTTGTGTCGTTATAAACGAGTGTCGTTATAAGCGAGGAGCTTAATGTTACGGTTAACAGTGAGGAATTAATTGGTACCACAGAATATCTGACGCTATAGACGAGGTTTTGCATAAACCGTTGTCGTTATAACCGTGTTCGAATGCATTTTATGCGAAACGCTTTTTACGTAGGTCTTAGGGTTTTCAAAATAATCCAGTAAAAACTCTTTACTTCTGGCTCTGTTTCTTAACTTGTACATTCTACCTACAATCAGTAATGGTTTTCCGAACGCAGAAGAAAGTTAGCAAAGTATTGTAGTCTAGGTACCAATCTACTGTTTTCTTGGTGTGACTTTGTTGGCCTGTGTGTGTGTGTGTGTGTGTGTGTGTGTGTGTGTGTGTGTGTGTACGAATGTATGTATGTATGTATATATGTATGTGTGTATGTATGTATGTGTGTGTGTGTGTGTATGTATGTATGTATGTATGTATGTATGTATGTATGTAATGTATGTATGTGTGTATGTATGTATGTATATATGTATGTATGTATGTGTGTGTATGTATGTGTGTATGTATATATGTATGTATGTATGTATGTATGTGTGTGTGTATGTATGCATGTATGTATGTATGTATATATGTATGTGTGTGTGTATGTATGTATGTATATATGTATGTGTGTGTGTATGTATGTATGTATGTATGTATGTATGTATGTATGTATGTATGTATGTATGTGTATACTTGTATGTGTGTGTGTGTGTGTATGTATGTGTGTGTGTATGTATGTATGTATGTATGTATATATGTGTATATATGTACGTACAAATTTACGTGGGAAGGTAAGTACTTTGTTCGGCTTATGCGAATAAATTGATATTGTAGCTATTTGCAATAAATACTTGATGCCAACATGCCGTTTATAATTTCTTCTGTTGAGGACACCTCTTAAATATGTAATGTATGATTTGACGGTCTTATTTTTGTGCATCCTGTCTGCTAATTCTAGAAGGTGACCTCTAGGAACGTACAAAGTATTCAGAGGCTTGCCAGTGCATATGTTTGCAACAAATTAACACCAACTCTAATCAGGTATGTTGAAGGACAAATTAGATATTTGAATTAAGCCTGCGGCTTTCCATTGTTGTTATAAAAAGCAGAAGTAATTTGATAACTTTCTTTCTTGATTAAGATATTGTTACCTCATGCGTTTAAGAATCATCGATTGTTTAAAACTTATCTTCTTTGTCGTGTGTAATTGAGAGGGACATCTGCTAGAACAGGTTCTGGTTTTAATATAGTAGCATTCCCACTTTACAGAATGAATTGACGGCGTGTTATCTGTGTATAGATCTTTCAAGACCATCAGATTTCTTATACATAGAGATGGAAAGGTAGACGACGTTGCCAATAAGCTTCAAATAGCTGAAAGTGTTAAAGAGTCGTTCAGACCAAATACGGGAGTAAGTCAGAAATGCAGTAGGAAGGCATAGGAGGCCCTGGACATAGGTGCGTGTGCGTGTGTGTGTATGACGGCCAGATAGTGGGGGGGGGGGGGGGGGGGTTGTGTGATGTTGGCCTGGAAGTGGAAACGTAGGATGGTGTCGCTACAAGGGACGTCTTCGTGCAAGAATGACACAACAATCAATCAGGAGGACGTACGAATTTTTTTACGAATAATTTACATTGATAGTGAGAGTTGGCTTATGACAAGGAGTTTCCCAACGTAAACTCTGTATTCCAGTTCTTGTCTCCACCTTTGTACTACATGTCGTAAAACACAGGTCACGTATTAGGATACTGAACTCGTAAAATACAGTGAACTGGGAATATAACCTGAGTGGGACTGACAGAGAGCACAGAACTTTGGTAAGGGCGCTTTTAGAAAATCACCACTTGGAGGGATGAGAAGGAAGCTAGAGGCTATGTAGATCTCGTGGATGGCAAATAGGTGGAACTGGCTGAGACCGTCGTTGGTGGGCTTTAGTATGTGAAGGGTTGAGCCTTAGAATTTTACTACCAGAGAGCCTGTTTTTGGACCATAGATTACATAAAGACACTGTAGACCAGGAATTCTTAACCTCTTTTGTGCCACGGACGCCATACAGAATATGATGAAATCTACGTACCCCTTCTCCGAAAAAAAAAATGTATTTAAATGCATAAAATGGAGACAGTGAGATTTATTGAAGTTAAACATTTTTATAGTCTAGAAGCCATAAATTACTTTGTTGCCTGCATTCAGTATTGAACGAAAACTAAAATTTCAGTAAGACATTAGTAACAGCAATGATGTAACTTTTCCCCATCCAAGTTAACGGATCCCGTGAAATCTAAGGGGTCCGTGGGACCACAGATTAATAACGGCTGCAGTAGACACCGACGCATTTCTAATGAACTAGTTCCTATGTTAAGATTACTATCTGCTGGCATGCGACGCCGTGAAGTCTTGTAGACAGGTAACGAACGTTTCTGAGGAGCCTGCTGCCCCCATTGGAATGACAATCCCTCCTACTGGCAGATGTCACGAAAAAGTTTGGCTGTCGGAAGGCAAAGATATTTGGAATTGTTAATTATATCACATGTATTGCGATGATGTTAAATAGTTATGACAAAAGAAGTAAAGTGGTTGCTGTGAACGCCACTAAAGTGTATGGGGAAAGTGGTGGTGTAGCTCCACCCATTCCTAACTTATGCCGTAGATGGAGGTGAGTGACTGGCTTCACGCCTCGGCTGCTTTATCCGCGGTGAAAGCGCCTCTGGTACGCACTGGATAGGAAACTGGGTGGATACCAGAGCAGTTCTGGGCTTTGGAGAGGCAGAAAAATGTCTTTGTCTTGCCGCAAATCGAAGCACGATTCCTGGATTCCTAGTTCCTTGGCTAGTCACTGTGCCGACTACACTATCCCGTTACAATATTTTTTATCTTTCCTCGGCAATCACATAAAATAGGACAGAGGTCATTTATGTAACTGAAAGGTTACATAATCCT
Organism: Coptotermes formosanus; assembly: GCA_013340265.1. Taxonomy (NCBI): domain Eukaryota; kingdom Metazoa; phylum Arthropoda; class Insecta; order Blattodea; family Rhinotermitidae; genus Coptotermes; species Coptotermes formosanus. Next base: position 2,397,097 of record BLKM01000587.1, on the reverse strand, counting down.
GGAGAACGGCACACCTTTATAGTTCAGTCATGCTTGCATTGGCAAAGTGCTTGATCTGTGACGTCGCCTGTGATCTTTCGTTCGAGGTTGTGTGCACTGCAGCAGTGGCAACCTGCACATTTGCGTGGGTATACCTGTAACAGTCCTGCTACAGTGCTGGCAATACTAAATGCCAAGTAGAGTAAGGTATGGCGCTCCACGCCAGCGGACAAGACACCCGTCTGACGGACCCGAGCAATGGGTGTAGCACCGTACGCGTTGAGACATGCATTCCGTGCTACTGTAATCGGTGGCCAGCCAGTGCTTGCTTTCTACGTGCACGGAATTTTGCGAACAGTATTTGCTTGTCAGTGCTAACGGCATTTATCTGCCACTCCATGCTTTTCGGTCCATACGTTGTAGGCAACCAAGCAGGGCGCTAGAGCTGGACAGAATGGAGGGTGCAGGACGACGGTCATGCCATCTGGTGCCCACAAATACTTGCACACAGTCGTGAGCAGGAGCATTGTCGACGTGGAGAAAAACTCCAGTGCGCCGTGTCTCAGATCATATTAATGGACATCTGTGGATGCTAGGGAACTGAAGCCAACGACAGCCATTAAAATGTCGGCAGACATACTGTGTTTTTTTGCATTACAACATCGTGTAACCGAATGGATTGGTGTACCGGTAACGCATTAATCTGGTATTCAAGAGATGCCAGCCTCGAATTTTGACCAGGTAACCACCGGCTATGCTGAGAACTTGTCCAAGTTCCTCTAGACAAATATTGAGATAGCACAGAGACTCGGCCATAGCCTGTCTCTTTTTTTAATACGGCATTCAAGTCTCATACTGCAGGTAGACGGTGTATCTGCCCTATTACTGCCAGCGTTCCAAGATAACTGAGAAAACAGGCCATCTGTAGCGTGGTACGGTATGTGGGTAACAACATGCCGCAGAGACGCAATGCATCTACCCGTACATTCATGGTAGAAGCAGGCTAAGGCAAAGCCACGTTGTCTTTTTAGAGCTTATGATCAAATTTGAGCTCGATGTGTGGACAGTTACAGACGTCATCTGCGCTCTTTGGGATTTTACGCAACGCAGAAAGGTAGTTTCGTACCGACGTTTCGGGTCAACCTGTCGGTCCCATATTCAAGTGTCAAGCAGTTCAGTCTACAAACCTACGCTGTCTAAAATCCCAACAGAGCGCACATCTCGTTGACACCGCGGCGGAAGCCTCAAATCGCGGAATGAACAGACGCCGGCAGACTGTAGTGGGAGGCCCGGGAGTGGTAGCAAGTTAGTAAGTGGCGTGTTCTGCGGGACTGCAGAAGTGGGGGGTGGGGAGGCGTAAGGTGACTGGCAGTGATGATTAATGCCCACGGATGGGGAAGAGGAACGTGATGCCGGCCACGTCACCAACCAAAACAAAACTACCAAGTGCCAGTCGGCGTCCCGTGGTCCGTTCAGCTGTTCAGCGACCAAAAAGCGTTGTTGGGCTGTGAGACGAAGTCTTACAGCCATAGCGGAGATGTGCTTACGCTGACAGCTTTCCTGTCTTGTTTGGTGCTCTCCGTCTGGTCGTAGTAAGGACTTTATAAATCGCAGTACGTCCTTTTGGGGTGGAAGATGGATGAAAATATAGGTTTTGAAACTAGACCGGTTCGGTCGCGTAGGCTAAAGACTGGGGGAGGGGGGGGAGACACCTTGCCTTAAGTCTTCCGTGACGGAGGAGGGGGGTTGCGGGCCTTGCTCCGGTGATTTATACCCTGACATTCGCCATACAACTGAAGAAACCCACGGAAAACAGCCTGCTTAGCCGAGAAATGCTAAGCGCGTTTCTTCTCATCATGGGGTGTCGAATGCTGTTATAAGGGTTTTTACAAAATAAACCCCTAAGGTCACGTCAAGGTTTGTACTCCGTAACAGTTACTTCGTGTTCGTTCAGGACGTGGAAGACGGACTTCTCTGTGACCTGCTCAGGAATAAATCCCCTGTTACCTTGCTGTATTGATGGAGCTCAATCTCCCTCGTTTCCTTGATTATACGCGCTGTCTGTGCACGTTTAGGCCAGAGTACCCGCATCTTATAGCACGTTACGGTGGCGTAGGTTAGCCGGCAGTCGTCTGACGGTGGCCGCGCAGTTCCTGCTGCGTACTAGCGCGCAATGGTCGCTGCTGTCAGCCGGCGTGTGGCTTTCTTATGCGCTCCTAGTATTTGTTATGAGTCCATTCCATCTCATACATATTTCCGTCTCTTTCCAGGAAACAATAATAATTCAGAAGGACGGCAGATCGATCTCAAGTCTGAACAATGGTTCGGGGCGACACTGCAGAGCTCTGGTGAAGATGGAGTTGTCGTGGTGAGTTAAGCAGGTTCATACAACTTAAACAGTGACGTGTAAACTGTTTAGCTGTAACCATGTAGATCTGTGCAAACCCCAATTATCTACCTTTTTCTTATAACAGTGAAGTGATGAGTTAGTAGCACAACCATGGCGATAGAGCCAAGTCAAATTTACATTAAAAGGCGTATTTCTGTCTACATGTTTCGGCTATATGTAGCTATTTTCAAGCCTATCAGAGAGTAAGCTCAATATTATAAGATCATTACTACGATCTTTGTTTCCCAGTATTGCGGTGTAAACCTGTATTGTACAACTCAAGACCCCATGGCCTCGGATTCTGCTTAGCTGTTGAACTTTGTCATTCTCTAGTAAGCTTCATAATTGCCAAATATAGCAGAAGCATGTAACCAGAAATAGTCCTGTCAATATGAATATCAATTGACTGCAGCTATTACTGTTACTGACTGTAGAGTTTGTACTTGACCTTGGCGGTGGTTTGCGCTGGGGACTCTAAGAATGCTGTGTGGGTGAGCTGCATGCTCTTGAGTAAGTGACTGCACCATAGCCATGTCAGTAATAAATACAGGGTGATTCTTAATTCCCTGACACATTTCATAAAATTGGTACACTTGAATGGCGGAAAGGATTGTAACATGCGACTTACATATGGAAAAAATCTCCAAGTTCTTGCTGCATGTCTCATAAGTGCTCTGTGTGTCTGCCTTTTGTGACACGGTAGACGTAAAGCCGAAAATCAATTTCCGCCCATACCCTCAGAAGCATGTCACGATCGAATTCTGAGATGGCAGCGATGATTTGTCTTTGCAGCTCAGGCAGATCCTGTGGTAGAGGCGATAGAAAAGGTCCTTAATTTACCCCGTAAGAAAATAACGCGTGGCGTTAGGTCAGGAGACCATGGTGGCCAGCGAAGCGGCGCCTGGTCTTTTGCGGTCGTGCGTCTGATCCAGCGGTGGGGCAAATGTTGGCTGACGGAGCCGCAGCCACCGACGAAATTAAGCGCCCGCGGCACCTAAAAATAAACTTGGAGGGTTTCTCTTTCTCTATGTGGGTCGCATGTCGAAGTCCATTCCACCATTCAAGTGTACCGATTTTGTGTAATGTGTCAGGGAATTATGAATAACCCTGTATTGTTTGGCTCTTCTGAACAGCAGTGTCAGTGGGATTTTCATGGATCAATTTAACTGTAATCCAAAACACACGAGTTATGTTCCGTATGAATATTGAGAACAAACTGTTTATTTCTTGTCTTCTGGGTCGTAACGCCATATAGCCTTAATGAATGTTTCCTGCTGCCTCCATCTTCACTGTATGCTGAAGGTGGAGGCTTTAGTTCTGTTTGTAACGTTTGATTGGTGTCGAATAATATGATGGTTAGTTAAAACGCACACTGGAAAATATATGCAAGGAAACGGCTGTGCCGTAAGTTGGCGTGGTAACATGGCATTTGCCCGGTGGGGCTGAGATAAACCATGACAAATGTCAGTCGGTATTGTCGGATTCCGGGCGGGGATTCGGAAGGCGCAACTGCCGAATTCGAAGTAGAAGTGTTACTGGGTCTTGGAATTAACAAGGGACTGCAGATAATATGGCTGTTACTTCTAATAGCCATATGGAGCCAAGATTAGTACGGGGACAGGGGAGTCATTGCTCCATACCACAAATTTAATAAAGCAAAATTTTAAAATTGCTGAACAATATTGGAATTATACAGATGAAAAAGGCTGTTTCAGTAAGAGTTTTGCGTTATAGATAAACCTTTTCTTCAACTAGATACTTTTCCCTCCTAGTGTCTTTAGCATACCAGGGGGGGGGGGGTGGGCGCCGCTCTCCGCTCCATTGCCTTTCTTTGCTTGCTTCTTTCTTTTTGTATATCCTTTCGACATCTGCGACTCTTTTGAGTGTTTTGGTAAGGTATGTTCAAGTACTTCCAAATTTCACTAACCCGAAAAAGGGGTTGCCTCTTACGGAACGCAGCCCTCCCTGTGTACAATGACGGCCTACATTAAACTCCCCGTGCCCCTTTGAGCGACAGTAAATCGATTGTCAGGGAGACTGTGCAACTTTGTAACAGTCAACCCCCTCTGATGATTGATCGCTGCTATTTTCCTATTTATTTTGATGGATACATGGTGAAGACATCAATAAATTTGTCTCTGCAGTACTAGCATATTTGTATATAATCGCTGTAGGTAAAGATAAATGGCAAATGTTTCCCTGGCCTTAGTTAAGCTTCACGCTATGAAGGTGGGTGTGGGAGTGGGAGTATGAATCCACACGTCTTTAACTGTGACCCTAGTTCAGCTGTTCCCAAAGTGTGCTCCACGGATCCCAAGGGATTCGCCACCCTTTTCCAGGGAATCCCTGAATACATTTCCATACAGGGTAATTTGAAGTTTACTTATTTTTTAAATTAAAGGAATAATGTTCTGTTAAAATAATCTCGTAACATCTTTGATTGGCGACATGTTTATTTCGTGTGAAAGTTAAAATATCTAATTCAGAAACCCCTTTACCCATGAAGCGAGCGACAATCAGTTTAATTAAGGTCAAATCATGCAATGCATTGATATGTATGCTACTGGCGGCAATATATGTATTAGTAGCTACCTGAAATCAGTTCTGAGATACACATTTTTAATTTTTGATACCTAACATCCGGACATCCTATACTTATGTAAGCAAGAATGTGAGGCTCCGAGGTTATTTTTCGAAGCCAAAAGGGGTACGGGAGCAAAAAAATTTGGGAAACATTGCCCTAGATTAACCCTTTAAAGACGAAGCGTATCTGTTTTATATAAGGACTCAGTGCGTACCGCGCTGTAAACACTCTCCACTTCGGTTATAAAAACCAGCCTCTTAATGTTTTATAAGGCAAAAGTTGCTGTTTGTTCTGAGATCCGTACAAAACACATAAACGCAATGTGGGCACCACGTAGAATTTTTTAATATTAAACCTGATGGTATGTAAAGTTACCGCTAGGCTTTAAAAGGTTAAGGTGTCACTCCACTCTCAGTGAATCAGCACCCGATCCATATACATTGTACACCAGCGTGGACGCTGTGGGGAAAAGAATCTGTGTTGTTGCTGGGAATGGAACCCTAAGTGCACGGACTTAGGCGCGTAACTTAATTGCTGTATTGGCTGAGGTATCCCAGACCCGCATAATTTAGGGGCGTTTGAATTTGTTTGGAGTGCCTGTGTAAAGCCTCTGCAGGCATGTAACCACATAAAACCTGAACTCTGGAGAATTCTACGAAAATCTGTCAAGCCGTGTCAATTGACGCCCACTTTTCATGGAGACTTCAAAGTTTTTCTGCACGCATGTCGGTTGTAGCTTGTTAAGTATTTCGAGCAAACGTTGTGAAGAATGATGGAAGACACACTTTATGTTCAGTACATTTTGTCGTTGGTCGTAGATTTGCCTAGATAATTAAACGCATGAAGCTGTGCATACGTTGAGGAAGTTGTATATTGAACAATCAGTAATTTTTCTCATCGTGAAAAATAAAGTAAAATCTTATTTAATTGAAATCACGTCTACAGTATTCGTTTAATGTAGCGCTCTATGGAAACATGGCTTTAAAGTAGGCTGCGGACTGAATAATTTATGCGCAATTTAACCCTGTAAAGATGGAATGTGTCTGTTTTATATAAGGACTCAGTGCGTACCGCGCTGTAAACACTCTCCGCGTCGGTTATAAAAACTAATCTCTTAATGTTTTATAAGGCAAAAGTTGCTGTTTGTTCTGAGATCCGTACAAAACACATAAACGCAATGTGGGCACCACGTAGAATTTTTGAATGTTAAACGTGGTGTTGCGTAAAGTTACCGCTAGGCTTTAAAAGGTTAATTTCCCTTAAATGTGTGGAACACTTGACAGGGCATTTTTTCCAGGCAAATGTAAAACCTGCGATTTCTTCTGTGCATTTAACCCATTCCAAAATGTCCGAAACAAAAAGGTACAGTAGCCATATTAGGACCTGGAATCTGTAGTGACTGTTTGTTCATTCATTGCACAGTTTAATCGTCTCGCCTCTTTGAATAGCCCTAAATATCGTATCAGTTAGCAGTTACATGTGCGTGCAATGTTTGTTTACAATAAGGGGTCGTCGCAGTGTTAACTTTTCATATTAGTTGAAGAGTGAGTCGTGTCACGGGGAGGTATCATACCCCTTGTATGGGTACGCCCAGTCTAAATTTTTTTTTAGCCATTAATTATCAAAATCTGTGCACTGAGTGTTTATACATACAGCACATGCTCATAATGTACTGAGGATCAGTCGTTCTTCAGGTATACTCGTATATTTTATTTTCCATCTGTCTTCGTTTCTTTTCTAAAATAAGGCCTCAGCTAATGTAGGATAGGAATAACACGTTTTCTTCTGTTTGCGGTTACTCATTTATTAACACATGTAAATTTTCTTATGGCTTTGAAATGTAACATTTATGAATGAATATGTCAAACTTAATAGCTTTTTATCTGCTTTGCTGTTTTTTCTCTTACATAATTCGTACCATATTAACATCAGAGCTGCGAACGCGCGCGCGCGCACGCACGCACACACACACACACACACAGTGACAAGACCTCCGAATGACAGCTGTCATTGCAAGAAGACGCAGACTGTGATCCTGTGTAGCTATATTGTTTTAGTGACTTACACCAATGTCACGTTTGCCAATGTAGAAACAAAAAATATAATTCGGGAAAGTTAGGTTCTGGCATCACTTTAGTGAATAACTTCCTGGAATGTTTAATGTCAACTCTTACTCCTGCTTTACTGCTGTTTGTGCTTTTGCGTATGTTGGCAAATATATTTTCATTTGCTGTAACCATTTATGTTGTCAACCCGGCTGTAATAGGGTTTCCATTGCTAGAAAGGCGAGAAGAAAAAAACAAAAGTGGTAGAATACGTTATGTCTACGTTAGCATAGACACTCAAAAATACACACTTTGTTAAATAAAGTAAACATGTTTCAAAGTGCTGGTGACTGTATAATTGCGAAGAGTTAAGTTTTGAAAGCGAAAGAAGTGTTGTCCGTAATTCCACATGTAACTCCACATGCTACGTCCGTTTCTCAAGTTAGCTATATTTACCTTACATATGTATTATTTTAAGAGCATAGGTGCTAAGAGGTCATTCATACTTCCTTGTGGCGGACCTGCCTGTTAAGTGTACAATGCATACGTTTTGTAATATTGTTCAAACATTCCGTTGATCCGGTCCTGAAGTTTGCAAGGAGAAATACTAATCCAAGGAATGTTCGATGGTATAAGATTAGGTAACCTAATCAAAGTCAGGATATGTCAACTGGCCGAAGATATTTTCAGCACGATAATATGCACTGTCCCACCGCGAGCGCATGTCGGGGTTACTGCGTTGAACTACACAGAGCCCTTATTTTATCTGAGAAACATCGTTTGCCTCTTCGTACCAGTATCACCTCTCGCATGTGGGCGGTTGGCTGAGGGGGCAACGCTATAAGATAAGCGAGCCAACAGGAAGTGACAAACGATACTGTCAAAGAGAAAATCTATACAAGACCATTTAAAAGAACTCGCTTATTTTAACCCGTGATAACGCGTGAAATATGACACAAGGAACAATGTAAGATTCATTTTTGGAGAAATGTGAAAGTTTTCTGCCATCCTCAGTAAGTGTTAATATGAGTGCCATGTGTAGTCCTGTAGTCATCCAAATGGTGTTCGATTTCGTCCCCGGTGCGACACAGTTTGGAAAGTTAAATACCTTCGGAATCACCAGTTGCGTGGTGTCAGAACACGATTTATACGTAGTTTGTTTGTTCTTTCCAGAATGTTTGGAACTTAACCCACTGCGGTAACCATGAATTAGTGAAAACGTGTATTTCCACGCTTAGCAATTTCTGTGTTGGCTGAAGGTGAATCTGCGCAAGTTCTTGTATCATTAATTTCCTTCTTCGTCTTCTTTTTCGTTATTGTTAGAACCACTGCTTTTCGGTGTATTCAGAAGTTCTGTCCGACCTAGGTGGTAGTTTGTTGTGTTAGGAGCTCGCGTGTTTTGAGACGTCTCTTTTATGTATTAAAGCAGGAAAAAAGACGGCGGTTTAAACCCAGATCTTGTGTTACGAAAAGAAAATGCAGAGACTCTATTCAGAAAGTTATGCCACTGGGGGCCACCTCAGTACCTCACCTTTTTGAAGTTCCTACAGTCAGTGACAGCAACAACATGGCTGACATGCGAACTTCAAAGATGGGAGCGACACTGCTGACAATTGGTTTAAGACACTGGCAGAAATGCTTACAGGGTTTTGGCGGACAACGCAAAAAACGAAACCGTTTGGAAAACCTAGGTTTACAGAGGAGAGTAATGTTAAAATATATCTTAAATAAATAAGGTGGGACGGTGTACAGTGATGTGTTCCATGTCCGTGCACTATATTATACAAAACACTTTAAACACCAACGAATGCACAAAGAGTTTTTTCGTCAATTATAACACACTCCTACATGTTTCGACCCTGCTGGGTCATCTTCAGGGAGAAACTTTCCATTGTCGTCACACTAGGTTGCGCTATGCAGTTAAGCGAGAATGTGCTGTTGAATTCACGCCTCCATAAACGGCGCAGTGCACAGTCAACAGCACATTCTCGCTTAACTGTATAGTGCAACCTAGTGTGACGACAACGGGAAGTTTCTCCCTGAAGATGACCCAGCAGGGTCGAAACATGTAGGAGTGTGTTATAATTGACAAAAAAGCTGTTTGTGCATTCGTTGGTGTTTAAAGTTTTTTTTGTGTACAGTGAATTCATCTGGCTTAGGATAGCAAACGGTGGCGGATTCTTTCGAACATAGCAGTGGTATTTTGGGTTTCATAAATTTGGGGAAACTTGACTGTCTGAGGAACGCCTCTCTCTAAAAGCTGGGCTTTATTCCGTGGAGTTGTTAGTTATACCTCCTGCTTTGTATCGATATGGAGCTCTGTCTCTCGCAGTAACGAGAGCTCAGTTTGTTGAACAGAACACCGTAATGTTTGGGGAGCTACAGAATTTGTTCTCTAATGCAACACTTCTCAAATTATGTGTCGAGCGCGAGCATTTTCCACGTGTGTCGCTAGAAATTTGATCACCCACAACGCAATTTACTAGCTAGATATTAACCCTTTAAAGACGAAGCGTATCTGTTTTATATAAGGACTCAGTGCGTAGCGCGCTGTAAACACTCTCCACTTCGGTTATAAAAACCCGTCTCTTAATGTTTTATAAGGCAAAAGTTGCTGTTTGTTCTGAGATCCGTACAAAACACATAAACGCAATGTGGGCACCACGTAGAATTTTTTAATGTTAAACCTGGTGGTAGGTAAAGTTACCGCTAGGCTTTAAAAGGTTAATATTATTTTGGCACTGTCGATAGCTGAAAGGCATAACCTAAAAGTCGCGTTTGGAGGTACAGGGACAAATAGGCTCTTGTACAAGTGCTTCATGTGCAGTCGAAGCAACGCGTAACTCCCGAAGGGGCATGATACAAAAGTATACCCATTTCCATATTACTGCAACAAGCTAATTTTAATAATAATCAAAGTTATTTTAGATCCCAGTGGCCGCGCGGTCCTAAGCGTTGGCCTGCGGCTGAGCGCTTGCTGGGATCGTGGGTTCGAATCCCACCGGGGGCATAGATTTTTGTCTTGTACAGTGTTTGTGTTCTCAGGTAGAGGTCTCTGCGACGGGCCGATCCCTCGTCCAGAGGAGTCATACCGACTGTGGTGTGTGCTTGAGTGTGATCAAATGAAATTACAAAAACCCTGGACACCTTCTGTGAACAAGTAGGTAGAAGGGTGAAGGACTAAGAAAGAAAGAATGGTTCTTTTACACTTATTTGTTTTTATGTATTTAAAATTTTAGATTTTCCGTGAACTATGTTCCGCATATGGACGTCATCCTTCAACTGTGTCGTGGCAGAAAAGAATGATCGAAAACAGGTGCTCTAGGGTGGCCAAATCTAGCAGAATTAGATTGGTGGGTGATGTTGCGGGATGGGGACATCGATGAGAAATGTATACAACATATTAGTTTGAAACTCTAAGCGGAAGAACGTCTAAAATCTCAGACACAAGTGAGGATTAATAATTGTACGTGGACGTTATGAAGCTGCTTCGGGTTAGTGAGCAGGGCTAATGTGAAGACGGTGTTGAATTAGATTTTGTATTCTGACGTCGGTGCTTATTAAGCTGTTGTATTCTGGGATGCGTCGTCATGTATTTTGATACACATGTACGGACTTTTCGGATGAATTTCCTGCCTCGATCTTCACGACTGTAAATGAAGACAGCAGGTTGATTTGCAACATTCCTATCCGTTTACCTCGTGTAAAATCACAGATTTTTCATCTCAACTGTGATGTATGTTGACATTTTACGAAGGACAAGAATTTTCCTCACTAGTTGAAAGACTGTCAGCATCTCAAGAATGACTGTGTTCTATGTAGTTAGCCTGTTCTACGCTATTCTTCATGTGCATGTGTAATAGGACTTCTGCATAAAGGTTATGGTGTTAAAACAGGGAGCAAAGCAGACGCTTCCGAGTCTGTTGATTCAAGGAGGAGTCAGAGTTTGTTTATGAGACTGAGCTACTGTATGTTTATAGTCGGACGGCTGTCCTGCCGAAAATAGGCTGCCGCAAGGAGCTGCAGCCTCCAGATGGTACATCGCGTCTGGATGGGCGGACCATGTAAATTGAGATGAAATGAAATGTCTTTCTGCCAGGAGCTCTGCGGGGATTGTAGGTTCTGTAACGACATTTTACCATCTGCAGTGGTTATTTAATGCAGAATGAGGTTAATGGAAGTATATTATTATGCATGGTAAACTGGAAAAGACTGGAAAGGAAATTCCTGCTTCGTACTTTAACACGGTGTTCTGGTACAATGTATATGTTAGAACTGTTACTTTGATGGAATTCATAAACTTACCTGTCTAAATGGTAAATATCTGTGGTCCTGAAGTAGCTCTGTGTGCACTAATAACTGACCTGCGGATTGTATGATTTGTGTGTGTATAAATATAGGATCATTATTTTATCTGGCCAATATCTTTTGTCACCTTCTGTCGTCTCCCTTATCGCCTCGAACTGGGCTGACCCAGCGAAAGGCCCACACCCGTTCGGTCGCAGAGAAGTGACTGCCAGCGCGAAGTCACTCTTCAGTCGCAATTGGAATACCATGCAGCGTCGCGGGTTTGGTGTGATGTAATGCCAGATGTTGATCTTACAGGAAGTGTTGTAAAATGATACAAAATTTTTCGGTTACGTAAGTTCAAAACTCGCAAACACTTTTCAAATAGGAAAGGGTTTCGAGCGCTGGGTTCAGTTTTAGATGGTGAGAGAACACGCAAAAGATACGTACTAAATTAGGGGAGACAAAAAGTGCACAAATTAATGATAGATTGGACACATTTCCAAAAAAATCGTTGTTTCGACTTGCACGGCGAACAGCGTCATTCGACAGATACGAATTCGTGTGATATTTGTGAGGCGTGTTAAAGGACGAAGTGTGTAGTAACAATCCTCACACTGAAGACCACATAAAACAAGACTGGCAATGTATGTATAACGTAATATTATGGCGCGTTCGCGTAATGTTTATACCTTTTCGGCTACCTTAACAGCCTGACTCATTTCGACAGGGCACTCTTTTTGGCGACGTAATGCCACCGGCAACAATAAAATGTACTCAGGTATTCATGTACATTGCCCCATATTTTTGTCCGATTTTGACCCTATTTGGAATTTATTGGCAGATTTTCATAAAAGTTCAGTCGTTCTTGGGTAGTAGCTTTGTGCATTCCAATACCGACTACTTCCACATTGTTCCCACATTATATTTCCTAACCAAACTTCTGCTTAATGTTATATTCTTCATACCATCCATCTTGTTACAATCATTACAATAATTTGGAGTTTTAGTGTTTAATGTTTTGAACGAATAGGTTCGTGTGTTGTATCTATATTTCTTTGTATTGGACGCCCCCTGAAGATGGCACCTTGGTGCTGAAACCTGTGAGGTTTTTAAAATAGCTTACGATTGTACTTTATCCAGTGCATGAGTTGGTTGTTTTAATGGTTCCGCGTAATTGTGTACCATTTTAGGAATCATCATCAAGTTGTGTTTATCAAAACAGTTATCGACTATGAGGACCGAATAACACAGACTTAAAGTATTAGGTGTTCGTATATTTACTAAAGTACTACATGTTTCTGCCAAACTGTACGGCCATTATCAAGCAGTCCGCAAAACCATATAAAGTGTGACGTACAGCAGCCTTCCAAACATACACGTACACAGTACACGGCACATTTGCAACAGTCTTTCAGTAAATATGAAGAGCTACGGAACGTGTTCCCTGTCTCCTTAACAATATATTTGTCAGTAAACATTTATGCAGGGAAATATAAGAAATTTAAAGCAGCACATTTAAATACAAAATAATCAAAGAATAATGAGGAGGAGGCTACACTATGTACAACAAGGACCCATACTAATCTTTTAACCATATGTATTGCAGAACTCAAGTAAAACTTACGTAACCTGTATCCACTACACACCAATATGTCTCACAGCAGACCGACCTTCATCATCAACACAGGCTGCTTAAAAACATATAATACTCCAAAACAACGGGGGAAATCAACAGCATATATTGGCTTTTGCTTATTTCGTCTATTTTAAAATGCTATTGTATATTAATTTTTCATTTTGGAATAAAGTTTAATTTTATAACAACACATTCACTACATTTTATGCTGTTCATACCGTACACTGTCGATAATCAACTCAAAACATTCAGTCCAACAAAATGCGCTATATTGCTCCTAGATGTTTGATATTTAAACATCACTTTAAACACTCCTATGCATTTCGATCCCTTATGGGGTCATCAGCAGGGAATCACAGCAAAGTAGCACTTCACAGAGCCGAACTAGCAATACGTTTACGCAATAAGAAGGTGTAAAAAGACGACCAGTTAGACTGTACGTGTTTGTTGTGTAAGGGATCAATGAGATACTGTAATATAAAACATCTGGGAAAAATCTAGCGCATTTTGTTGGACTGAGTATTGTGATTTAACACGTTCACAGTTTGTGATAGGAGAGGCCTCTTCGTTGGTCATGCTTTCTTTATATGGATTTGTATGCTACCTGATGACCGTGTACGATTTGGCTGAAGCATGTAGTAGTAAATATAGAACACAACGTACGTACAGGTTGTGGGTTCGGCCATCATGCTTGGTAACTAATGAAATGTCGCGTGAGCAGCTGATAAACCGAAACTAAATAAATAAGCCATAAAAACGAAAGAAATGCTGCACTATAACAGCGCGTGATCGTGACACGAATACGTTAACTGCAATAATAGCAATTGTTGTGCGTCTTCCAGTGGCAACACCATGTCCGAAATGTTGGTACCTGTTGCAGCATAACCCCCACTTGGCACAGTACACCGTGAGGTCCGCATTCTTGAATTGGACATTTATATACTCCAAACTCTTAAACCAGTATTTATAACCCCAGTGCAAACTTTCCAAAAGTACTTTGTATATTCATGTAGTGTGCACACATACTTCAGTAAAATTCCACACCGCTGACAGATGCCTGTCTATAGCTTCAGGCGCTTTGCCCACACAGGAACACTCCCAGTGATGGAGCAGAACAATTAAGTCATGCACAGTTTCATCAGATAACGTAGTCAAGTGGATATCCCTGTTCAGTTCAAGGCCATTTCATGCTTCATGTAACTAAATATTTTACAACAGGCCAAGAAACTTTATTTGAAATTCTTCTCGGCAATGAAGTGCCGCTCCGAAACGACACTGGCCAAAAAAGTAACTCGCACACGAAGGAAGGAGTGGAAAAAAATACATAATATCCTGATTGTGACATCTTAGAGTGCGTTTTTTTTTTGTTTTCTGTTTGGGAAGTTTTTTGTAGAAGTGTCCATTATACAGAAACCACATAAATAAGGCACATTGATCGACACCCACCACATATTTCTAGAACTCTTACCCTTCCCTCACCAGCATGCGTCCCAATACTGCCTCCAGTCGTCCAGCCATTCTGTACACATGAATCTTGGTAGGCTTTGTGTCAAAAATCGTAATGTACAGTTAGAAATAGGGGCACGCGGTGGCGCAGTTGGTTGAGGCACAGCATTACAAATCAGAAGGTCGCGGGTTCGATTCTCGATGGTGTCATTGGCAATGAAATGTGGCCCTGGGGTCGACTTAGCCTCTAACAGAAATTTCCTGAGGGATAAACGCGGCCGGTGCGTAGGGCTGACAACCTTACCACCTTGAAGTGCCGATTATCTAGAAATCTGGGAGCCTCAACCTCCTGGAACCCTAAGGACCTGTCCTGGCCTGTAATGGGATTGCTTTACCTTTACGCTTAGAAATATATGCTGTTTTCTTGGGGGGGGGGGGGGCTGGTCACGCACATGTGCATTCCGCTTGGTCGAAGGATGCGCAAAGTAGTGCTCCCTCACACTTTCTTCCCTTTCGTGCAGGCACATGCCGTTAGTTCCAGTGTGGAATCCCATGATAAGAGTGTAACCTGAGGACAAAAGCTTTGGGTTTGTTGGCCACCATCAACGGGACTTCTTTCCGTGGCCGCAGCATGACTATATAGCTACTCGTGTTATGACCCTGTATCTGGCGGTCTTCTGAAGACACTGAGGCACTAAGACAGGGGAATGTATACTAAGAAAACGCTATATTTTTTTGTCACATTCCGTAATTGGGGAGTACGTTCCGACAGTAGACAGCATAAGACAGTTAAGAATTGCGTGTAGTGAAGGGCAGGAAATGTTAGCAGAAAGTCGTGTTATCTTTGTGTCAAAGCATGCGCAGTAAGTAAAGCATAATGGAATTAAACAGTGGCTATCTTAGCAGTTGTGATGTACATCACCCCAAGTCTGAACTTGACCTCTCAGGCAATATAAAAAAAAACAACCAGTAGGGTTATTGCCTCCGAAACTACAGAGTGATTCTTTTATATTTTGAGCTCGCTTTAACCAGCGCATCCTCTCTTGTTTGTGTGCGTTTGCCGACATTTTTAGTGCGTTTACCGCTTGCAGTGTCTATGTGATTAGACTAAGTATTTTTTATAACTGCCCGTTGCTAAACCATAATATGAAATATAAAGTAAAGTATTACCGGTCTAAAATTCCAGCGAAAGGGCAAAGTTGAATGATCTTGAAAGTGTGGTATGTCCTCTCACCACGTCGTAAATTTTGGGCCTATCGCTTGAAATTCTACCAGCCTGAGAAAGCTTTGATGGAATGTATTTCGGGAATGAAGAGTAGGCTGTGTTTAGATATGATAACGAAAAGCATATTTTGGTTGAACATTATACTTTGGTCTGTGTTTTCCAAAAACGAAACATATTAGTGGCGCTTTTATTTAGGAGGCCCGATGGATTACACGCAGTAGGTTTCAACCAGTAACATTGCAGCCGCAAATGGTCATTTTCATAACTTGTCACCATAAACATTTTAAGTAGCTCATTAACTAAGTTAAGGGCTGAAAGATCGTGGTTCATTTCCCGGAAATGAAGAATCTGTTCTGTTCGTCACAGCCTCTAGACCAGGCCCGCTCAACCAGTAGCTTGCGACAGCAAGATGATCGCGTCATAGTCTTATGTTTCCCGCGGGGACATTTGAAATAAAAAAATCTGTTAACCATTTGCTTGGCTATTATGAAAAATTGTGGGATGTTTCTTTATGCCTACTGCGTTACATTACTAATTAATTTTTAAAAATGTGCCAAAAATAGTGGCGTCCTGGCCCATGTTCTGAATTGCATTTTTATCAATTTTTTTCTATTATCAACGTGCCCTCTAATTTTTTTACAGCTGCGCGGACCTGATACTGCTCTGAGCAGAAAATTTTTACACGATCTGACGACTGCGCGGCACTTTAAAAGTTTTGTAATACGCATAATAATATTTACAGCGCAAATTGAAAGATTCTAACTGCGCGGCAACAATTCAGTGTGCGCGGGATCATTTCCATTACTGCGCGGCCGCGCATCCGCGCAGCTTAGAGGGAACACGGCCTATTATTATCAGTATATTTTCATTGAACACGATTTTTAGATAAAGACACGTAAAACTTTGCATATTATACGTATGCTAATTCATTCTTCATGTTGTGTATTGAATTTCATGTTGCCCATATGCAGACCAAGTTTTGCCGTAGCTGCCCGCACCACATAAAAGGTTTAGCAGGCCTGCGCTGGACCGTCTGTGCGACCCAGCCAACCTATTATCCATTGAGAACCTGGGGCCTGTCGGTGGTAAAGCGGCCGGGGCATGAAGCTGACCGCTCGCTTTCATCGACAGCCCCTGGTTGGCCAAGGCCTCCTCATTATCGAGGCTTCACGATCACAGATGCACCACACTCGGTAGGACTCCTCTGGACGGGTGATCAGCCCGACGCAGAGACCTCTTCCTGACAACACACAACACTCACAATAGACAAACATCCATGCCTCCGCCGGGATTTGAACCAACAATCCCAGCAAGCGAACTGCTGCAGACCTACGCCTTAAACCGTGCGGCGACTGGGATCGACTGCACGGGTACAACCAGTTGATTGAACTATCCTTTGTACCATAAGTGTTATTGGCTAATAACACTCAGGTGCCGGGGGGGGGGGGGCAAAATTGACCATGGGTGTCAGGAACTTTATTTTACAAAGGAGTCAAATTTGAAAGAGGGGAAAATTGGTCCCATAAAACGCAAGTTTTTCATTTTATTTTTTGTCTACTTTTATTTGCCAATACTCAGTTCCTTAAAAAAGGTGTTCCTAGGTTGAAAAAATATTGGGGGGTTATTTATCCCCCCTTGTCCCGCCCCCCAAGGTACGTCTATGCCCTGTAGGTTCCCTTAACTTTCCTAATCTCTTCCAACCCCTTACCTCGTTGTATGGCTGTAGCAGACAACGTATTACGTATATCTCTGTATGCATACAATACTCGTAGAAACGTAAATGTAATTTACGAAGTGTAAATAAACAATAAACATGTATATTACTATTCTTCTTCTTTTCGAGCACTACAGTCCCTTGTGGACCTTGGCTTGCAATACAATCTTCCTCCATTCCCGCCGGTCCCTAGCCGCTTTAGGCCGTTCTTTACTCCCAGTGTTTCTAAATCCTCGGCCACGTCGTCTCTCCACCTTTTACGCGGTCTTCCTCTTTTCCATGCTCCTTCCTTTGTGGTTGTTGCAAGCTGTTTTGGCATTCTATGGTTTGGCATCCTTTCAACATGACCATACGATCTGAGTCTGAGGGATTTTGTGAATTTGACGATGTCTGCCCCTTGTATGATACCTTGTATTTCCTTTTTCATTCTTATTCTCCATCGCTCTCCTTCTTTTATTGGTCCATATATTTTCCTTATGATCTTCCTTCCAAGTCTTCTAAGCGCATTCATTTCTTCCGCTGTTTGTGTCCAGGCTTCTGATCCATGGCTTAGTATGGGTCGTATTAAAGTTGTATATATCTGTAATTCGGTGTTCCGGGACAACAATTTAGACCTAAAAAGTTTCATATGAAACGTGTATGTTACTGTGCTCCAAGTCATCGAGCCTGATTTGACCTGGCTGTGTCCAAGATTGTTTTGTTTTGGATAGGAACGATATCTTTTGAGTTCTCTGAATTCATGAACGCACTCTGGCCAAAGCTGAACACACGCGCCGTTCATACACTTCTCCGTACCGTCTTCCCATGACTTGGCAACGTCACTGAGTAGAGATAAAGGGCGCCTGGAAGCCACGAGGCATGGGGTGAAGCAAATTGAGTGCTGGTATACCGCGTGCACGCGCCAAAATACGCCGCGCAGGGGGAGACAGACAGCAACTGAGCCACCGAGTCTGGCCGCTCAAGATTTTCCTAGCTGCAGCGAAAACATCCGTACGACTCCGGGCAACGTTCATCGAATTTTTGATCATCGAAAATTTTCAACATTAAAAGAGTATAAACTTCGTACGAGGCAACAATAGGAAAGTTACAGGTTTTGTGTTTCCATACTGTGGATACAATAAGGAATAATTTCCCCCGCAGTTTCCGCATACTTCGAGTGCAATAAGGAATACTTTCCCCTGCAGTTTTGCACAGTTTTCTTCTTTAGCTACGCAAATAAAGAAGAACCATTATTTTAAAATGAATACCACATAGTGAGGAGCTCATGTAGTCTGCCATTTGATTCGTATTACAGTTGGTTCTCTGTACGCATTGGCACTTCTGTCACGTACCTCTCGTAAATTCAGGCGGCTGGGTCCTGCTTCTTTTTTGTTGAAAGCGCGGGACCTGTTCATTTCAGTTTGTTGCTGCCGTCATAATTTCTATCCGCTTTAGCAGTGATGACACCGTGAAGACAGTCACATTACAGTAGTGGTCCAGAACATAAAATGTGCGAGTTGACCTTCATTCCAGTTATGAGATAAGACTCACTCCACGTATTCTTTTTCTCAAAAGAATAAACAGTTTTACAATTCTAGGCAAGATGAACTAAGTATAGGTTGGCCTTTATATATAGTTTCAACTTCTGTGTGTGTGTGTGTGTGTGTGTGTGTGTGTGTGTGTGTGTGTGTGAAAAGAATCACGTGACCGACGATTTCCGTATAGGAGGAATAATAAAGAGGAGGGTAATAGTGTGATATGGTTTGAGAATCTTTGTACCAAGGACATTAGGAATGTACGTTTTGCTTCTTCTTATCCCGTTCACCTGACGAAACTGAAGACAGTTTCCCGAAAGTTGTGTTTTTAAAAAAAGTCTAAAATAATAATTATCATTCTGTTCTGTCCTTCTAGGTATACGCTATAGGGAAATCGTCTTTCCGATGCGCTATGAAAATTCGTCAGACTAATCAACTAATTTTGTAATAGGTTACCAGAGGGCAAAATATTTTAACATCTTTGTTAGGCCTACAACAAACCGCTATCGCAAAAAACTCCTGAATTAGTTAATATGATTACAACATATTTTAATAGGATTCTTTCATAGGTGCATTCGCATAGCTGCGAAAAGCGCCCTATAGCTTTGTCATGTCCGTCTCTCTGTTCGCATTACAAACTCTGCTCCAACTGGAAGGATTTGGGTGGAAATTGACATTGGCGACTTTTATTAAAATCTGCCGGGAAATTCCAAATTTGGTTAAATTCGGACAAAAATAAAGGGCACCTTACATGAAGACTTAGGCATGTTTCAGGCCTGTTGTTGGCAAGGATATTAAATCGCCGTACAGTCGGACTCTTCGAGCCTAATGGTTAGTCTGTTAGGACATCAGGACGAAATATTTTGTTGCTGAACAACAATGTAAGTAGTCCACTGTTGCTTTTCCCATGGCAAAGTTTTAATGTGTATATGGCTGACATCGACTTGTGTAGCTGAACAATACAAAGTGAACGCATTGTTGTTCTTCCATGTCAACTTTTTAAATAATATTCATGTTTCTTGTCTCTGCAAAAATGATCTTGTAACAGGGACGCACTACAGTTGCGATAATGCAGCCATGTTTGCGCATTTGTTTGTGAGCGTTGCTGTATTGCTGACAGCGATATACAGTATGTAGCTCAGCGGTAAAAGGTAAAGCATTATTGCCTTTCCATGGCAACGGTGGTTACTTGAACACGTCGCAATATTAAGTCATACGCACCTTGCCTGGCTTGTTATATTCTCCCGTCTCCGTGTTGATTTTACTGAGGATCACATACCAAGAGGATGTCTTACCAAAATTGTATTTTGTGTTTCTGTAATACAATGTAAGCCTAATGTAACCAGCTAATTTTAACGTCGTATGTTTGAATGTTCTGATATTTCACATGAGCTGTATAAAATATGTAGAGTCCATCACCGAATCCCGCTTCCCAGTGGCTGGATTACCTGCTGTTTTACGAGGTCTGGAGTTCGAATCTCGGCCCTGAGTCATCTGTCCTTACCGAAGTTTCTTCTTGTATTAAGTGCTGCTACCACTTTCTTCCACAGCGATCGTAATGCATTATTGAAAATAATGTTAACATTCGAATCTATAAGCGTATTCTGGACGAAATGTACTCGGGATAGCAGCCGCTTCAGATTGCTTAATGGTGAATAAGCCATTTCGAGGGTCATCTCCGCCGTCTTCATCAGGGGTTGGTCCTCGAAAAGTTAGCTGATTTACCGTTGGACAATCTAACTCGGCTGCTAGCCCGAGAATATTTTGTCCAGTTTAGTCACTCTGAAAGCTCTAAATTGTATATAACCGCGTTCAGTTGAAAGAGTGTCGTTAAGTGAAAGATGACTCATGATCGCATCTTGTATCCACACCACAAGATTCCCTCATACCATCTCTGTTATATCACACGAGTGTACTGTACAGCACGAACCTGATCCTTGAAAGAAGAATCCTGTTTTCAGCGTCGACAGAGCGCAGGTTTACATTACGATGGAAGACACGTGATCGGGTTGACAAGACAATGGAAACATTATGGATCCCGGTCAAAATATCCACCACATCGCTACTTCAGAAGTTACCGACCGGCAGACGACGGAATTCCCATCTCCTGGACCACATACATGAGGTTACTCAACTGTGGGTATTTTGCCCTGCCTGTAACTCACACAACTGAAACCAGAAGTTACGTCGTTCTTCCTATTCGAGAGATCCCGGGTTCTTTTCCTGACTGAGTGTATCTATGTTGAATGAACTTTTCCGTGGTTTCCTTCACTTTCGTCGGCAGTTGCTCAAATGTAGTTTAGGGCAAGTGAAATATCCTTAGAAAATTCACAAAGAAAGTTCTGCGATTATTGAGGTACGGTTTCCACAGCAATATCTTCAAATTATTTGCTATTAAAGCGACTTCGATTTCACTAAATATGCACTCTGTGTAGCTAACTTTCCTCCGGAAAGTAGAGACTACAATCTCGGCTGCAGCATGGGTGCTACTCCTATAAGTCGGTTGTTGCCACGTTCCGATCCCTATCTCAAGAAACTTTTTGTAGGCGTTTTCTCCTTATTAAACCCAACTGTCTCGAGATGGGCGAAGCAGTAATGTAGAGGCCTTGAAATTGGCTGATCTCATATCTAAGACGCTTCAATATTTGTCGACAGTAATCAGTGACTGAAAATTTATTTACAGTCGAAGTAGGCCAAATACGTGAGAGAAAAATAAGTAAGTAAATAAATAAATAAGTTAAAGATTACTAGTCCCCTGAAACTTGTGAAGTAAGTCCGCTGATTAGTGGGGACAACAGAGGTAAAGGTAAAGCAGTCCCATTACAGGCCTGGACAAGTCCTTAGGGTTCCAGGAGGCTGAGGCTCCCAGATTTCTAGACAATCGGCACATGAAGGTGGTAAGGTTGTCAGCCCTACGCACCGGCAGCCTTTACCTCCCAGGAAATATTATAACAGAAGTAAGACTGTCCAATTTGCCCTCTGTCTTACTGTCCTATGCCCTATTCCTCTGCAGCCCCCTGTCGGCTATATCACGCTACCCAAAGCGCTTATTGCTGGCTTAAGCTTTGAATAGCAACATTTATGTGAACATATTGGTTGGACGACTCGGTGGGAGAAAAGGGAGTTAACGCTAACTGCGTAAGTGAAAGAGGTGGACGGAGGTGCGGACATAGTCGACCTTAAAGACCTCCTCGTGTGGCTTCAGCATAGCGTTGTGAGATTTGAAGTTTTGACAGCGGTGATTATGAATATTACTGTCTTTTGGTATGTGATACCGTGTAGTTTGGTAGACGGGTACCGAGGCGTTGCCTTCAGCTGGAGAGTATAACCCTAGAAGGCGGGATTAGGGGATCGGGGTTCCATTTTCGTCCGGTCATAGAATTTTCTCTTTAATACTAGATCCATATAAGTTACTTGGTCCAACCAGTCTTAGTCGAGTGGATACCAGGGAGCCTTTCCTCGGTGAAGAAGTGGCCAACATGTGAAGCAGGTGTTCCCCGATTGCCACAAGTGAAGGATTCGCATTTGACTATACAACACGATTCCTTACGGGCTTCTACTTTAGTGAAACATCTCCGGATAGCCGCGAGTAATACTAAACTTTGACACTGTGTGCTGATGCAATAACTTTTTGTGCAATATAATTTGGGTGGAAGTGTTTATGGTTCATTAGGAGGGACAGGACTTAAAATTGTCTCTTAAAACACACACGTTCAGTTTCTTCGCGGGGGTTTCTGCACTTGAACTAACGATATCCCGTTGTCAGCATCTGATAAACAAAGCGAATACAGTGAGTGCAGACGTTTATTTGCTAGGTGTAATTGCCCGTGAGTTTCTGCTTTCTCGTTATCGAATTTCTGTGTGTGTGTGTGTGTGTGTGTGTGTGTGTGTGTGTGTGTGTGTGTGTGTGTGTGCAGTGCTGCATCCATTTATCGTCGGAAGAGTAACATCTTACGAAAAGCTGAAAACGCCAGAGTTAAAATGTGTTTCAATACGAACAGATGCCTATGTCAGATGAAGTATACAAGCAGCAGGGATAAAACTCGTGAAGGGCTGCAGTGCGGTTCCCTTACGAAAAATGGTCTACTGTAGAAAGCAAATGGTCAATAGTACGGGGGTTAAGAATATGTGAATCTATACCGCCATTGCCTCCACGTATCTTCATGTCGTGGTCTGTACTCAATTAAAAATAGAACATTTGTTTTCTGCCTGTATCTGTAGCACATTCAAAGACGCTCCTGCGAGAGAACGGACTTAAAAGGCAACAGACTTTTACATGGAGTCTGTAATCATGATATCCCTGTTGAAACAAACATCATCCAAGGTGGTGAAACGCAAGCATCAAGATTCAGAGCAGTACAAGAGCCCGAAAATAAACATACCTTGCTTTCCGGCCACGTCCACACAAAACCAGAATCTCTATCCCCGCGTCGCTTGTGAATTTTTAGTCTCCCCCCACTACCCTGTCGTCTGTCCCTTTGTTCTCATACTTCAGTGACTCTCAGCGTGTGAAGAAGTTATTGGACGATATTTCTTCCATTGCCAAATGATATAAAAATACAAAGTCGCCACGAAGACAGTGTTGTCATTCTGTCAAGATTAAAGTTCTCAACCAATTTCCTGACATACGAGTATACTCTTTAACCCCGGGCTGGAACATATGCCACATTGAACAGCCTTTGCCTTTCCGACTGCTACAAAGACCAGTTGATATCTCAACATTCCTGATTCGCTTTGAGGCGAAATAATATATATATATATATATATATTAAAGGGACGTTATTTTGACAAGTGTCCCTAGTCATTTCCTCTCAGCTTGGCCAAATTACAAAACTTGGGCGTGCAATGAACAACGTATTTGTTAGGTGCAACGCGTAACTACGAGTTGAAGGAAAATGTTTCCAGCCACGTCTTTAAACGTAGTGAGTAAGGTAAGAACGCGATGCATACTGCAGTGTATTGAACTTTAAACGTTTAAACCCCGACGCACAGCAAGTTACATTAGCGGCGAGCACTGAGCTACCTGACGTCACACGAAACCAGAGGCTCACTGAAGGGGGGGGGCTGCCGGGCTGCAGCCCCCCCCCCCGAACCCCCAAAAACCGAAGTTTAAAAGACACAGATTTTGTAGATATTATGATATCAAAAGTTTTGCGTGATTTCCCCTTCAGCTGAAATCAGCCACTGAACTCGGCTGATGACTGGTACGTTAGAATTTTGAAAAATAAATTAATAAGACAAAAAAAACAAGATAGGACACTGTGATTGAGTCATGGAACATGTAGTTATATTAGTATGTATATAAATGCAGTTGCAAACAGTGTTATGTTGCACTTACATGATTTTTATAACATAATTTTTAAAATCAAACATAAATTATATATAGCCTCAGGGCCAGCCCTTCCACCCTGTCCCCTCAGGAAAAATTCTGGGTGCGCATCTGCACGAAACGGTTCGAGTAATGCAGTGATAAGAGTTGTCAAATAAAATAATTTACTGTGTGTGTGTGTGTCTGTGTGTTTGTGTGTGTACGCGCACGCGCATGCGTGTTTAATTGTATGATTTCCAGTAGTCGAAATTGTGAGGGAACGAAAACGCCCATTGAGGTGTACCACCACTCTTGAAGATTGTGGCGTCATCCTGGAATGGAAGGGGAGCGGGGAGGGAATAAGACCTTCGGCGGGTGACTCACGAAAGCTGCGATATTACGCCCTAAATTAACTTTGCAAACATAATAGGCAAGCTGGCTGTGTTGTCACTTCTGATCACGACGCTGGAGTAATCGTCAGCAGCATGCTTTGAAATTCATACCTGCTTTTGCACTAAATGCCTGAAATGTTCGTCTACATTTAGCCTACTATTCATTTAAAAGTGATAGTACTAAATGACTACCAAACTCCATGGAGCAGAGTCCTTCTTGAGAAGCTAGTAGTTTCTCAGCTAATCAAGAAATTCCCGCATTTTATGCAACCCGGTTGTTCATTACCGCATTCACAAGACTCTGCCACTTATCCATACCCTGAGCGTGATCAATCCAGACCATAGCTTCCCACCCAACATCTTGAAGATCCATTTTAGTATTGTCCTCCCATTTATGCCTAGGTCTTAGAAGTGGTCTCTTTTCTTCAGGTTTCTTCACCGAATCCCTGTATGTGCCACTCCTCTTCCCATACGCCCCACCCGCCTCATACTTCTTGATTTGCTCAATGGGATAACATTTGGTGAGGAGTACAGTTCATGAAGCTCCTCACTATGCAGTCTTTTCAATTCCCTTGTAAGCGCATCCCATGTGGTTACTCCATGCTGGATTTCTCAGACACGTGAGTTTCAGTTTGTTTAGTTAGGTGTTTGGCCCAGTAGTTATTTTTGGCCTCCCGTGGGTTCGTCTGTCTACTTTTTATTATTAACACGTAGGCTTACGTTGAGTCACTGTGTTGGCAATGAATTCGCTCCTAACCTAGTCATTCGTGACTTAAAACCTGATGCTTAGAAAACAGATCTGCAACTTGACGTTATGTGATACTTCACTGAAAACAGAGGCAGCAGTTTTCTTCGAAACGTTGGTGCCTGCCTGCAGAACTACACATCATATTCCGTACGCCAGTAATTCATGTGATCTCATTTACACCGCGGCGGAAAATTGAAATCACGACAGTAATCCACCTTTTAGCGGACAGCGTGTGTTAAATGCCTTATTCAGACAGTGCAATATTAGACCCACTGTGCAACAAATTTCCTTTCCAGTGGTTGGGATACTGACTATTGAATGGTCTTTAATTTCTATCGCTTTAAAAAACGACTGGGCTGTTGTAAACCAATTGAAAGAGGCACGCCTGTAATCACAGTTGAGTGCAGCGTACGTTGTGTGTGAGGTGAATCCTGCTGCCGCTGAGTGTATGGAGGATACGAAAATCAATGTTCAGAACACGTGATTGTAACGCGAATTGTGTAGGACAGTACAAAATTGCTGGTTTGGTAGATATGGTGAGAGGTTCTTGTAGCAGTCAGTAATCAGAAGAATAAAAGTATCAGCTTCTTCTCACACTTTGTTTACGGGAAATATTAACACGACCGTGTACCAGACGCGGTAGCTCTTTGGAACCGTAAATTTATCCAAATAACACAGTAGAACCTGGTTATAACGACATCGGTTTATACGACACCTTGCCTATAGAATCTGATTTTCTCTGGTACCATTTAATTTGCCATTCTCAACCATAACATTATACTCCTCGGTTGTAACAACACTCATTTATAACGACAGAAAATATTCAGTCCCTTTCATAACGTTATAACCGATTTCGACTGTATTTACACATTGATTTCCTGCCTTACGAAAAACACATTGCTTTCCATTACAACGAGCAACTGTTGAATGCTGTTCAACGAAATGATCACTGTTTATTGCAAGGATCGTAATGAACTCATAAATGCACCCTACCAGGAAAATGAAGACTTTTGATTTTAAGTACGTGATATAACTCACCGTAATGCAAAGCGTTATATTAACGTGTACTCGGATAATGAGGCATAAACCTGACAGCTTGTGTGCCTCAGTGTCACTTTTGGCACCACATAAAGTCCTTTACTGAAGAGAATGCAGTTGACCTGCGCAGCGTTGGGTTCAGTCCCTTAGGACTCGCGACGACGGCCGGTGGAAACCGCAGAGATTCTGTAAAAAAAGTCTCTACCACTGCATGACATTTTCACTGGTCGCCATTTGTTAGGTGTTTCGCTTATAACAAGCCTAAAAGTCAAATTTATGCGCAGTTCTAACAACACAAGCCGATCCCAGTGTCCGCGCTGTCTAAGGCGTAGGTCTGCGGCCGAGCCCTTGCTTCGGTCGTGGTTTCGAATCCCACCGGGGGCATGGATGTTTGTCTCTTGTGAGAGTTTATGTTATCAGGTAGAGGTCTCTGCGACGGGCCGATCCCTCGTCCAGAGGAGTCCTACAGACTGTGGTGTGTGTCTGAGTGTGATCAAGTAAAAATAAACAACCTCGACACCTACTGTGAGTAGGCAGAAGAGGGAAGGACTACGAAACAACACAGAACGCTATAGTTTTTTTGTCATCGATGTGTATCCTGGACCCAAACGCAAATGACAGAACATATGCTACACGCATTTGAGAGGAAAATATTAAGAATGTATGGTTCAGCAAAAGAGAAACGGCATGGGCGCCATAGATGGAATAGCGTAATCTATATTCCTTTCAAAAATCTAAATATTATTGATGATATTAAAATGATAAGACTCGGATGGGCGGGTCACATCATGAGGACGGATGAAGAAAGGATCCCAGAAAAGTTCTGAATGGGAAATTCCACAACACAGGATCAGAAGAATAACCAGGAACAAAATGGAAGGACGTCGTCCAGAGGGTTGTACTACAGATTCTAGGAATACGAGGTTGGAGGAATCGAGCTGGGGATGGAGAAGAATGGAGGCTCGTTTTGAGGGAGGCCAGGGCTCAGAAAGGGCTGTAGTGCCATTCATGGATGGGTGGATGGATGGATGGATGGATGGACTGAATTTCTTGGTTAAACTGCAGCGGACACAAAAAAGAAACCCCCTTCCGAAGGCACTAATCGGAAGGGGATTTGTTTGCAAATAACGTAAGTGTATGCCATCAGGAGATCCATTGTATAGTGTAACGACCGTTGAAATCTGAAAGGGAGAATTTTATAGTTTCCTTCTCCACAGGTAACCATCTGATTGGCGTACTGTTTTACTTTGCAACCATTCTGTGGTGACTGAAGCCACTGTTTGCATAAATATGCACACGTATAAATTTCTTCGGCATAGTTCCACGCTGTAAGACCTAATGAAACAAGATGCCTTTCACTGTCACCTGGTGCGTCCAGTGTTAAATACTAACACTACGATTGCTACATATGGGCCGGGATAGCGCAGTCGGTATAGCGACTCGCTACGGGCTGGACGGTCCGGGGATCGAATCCCGGTGGGGGCGAGATTTTCCGTAGCCGTCCAGACCGGCCCTAGGGCCCACTCCTGTACAATGGATACCAGGTCGCTCTCCCGAGGTTAAAGCAGCCGGGGCGTGGGGCTAGCCACCCCATCCCCTCCTCATGCCGAGGCTCACGAACAAGTAGAGCTATACCTCTACTCCCCTCTTGGGCCCTCAGGGCCTGTTATAGGGTGAGCCTTTACCTTTTACTATTGCTACCTGACGATAGGGTGTATTAAATATTGTGTGTCTGCATACGTTATCATCTGTATGTGCGTGCCTGCGTACGCGCGCTGTGCTGTATGCATAACTGAGAATGAAAAGGACAGCCTACAAATGTCCGTTTCCTGAACCGATATCGAAATCGCTACAAACAAAGCGTCGGCCTTCAGGCGCCATTATCTTCTGTGGCCTTGAAACCTTCGAAAATGAATCTCATTTTGTTGTCCAACGGGGAGATGGTGTTAACTTGTAAAGTAAACTTGGTAGGCAATAAAAATATGAGTGTGCATCTCCATATAAATTTATGAATAGCAGTCCTTGCAATGACCAGGTGCACACCCAGAATTTTTTGTTGGGGGGGGGGCTGACCCTGAGGGTACATATAATCTGTTTGTTTTTCAAAATTATGTCATAAAAGTCATGTTGTAAGTACAATATAACACTGTTCGCAACTGCATTTATATACATACGAATGTAACTGCATGTTCCCTGACTCAGTCACAGTGTCCTGTCTTCTTGTTTTTGATTTTATTCTTCTTTTTTTTTTCAAAATTCTATTGTACTAGTAATCAGCCGACTTCAGTGGCTGATTTCAGCTGAAGGGTAAATCGCGTAAAATTTTGATATCGTAATATCTGCAAAATCAGGGTTTTTAAATTTTGGTTGTGGGAGTTTTGGGGGTGCTGCAGCCCGGAAGCTCCCCCCCGTGTGTGTGCCCCTGGTAATGACTATGTTTCTGAGTATTGACTTATTGTAAAATAATCTGTGTAACCGTTTGCAATTCGTTCCGTGCGTTCCCACGATTCAAATTGGCGCTCCGCAGGGATGCACGGGCACCTGAAGCCTAAATGTTAACCCTTTTAAGCATGACGTTTATCTAAATAATTCAATCAAGAAATCGGTTTCTGGCCCTCAGAAAGCGCACTGCCTGTACACAGGAGAAAATTGGCGATGCGTTGTTTGTTTGAAAATAAAAACCGTTTATTCCTAGAAGAACACAAAATCCATACACAGTGTGGGAAATATTAAGTGGTGTGTGAATGCGAAGCCAGGTGCTACCTATAGCAACGGCTTGAGAGACCTGCCTAATGTACAGTACTTTACTTCCACCTGGAGGCGACATTGTCAGTTTCAATTCGACCGTGAAGATGGAGGCAGCGTGGTCGCCGGAATCATCTTGGTGTACACATAGAAGACTACACGGTGTCAAATTCCAAGTGGATTAAATATTCTGTCGTGGTTTAGAAGTGTATTTTGTATTTTTTGAGGTTGCCCACGTGACTGACTGTTGTGTCATTTGATGATGTTATTTCAGTGACAAGAGCTGTAGCGTCGAATGAGCTAAGTGCATTCTAAGGGGTGAGTAGATAATGATATGGAAGGTTGGGGTTGTGAGTGTTTTTATTATTCTACTACTTTCGATAGGAGATTGAAAAAATTACAAAAACTCAACGAGAAGGTATTCAGAACAGACGTTCCTAAAACTGATAACTGTTTCTGTAACACAAGTCATAAAGAGTGTCCTCTGATCAGCCTGCTCATTTTCCTTTCAAGAGACAGTCGTCACGATGTGCTGATTTCCAATTAGGGATTCCAGTCTGTTGTTGTTGTTGTTGTTGTTGTTGTTGTTGTTGTCCTCCTTCTTCTTCCTCCTCCTCTTCTTCCTCCTCTTCCTCTTCTTCTTCTTCCTCCTCCTCCTCTTCTTCTTCCTCCTCGTCTTCCTCCTCCTCCGCCTCCTCCTCCTCCGTCTCCTCTTCTTCCTCCTCCTCGTCTTCTTCCTCCTCTTCTTCCTCCTCCTCCTCCTCTTCTTCTTCCTCCTCGTCTTCCTCCTCCTCCGCCTTCTCCTCCTCCTCCGCCTCCTCTTCTTCCTCCTCGTCTTCTTCCTCCTCTTCTTCTTCCTCCTCCTCCTCCTCTTCTTCCTCCTCGTCTTCCTCCTCCTCCGCCTTCTCCTCCTCCTCCGCCTCCTCTTCTTCCTCCTCGTCTTCTTCCTCCTCTTCTTCGTCCTCCTCCTCCTCCTCTTCTTCCTCCTCGTCTTCCTCCTCCTCCGCCTTCTCCTCCTCTTCTTCTTCTTCCTCCTCCTCCTCTTCTTCTTCCTCCTCGTCTTCCTCCTCCTCCGCCTTCTCCTCCTCCTCCGCCTCCTCTTCTTCCTCCTCCTCGTCTTCTTCCTCCTCCTCTTCTTCTGCTTCTTCTTCTTCTTCTTCTTCTTCTTCGGCATGCCGACCCTACAGTTTACCCAGTGCCCCCTTCACAATGATAGCCCATGCCAATCTGTCTTCTGCTTTCTTCCTCCACCGTTTGACACCCATCGATTTCAGATCAGTGCCTGGGGTACTACGAATTCTAATTCTGTGCAAAATGCCAAAATTCTAGCGCCAAGCAGCTGGCTAACGCTGATAATGTAAAACCAAGGGAAAGTTACTAAATTAAGCTCCCTGCCATGAATTTATATGGAACAGTGGATAAAGAACTCCAGGCATTCTATCGAGCAAGTACGCTCATGCGTTACGTACCACTTCTGAATTTCATTTGCCCGGTTTTTATCTCGGCTGTGACAACGGACATCCTGTGTTACATTTTCCGTGGTTTTCCTCTGTTTGCCCAGGAAAATTCTCGCATAGTATGCTTTCTCCGGCTACCATCATTTGCAGGTACAGTACTTACAATTCATCATTCTTGTCAACTCTTCTGCCGACAGACGCTGTAGGAACAGAGCCTGTGATTGTGGCGGCCTGTGTAATAACCCATAAAGAAACAAAGCGAAACATTCTTAGACCTAGCACTAGGTGGAGCTGTCTGGTCAGCTTCACGTCCTGGCCGCTTTATCCGTGGTGAAAGGATTCGCCGTTTCCATTAGATATAAGCCTGAAGAGTCGTTCTGAAAGGAGATGTGAAGAGAAAGGTCTCTGTCCATCCTGGGAATCGAATACCTATCCCATATCGTCTAGCCTGTAGCCTAATTGCTGTATATACTACCCCATACAGTGACGTCCGATAAATTTAAATTTCAAGTCTGAAAAACAGTGAGAAACCATACCAACGTTTCACATAAAAGTTTACGTTCTTTCATATCGGTTGCTTGGACCTGGCTGGTCGACGACAAAATAGCCAGTAAGAGCAAAAACTTGATGTTTCAGATAGTCATACGGAATTGCAGTGGAATTATTGTGCTTTTATTGAAGAATGGCACTGTTACCTCAGCAGAGCCTATTTCATTAACCAACACAATGGAGTCTCTTCACAGTAACAATTCTTCCACGGTGAAGCACACCGACAGACGTTGAGATGTTTCAACGGTTCAACGAGAAGTATTAGTAAAGACAAAAAAAAAAAATCCGTAAAGCCTTGTGTCTTTAGAACGTTTCATAATTTTTTATGCGTGTAAGTCTTGTATCCGATTACATTATACCCCTTTCGCCTGGTTGTGCAGTCAGGCTTATAGCAGGCACAAACCGTGGTCACTGGCTTGTGATACCATGTATTGTGGTAGGCGTGTAGGATCATTTCGGAGTAACAGGGTTGAATGCTGAAGATGGCTGCAGGACACGCAATCTGCGCCCCTGATGCTAGCACACACCTAGACCATCTTCGCATAATGCCACGTACCTGCGGTGTCAAACACTTTCGGCTGCTCATAGTCCGAGAACACAACACCTGGTTTTCGTCCATCTTCAGGGTATAACCCTGAAGATGGAAGTGACATATTTCTCCTGCTGGTACGTGTTTGATAAATTACGCGACGTTACATACCAAGAGAAGCTAAACTTGTGCATATACATAGTTTATATTACGTAAAACTGAACTTGAAGGCAGTAACAAATGCCTGTGTTAATAGTAGTTATTTCTTTCTGTGGTTCTTAAGTAACTGCCTTTAAACACGTTATTGAAAGAAAGAAAGAAAGAAAGAAAGAAAGAAAGAAAGAAAGAAAGAAAGAAAGAAGGGATGGGAAAAGGAGGAAGAAGATGTAAGCAGCTACTGGATTACTTGAAGGAAACGAGAAGATACTGGAACTTGAAAGGGGGCCGCGGTGGCGCAGTTGGTTGAGGCACAGCGCTACAAACCGGCAGGTCGCGGGTTCGATTCCCGATGGTGTCAGTGGCCCTGGGGTCGACTCAGCCTCTAACGGAAATGAGTACCAGGAATATTTCCTGGGGGGTAAACGCGGCCGGTGCGTAGGGCTGACAACCTTACCACCTTCATGTGCCGATTGTCTAGAAATCTGGGAGCCTCAACCTCCTGGAACCCTGTGGGCCTGTCCAGGCCTGTAATGGGACTGCTTTACCTTTTTTTACTGGAACTTGAAAGAGGAAGCACTAGATCGCACTCGGTGGAGAACTCGCTTTGGAAGGGGCTATGGACATGTCGGAAGAGAGAGTACGTGATGATGATGTTTCCTAAGCAACTAATTTCTAGCTTCTGTCTGGCTACTTGAAATGTCTTCAGTGATGCATATGTGTATGCAAACAGAACAGGCCAGGCAAGTGCCGAATATTTGATAGGAACGAAAGAAAGGATAGACGCTGGTGAAGATGTGTTGCCGCGAAAATGAGTGTACGCGGTTGGGGTTCTGTATATGAGACAACCCGAACGATGCTAAAGAATAAATGTCCAAACTGTTATGGAGATAAATCTGTAGGAAGGGAACCAACAGACTTATCGTGAAAGGTATAAGTAATTACTTTTTAAAGTACGGTGGAATGTTCACAACTTCCGCCTGTTGTCTCTGTTCACTTATAAGAATGGCTGTGCGCGACCTTTCCAACCAGTTTAACACTAATCAGATGTGCTGTGAAATCACAAGGGAGACACACTTCTTGTAAGGTTTCATTATTAAATAACACGGGGGTGTATTTAGTCTTTACGTTGAAGTTATTATGAAACTTTTATTAGAAATTCTCATTTCTGTCACGTCTTTAGCTTGAAGATTAATTCACTCTAAAACTTCAGGAATTTGACCAATGTTAATAGAAATTTGTAGGTGCTCTCGCAAAATTGCGAAAAGTTACTACTAGCTTCGTCATGTCCGTCCGTCCATCCGTCCGCTTGGAACAACTTGGTTCCCATTGGACGGATTTTCATGAAATTTGACATTTGAGGATCGTTAGAACATCTCTATACTAGGCATACCTTTGTGAGTTGGATCAGTATTCAGTAAATGAATTGCCGTCACCACAGCTGTATAGTTCTTTTTATTATAATGCACGCTACGCGTTTCGACTGCTTTTTACAGTCATCACAGGCCCCTAGTAACTGAGTTCTCAGTTGCTAAGAATTTTACCTTTTACATTTTGTATATGAAGGGCCTGACGATGACTGTACAAAGCTGTCGAAACATGTAGCGTGTATTGTAACAAAAAGAACTATGCAGTTGTGGTGGCGGTAATTCATTTACTGAATTTAGAAAATCTACTGAAAAAATTCAAGTTTAATTAAAGTATGACAAGAATAACGGGTATTTTGCATGAAGAAGTGCGTGCATTTATAACAACGTATCGTTGAATTCTGCCAGAAGGAGAAATGTTTCAGGAAAACGTTGTAGAGAAAAAACAGTGAATTACTACGTATTTCCGAAAATCGTGCCATTTATGAGACAATAATGTGGAAAAATATGGTAGAACCAGACAGGCCACAAATGACAACATAACGCGGCGCACGTACTTTGCATGCTGGATAAATAACGCTACAGCTACACACTCAGCATATGTAATACTTACTGCTTTTCCGCGGCAGTAATGGTTCTTCTAATGCGCCACAATATTACGTTATATGTACACTGACTGTCTTTTT
Source organism: Coptotermes formosanus (assembly GCA_013340265.1). Taxonomy (NCBI): domain Eukaryota; kingdom Metazoa; phylum Arthropoda; class Insecta; order Blattodea; family Rhinotermitidae; genus Coptotermes; species Coptotermes formosanus. The sequence goes on along the minus strand of BLKM01000587.1, from coordinate 2,363,300 downwards.
TTTTTTCATTTTTTTATTTCACTCGATTATGACGTCGAAGAGTTTTGGCAGACTGACTCATCCTAAGTATGGACCACAGGGTTTCTTTACTGTATTCACTGGATCTTACGACTGGACCTAATCCGGAGTCAGCTAAACCGACCTATTTATTAAAGACACCCTTCTCTTGGTGTTTTCCGAAATGGTGTTATTTCATCTTCATGCAACATACATGCCATACTTTGCCCCCTGGATTGATACCGTAGTACCGCACTTATATGGCATTAACCCTTTAAAGACGGAACGTAATCTGTTTTATATAAGGACTCAGTGCGTACCGCGCTGTAAACACTCTCCACTTCGGTTATAAAAACCAGTCTCTTAATGTTTTATAAGGCAAAAGTTGCTGTTTGTTCTGAGATCCGTACAAAACACATAAACGCAATGTGGACAGAACACAGAATTTGTGAATGGTAAACCTGGTGGTACGTAAAGTTACTGCTAGGGTTTAAAAGGTTAAGGCCGTACAGATTCTGCCGATCGAAGTCGCAGCGCATTCGGGGGATGTACTCTCTTGTATCCTCCGAAAACTGCGTTTATTAGTTCAAATCCGAATCAGGACATGCATGTGAGTCAGAATTATTACTGCGTCATGTCCAGTGTAGGTATCGGCCTTTCGATAGGCCAGTCCCTCCTCCAAGTTGCCCTACCAATTATGTATACACAAGATTCACACACCGAAAGCAGGAGGCCTTATACTGAATTGACCTTTAAGTATAACGCCATACAAATAGACATGCGAACAGTAGAAGTAACTAACTGCGTGTTAGTTCCAAACATTTTTCTCAGCCCCGAGCTCCCAAAGACTCACAATTTACTTTTCCCTTAGGACACACATTTGATGTAAGGGGCGAATGTGAATCGGAGACCTAAGATGCACGCTCTGCCCTAACTGTATGTGTTGCAGCCTCTTCGCGAGTGTTGTACAATTATATACATTAACTGTATGGTCTGAAATCTTCACTTGCATTTTCAATCACATGTTCACATAAATGGGTTTCTTCCTTTAATTTATAAAATTACTACAGTCTGTCTTACACCTTGTAAATCCATATGCTATTAACATTCCACGCGTAGGTATGTTGATTTGGTGTTATAAGCCTGTCTAAATTATAGACCTTCCTCCAGTTTGTAATCTGTACATCTGAATACAGTTCAGTGTGTTGTTTGGTGCTGAATAGAAGGGACTCTTCTTTAGACATGTTTGCTCGGAAGATAATAAGGCGCCAGTGATTTGATCTGTAACATCTTCGAATCCCGCTAGAATCAAATTGAATTATGCGCTATGCTTAATATCGACAGGGCTTTTATTATTGGCCACATTTTTTATTTAAATGAAACATTGTCACACAAAATCTTGAACACCGCTTGTTGGTTAAATATTAAAGGCACGTGCCGATTTCAGAATAGTGAAATATAAAATTATATGAACCAGAATTCTGCTTTCTTCACCTGGGATAAATTTGCTTTCCGTTTACTACCACAATGCAGAGCGGCTCAAAATTAGAATAAAGAACAATAACCTAATTAAGATATTCAAGAAGATTCAAGTCTTCGGGGATGATAGGCCTTCATACTATCACGGAGATATGCCTTCATAATATCACAGATGATACGCCTGTATACTGACAGGGATTATATGCCTTCAAACTGTCAATATGATATGCCTGTGTACTATCAGGGATGATATGCCTTCATACTATCACGTATGATATGCCTTCGTACTATCACGTGTATGCTTTCGTACTATCGTATGATATGCCTTCATACTATCATGTATTATATGCCTTCATAATATCACCTATGATATGCTTTCGTACTATCACGGGTGGCGTGCCAATTCTATCACGGCTGATATGCCTGTATACTATCACATACGATATGCCTTCATACTATAACGGATGATATGCCTGTGTACTATCACGGGTGGTATGCTTGCATATTATCATGGATGCATTCCCAGCCTTTATCAAAAGCAGCAGACTCTCGACTTCTTTAGTGTATGTTCTGTCGAGGACTTTCCAAGGCAGGACTTGTTATTGCCTCTTGGTGCTGCTGTTTTAGTTCCTGCGTCGATCAGTGTAGTATCATTTTGAGTACCATATTTTTTCCCCTAAATTTTGAAGTGACGAAGCGCATACAGTGAACTCTGAGGATAGTTCTCCCATTCCGATGACCAGGCGCAAGCCTGTTTAAGTAATTGAGCATTTATTTCTGGACCAGCGTTTATAGTAACGTCTAATACAGCTGTATGCTTCTATTTATGACATTGTCTCCAGTAAACTAACAAAATCTTGTTACATTAACCCTTTAAAGACGAAGCGTATCTGTTTTATATAAGGACTCAGTGCGTACCGCGCTGTAAACACTCTCCACTTCGGGTATAAAAACCAATCTCTTAATGTTTTATAAGGCAAAAGTTGCTGTTTGTTCTGAGATCCGTACAAAACACATAAACGCAATGTGGGCACCACGTAGAATTTTTTAATGTTAAACCTGGTGGTATGTAAAGTTACCGCTAGGCTTTAAAAGGTTAATAGAGCCAGACGAGTCAATCACGACACATGCGCTAGAAATCAAATAAACAGGACAAGTGAACTGGTCCAGACCTGGCAGTGAAGAGGAGTGACAGGTCAGTGCCCGCATCCCTCGGGCGGTGCAGTTTGCTCTCTTCTTCTTTCATTTATGCATATAAATGAAAGAAATACGAGAGATCGTGTTTCAATTTCCGGTAGGGGTAGGAGAATTTTCGATTTTCTGTTGCCCCATAAAGGGCTGTGGGGCCCACCAAGCCTCTTATGGGAAGGCTGTTTGGGGATTCCCTTGTGCAAAGCGGCCAGGGCGTGAAGCTGAATCCTCACTTCCTTTTAGTGTCTGGTTTAAGAACGCTTGGATCTGTACTTCTATTCCTCCATCTGCCTTCCCAGCATAGTGCTTTGTTAACTATAGGGACAAATTTCTCTTTTTTATCTCAAAATGAGCTCGTCCGGACAGGGCAGTAAGTTTTCGCTTTGTATCTGCATTTGTAATTGACAGCCAGACTCAGCCTTACGTCCCGCGGTGCTTGTGCAGGTTCACATCACTCCTTTCAACTTGCTTTTTCCCTCGTACACGTCTACACATACGGGTTTCTCGAGTTCTTCCCTACACTGTAGTTCATCTCTTCCCTTCCCTTGGTTGTCCGCTTATTGGCTCCGAAATTATTAAGAGAACAGAGTAAAGAACATAAAATTATGATTTGTCATGTATTAGTGACATGTTAGAGCTATTACTTCCCATGCAGGAGAAACTTCCTTAGGGCACTTGACAGAAGGTATAAGGGTAACTGGTACCAAATGTCTAAGCTTAACTGACCTTAATGGTAATGACTGGTTAACAAGCTTAAACGATGATTCTGTAAGGGTACTTAAATTCATCGGGCCAGAGTACGTAGTATAGCTTAGCTCTTTGTTTCACAGTAATGACATCAACCATTTTTCCCGCTCTGACTTTGGAGCACACCGGCTCAGCTGGCTCAGGATGAGATAAAAGCGGCCTTTGTGAACACGGGAATGAACTACCGGTTTCCATAAAAGGCGGTAAATTTTTCTTGACGCACTGATCAACTCTTAACACAACCACTACCCACTGTTATATGTGGGTAACCGTGGGCATATACGTTTTATACTATTCGGCTAAAAACTATGTTCTCGCTGCTTCTCGTTAAATATAAATATACGTAAAAATGCATCATTTGTTTATTCACTTTGCAGTCTGTCTTACGACGAGTCCATAGCCTCTTCCGAAGCGCGTTCTCCACACAGTGCGATCTAGTGCGTCTTCTTTCAATTTCCAGTAGCCTTGCCTCTCCTCAAGATCGTCCAGTAGCTGCTTACGTCTTCTTCCTCATCTTCCTGTCGCTTCTAGCCTTCCCTCTATCTTTCCTTCAGTATCTTGTTTTAGAAGGCAGTTCCTGTGCACGATGTGACCAGTCCAGTAGCCTTCCTTCTTTTTATTGTGTGTAGGATATTCCTCTCCTCCTTGAATGCTTCTTCGTTTCTCACGCGATCGGTCCAGCTGCTCTCCATCATCCAGCACCACATTTCCAAACTCCCCAGGTATTTCTGATCTGCTTTCTGAAGTATCCAGTTTCAGCACCATACAAAGCTATGCTCCAAGGGTAGCACTTTATTAGTTTCCTCCTTAAATCTAAGTCCAATTTGCTTTGTTGAATACTGCTTTTTGCCATGGTGATCCTGGATTTAATTTCACGTGTACATCTTGCATTATTTGTTATCATGCTACCCAAATATTTGAAATATTCCACATTCTGCTGTTGTTTTTAATCTATCATAACCTGTATTGGGGATGGTTGCTTCTAGATTCCCATTACCTTACATGTAAATATATAAACAAATATATTAATATAAATACACATTCTTGCACTACATCGAAAAGTATTTCAAGCCAAATGCATGTAATCGCCTTCTGGGATGTGATGCTGTACACTGTGATATATGAGCACTCCGTGAAGGTTTCCGAGGGATGTGATGCTGTACACTGTGATGTATGAGCACTCCGTGAAGGTTTCCGAGGAGCTTGCTGCCTTCCTACTCATACAAGAAAAGATATTTTCTTCCGAAATATTGGCACCAACCTACGAAATTGGACGGCGTCACTTTTCAGAAGACGATATTTTCACGGCCGTGAGACAGTCAGATTTCGTGAAGAAGAGGTTTCGGCAATCTTATTTTGCCCTACAAAGTAATAAAAGGAAACTTATTAATTGCTACGGCAATCATTTTGAAAATGACCTTATTTTGGTGTATGACGCCCTATAGTTCGGTAGAAGAACATGCTTTTGTCATGTGTTGTCTGTTAAAAATACACCTACGTTTCGGAGTGACATGCCGACTTCGTTTTCGGGGTATGAAAGACTTTCTCCGACACATTGGCAAATTTCCACTCGACCACATGGTGCCACATCCCCGAATACAATATTTACAGGTACTGCCCGCAGAACCTCAGATTGCACATCCAGTTTTTTTAATTGCCGTAGGCCGGCTTCAGATTTATCACTTGTAATCCAATTCATGCATTGTGCAGTATTTTATACATGTATTTTAATCCTTCGCCAATCCCAGTGACCGCGCGGTCTAAGGCTCTTCGCTTGACGATGTCGTGGGATCGAACCCCGCCGGCGGCATGGATGTCTGTCTCTTGTGAATATTGTGTGTTGTTATGTAGAGCTCTCTGCGTCGGGCTCATCACCCGTCTAGAGGAGTCCTCCTGAATGTGTGGTGTGTATAGCTGAGTGTGACTGGTGTGTATAACTGAGTGCGATTGTGAAGCTTCGACGGTGAGGAGGCCCTGGCCCACTGCGGGCTGTTGCACCATTGGAAAAAAATTTAACCCCTTGAACAATAAATGGATTCTCAATTATATTGCAAGTTTCAGTTTGTAACGCAAAATAAACACGTCCTGTTTCAATTATACAATTCTATCCGTGTAGAGAAATAATTGCTGTATGCTCTGCAAATCATGCAAAACACGTACGTAATACACTGCACAGATGAAATGTAGCGTTCCTAAATAGTAACAACTCGACGCGAAATTTCAGGTTTTTAGATGGCTGGACCTTACAGATAAAGGCACTACCATCGGCAGCTTTTACCAATCGGCACGGCGTTAATATACCGGATGATCTGAATCTTCAGTAACAACTAGATTTCCTTAAATGTTTAAATATTTTCTATGATATGTTGGTTGTATGTCCGCTATCCATAATATCCTCTGATTATAATTAATTTCCTGTGAATTTTTTGGATTACTAATAGGGCCCATGTGTCACAGAGGAACTCTCACTTAATGTACGTTCTTTTGACATACATCTTTCAGTTCTTTTGTGTTCCTTAGATGTTTCTTGTAACCACCCTCGAATGTTACTAACGAACTTTAATACGCTGTAAATTGTTACTTGTTACGGTAATTATGACAGTAATTACACATGTGCGAGAGGTTTTAAATTGAAAGAGGAGTTCTTTATGCTAACAATTGCGTATCTTGCAAGCTGCGCAGACGTGCATGGGTCAAGCGCTATTTGTTGCCTGAAACAGCGTGACAGGGTGTCCAAGTGTGTTATAAGGAAAGCTTTAGGCACTGGCCATTTATATTTGTGTATCGTGTATATAGTCTATAAGAGGACTAACGAAAACTTTTCATATTCTGTCTGTGCTGTAAACACTAGTACGTTTTATAATAAAAGACTGTAAACTGCCCTTGCGATTTTTCTGTCGCCAGAGGGGTCTGCAGCAGGAGGAAACTTTAGGTAGCACTTTGGCATAATTAGTGTTGTATTATGATGTTGTATTGAAGTAAATTAACTTAAAAAATGCATATTATTCGTATAAGTAGTAACGGCAAATATTACAAGTAGCAAGACTGGTAGATAAGTTCTGTTTATATATGTAACAAGTTGTGCAAAAGGTACACTTCGTGACGCAGTACACGAAACTTAGCAAGGTGTTATTTACTGCCAAAATGGCATGCGGTTTTAACTGCACACGCATATAGGCTGCGTAATCTCATTAAGGCCCATAACAAAGGTTCAGCCTTCTCTGTGCCGATTTTCACGAAAATAAATTTTCAGCGGTGTTATGGCAGGCTTGTTATACCGCATGGCACAGTAATGGGAAATTAAATGTGGAAAGTATGAATACAAATACATTTACGCCCTAAATAAAGTATGGCTTTCACTAAGCCTGATTTTCATGAAATTCACAATCATTGAAGAGGTTTCTTTAAACATCTCTTGTACTGACTTTTATCCAAATTGGAAGATAATGCAGAAAAGAGGGCAAAATTTCATTTACTCCCTGAAGGGAAGTATAAATTTCATTGCACCGATTTTCACACTATCCGTCATAGGCGTAACTTGGCTAATAGCATTACGGGGCAGGGGAGGGCAAAATCGACCGTGTGTATTAGGAGCTTTAATTTACGAAGGAGTCAAATTAGAAAGAAAAAAATTTACAGGGGCATTTGTCCACCTTGTACCCACCAAGTTATTATGCATATGGTACGCACAGTTGCTTAAAGACATTACGTGAAGAGACTGTACACCGAATTTCACCCAGATTGGTCAAGAAATGTGTTAAGTACGAATGGAAATTTATTGATGCCCGTAATGAAAGAATTATTTTCACAGAACCGAATTTCACAAAAGCTTACTCGACAAATATTTATAAGGAGATCTCATACAGCATGTCACAAATCTGACAGACGATTTAACCCTGTAAATAAAAAGCGTAAGGTGTTTTATTTAAAGACCCAGTTCGTACCGCGCAGTAAACACTTTTCATCTCGATTATAAAAACCAATCACTTTATTTTCTATAGGCCAACAGTCACTGTTTGTTCTGAGATAAATACAAAACACATAAATACAGTGTGGGCAGAATTTACAATTTTTGGGTGTTAAACTTGTTGGTGCGTCAGTTAAACAGTAGGCTTTAAAAGGTTAAGAGCTGAAACTAGGTGACGGACAGGCGGAGGGACTTCGCCTCCACGTAAGGCTTTCTTTTTTAATTCGTAAAGATCGCCTAAAAGCGGATTTTTATTAAGTTCAGTCTCCATCGCACTGTCGAAGAGTCTGGTTGCTTACAGCGTCTGTCGTTTTCATGTAAAGATATGGCCGCGCGCCTAATACGCTTACCTGACAATCAAATTCCTTTCGCGTGTTACTTTTCGGCACTCGTGTCATGGATTCTCCTCCCTGTCCTTGAATATAATTAGAAAATTCTTCCTTCTTTGACTATTTTCGGAACCCTAATCCTCATAATAAAGGTAAAGTTGGCCCTGTTTCTACTTAAGCACCACGATATGGATCTATGCCTCCATGTAGCCATACATCTTCATTTCATAATGCGCATCTAAGTACAAAGATACCTGACCTTTACCCGTTTACTTTGTACTGTGTTAAATACGTCCCGTACCACATAATTCCTATTTAGAAACTTTTAATTCTTCTTCTTCTGTGGCGCGGCAACCCGACATCGGGCCTTGGCCTCCTGCAGTTAGCCTCTGCATACTTGTCTGTTCATTGCTTCTCTTTTCCAGGCCCTCATACCCAGTATCTCCCTAGAATCCTCCTTACTGCCTCAATCCGTCTTCTTTTAGGTTTACCTACAGGTCTTTTACCACGAATTGTGTCGTGTAACATCTCTTGGTATACGTGTGCTGTCCATGCGTTGAATATGTCCGCTCCACTCTAGCCTTTTCAGCTTAACATTTGATAAACATGGCTCCTTGTAAATTCTGTGTAACTCCTTATTGTATCTTATTCTCCATCTGTCATTGTCCTTTACTGGTTCCCATATTCATCTCGACATGCTTTAATTACATAGTCATATTGTCACAAACGCAACTCTTCAGATAATCTGCCTTTCAGGAAATCGACGAAATGCACGTGATCGCGACGGCAGTAAGGCCAAAGCCTGAGGTGTAGAACTTCAAACTATCTGGATTTTAAATTCCTTTTTAAATTGGTTTGACCTGTGAAGGCTTTAAGGACACAGACGTGACCTCTGCATTATGCGTTTATTTTACACCCTTCTTCCAATGTAAGCATAACAGATGTGTATTAAGTTTTAAAATTCTGAAATAATGTAGTATTTTGAAAGTGTGTTTCCCAGAAGCCCGGTAACAGGCGAGTTTTGGACACGCCTTTTTCTGGTAAATCTGTAAGTTGCTCATGTGGTTGAGGACTCTGGGGCGGATATACGCCGGGGTCAGCCGCCAGGGTTCCCGCTTAATGACGGGTGTGTGGGTGTTCTTCGCCACCGCTATTTCGGGATCGCGGAAATTAGGACACGCCAACAAGGCCAGGAAAGTGATCTTTCTTCGCTCTACCAAACTGCCTACTGCAGCCAGGTTTGCTGCACAGCGGCATCTTATATTTCGTTATTTGTGTGTTCTGTTACATCTCTATATGCTAACGCACGCAATGCGTAAGGCAAATGTAGAGCGGGATACAGGTACATTGTGTCCCTGTCCCTGTGCACATGATTCACCTCTGCAACTTAAAAGAAAAATTAGATCAAATGTGGGAATCGAAACTTTACACCGAATGTTTTTGGACGAATTTAATGATTGTTGGAGTCATTTATAATACACAGACTGTTTTACATAAAACGCAAGTAACACTTCAAGAACTTCTCTTCAACGCCGCCGTTAAAATCCGAAAACTCGCAAATCAAGTGTAATTTACATTCTCAAAAACGGTTTTATCACGCACCAAGGCTGTTATGTAACGTAAAGCTTATACCTTAGTGTGACCTACAATTTTTTTAAACATGTTTCGATACCGCTAATATGCGGTGCCGGCCTTAGCAAACGCGGAGGCCGATTGCGATCCTTGTGGCGGGCCCTTAAAGTTATTGTGCAGAGCAAAAAGAAAACTAACATTTTGGTATATTAACATATGTTAGGGTTAAATATTAAACTGTTCTATTTCTGACATTTTTTATTTACTTTAATCAAACAATCCGCCAAACATATTTCCCCATGAGCGCGGGGTCTCCGTAAACGCGGGGCCCGATTACGTCAGATCGGTCCAATCAACCTAAGAGCGGCCCTACTAATATGCAAGTGATGTTTTCACCAGTTTTTGTGCTTCAAATTTTCGAATTGCATCTGATTCATGAGATTTCATAGGCCCGATTGAGTCTGCTCTCAGAACGAAGGGTTCTGTTCGACGTACGTTAGAAGTATTCCAATGGCGGTGAAATCATTGGGTGTATGGGGCAGATTGTCCTAGCTCTAAACATTTTTATACACTTCCTTAACTGTAGTGTGTTTCCTGTGCATAGGTGTACTACATTCTTTTCTACCAAGATTTTGACGCAGGCGTCCTATACTTTATTTCAATGCTTCTTGGGCCCAGAAAGTTTGCCGGAGGGATTGGTCCTTTATTTCGGTAACCTTGATGCTTCAATTTAAGGGTCCGGGGGAAGGCTTTCTACAGTATCTTTTCTCTGTTTATGACTTGTTTCTTTTAACCCGGATGGGAGTACAAAGAATTCTTGTAGAACTGTGTTCGGGAAACACTTTGAAAGTGTCATATGAAACACGGGGAAATAAACAGATATATTGTTTCTACGAGCCTTGAGGCATGCATGGGGGAAGTAAATACATGTAGGATGTTGGACAAAGAACCTGTAGGGAAGAGACCACTGCGGAAAAGTGGACGTAGATTGGAGGATAATAATACAATTAATATTAAATATTATCCTAGTGATGGACATTGTTAATCTGAATCAGGACTGTTGGTGGCTGTTGTGAAGACAGTAACGGAACTTCGGGTTCCATAAAGGTGAAAAATTATCAGCTTCTCAACAAGGACTGCTCCATGCAGTTAGGTGAAAGTGAAGTTCACCCTTGAACAGGTTATGAAGCGCAGATGGGGAATAGAGGCGTAGCGATACTCTTTCTTTAACCTTGGCATTATGTGGGGGTGGGTAGTTAACGCCACGCTCCGGCTGCTTTACCTCAAGGACGGACACCTGCTACCCATTTTACAGAAGGCTGGGTGGGCCCCAGGACCGGTCTGGACAGGTGCGGAAAACTTGCCCTCACAGGGATTCGATCCTCGGACCGCCCAGCCCTTGGCGGGTATGTGTACTGACTACGCTATCCCGGCCCACCCATGAAGATAAAGGTATCATTTATTCGGGCCTTACGTAAATGATTTACGCGGATGTAGGTTAGACCCAAATGATACAGGTTTGTGTGTAACGACGACTATTGGTATTGGCAGGCCCGCTTAACCCTTTAAAGAGGAAGCGTATCTGTTTTATATAAGAACTCAGTGCGTACCGCGCTGTAAACACTCTCCACTTCGGTTATAAAAACCAGTCTCTTAATGTTTTATAAGGCAAAATTTGCTGTTTGTTCTGAGATCCGTACAAAACACATAAACGCAATGTGGGCACCACGTAGAAGGTTTTAATATTGAACCTGGATGTATGTAAAGTTACCGCTAGGCTTTAGAAGGTTAATATATAATAATTGCTACTCATTTCACCAAATACCGTAGGTTTATATACAGACGAACCCGGTTATATCGACATCGATTTAAACAACACCTCGTTTATAACGCCAGCTGTTCTGTTGTACCAATTAATACCTTACTTTAAACCATAACGGTATTCTCGGTTATAATAACATTCTTTTATAAAGACACAGAATATTCGTTCCCTTTTTTCCACCTTTCCCATGAAAATCACCCTACAGACTTCAGACTCACATTAGGGCGTCCCTTTGTTAGGCTGTACGGGAGGGCCTCACAATCGTAACCCCGGCACTAGGCAATCGGAAACCGCCAGTCCCCAGCCCGTCATCCTCATAGCTTTCTGTCTGGGCTATCTCGACTTCCTTTCTGAAGTTAGTGCCTGAACTACCAATTATCTCGGTTAATAATGTGTTTGTACGCACAGTAAAAGAACAGCAATAAAAATTCAGTGCAAAGGGTTTTTCACTACGTAATGTTTCCACTTCCGGTCTGTAATAGACAGTAACTTACCTTCATGCATGAGAGATTAGGCAGTTCACGAGGAGCGTGTGGGAGACATATCGTGTGACTGCAATCTGTGCTCCTTTCACGCTAGCGTCCTTCCTTCCGTCTTCATCATTATTAGTGCACAGCAGTTGAGGGTGAGTGGTTTTACTTCTGCATCCAATCAACTTGGTGCTGAAAGAGAAGGCCCAAGTTCTTGTGATGCGGTAAGGAACTGGGCAGTTGCGTGTGATGAGTAACTGTATTTTTAAACCCAGCCTGCCTTTGTTGCAGTAGCTAAGTCGACTTAGCGAAGTCCTTCTTGGGAAACTGATGGTCCTTGAGCTAGTCAAGAAAGACGCCAACTTTTACGGAGCCCGATTACACAACTGCCGACCTATCCTGAGTTTGTTGAATCCAGTCCACACCTTCCTTACTTTCTGAAGATGTATTTTTGTAAAGTCCCGTCAAATAAAGTGAGAAATTACGTTAGTTATCATTGGCATGGTTTATCATTTTTTATTGCTTAGGTTATGTAGAATCAAATGGCAAGATGAATTTTGGTTGCTCATGTTATGTAGAAGCCTGTCGCTACGGGCTGGACGGTCTGGGAATTGAATCCCGGTGGGAGCGTTTCCCTGCCCGTACAGACCGGCCCCGAGGATCACCCGGCCTCCTTTACAGTGGGTACTGGATCTTTCCCCGGGGGTCAAGTGGCCGAGGCCTTGTGCTGACCACCTATCCCTTCTAGCACTGAGCTTGCGAATGGGTTAAAATTATACGTCCGCCTCCCCTCTGTGACTGCGTAGGAATATCAGGGGTGACTGTTACCTTCATGTTATGTAGACTCAAGCCGTGAGATGCTTTTTTGATAGCTGATGTTATGTAGAACAAGTGGTGAAATGATTTTTGGTTGCTTAGGTTATGAAGAATCAAGTAGCAAGGTGTTGTTTGATTGCTTGCATGTAGGATCAAGTCGTAAGATGATTTTTGATGTCATATGTTATGTAGAATCAAGTGGTATGATGATTTTGATCATGTACTTAGAATGGAATGGTAAGATGATTTTTGAATGAGGAGTGTTAGCGGATGGAGAAGGAAGTGGCCATGAAATATTTAAGGTATTGCCTCTGCATGGTCTGAAGGAAAGTGCTAAAACGCTGTTCATAACAGCCTACCTCCAGTTTTACGTTTGAACCCAGGCACTCCCACACCAAGAACGCATTTGCGGTAATGTAAGTATAGCTCCACTCATAACCTGGGCACGATATGGAAGTGGGTGGTCATGTTCACGCCCCGGCAGCCTTACCCACGTGGGCCTCAGAGCCAGTCTGGGATATTTTGGAGGATGAAAGTCACTTGCCGCTACAGGGAATTTAGCTACGATTCCACGGTTGTCCATTTGTAGCCTGGTCACCAACCGACTGAACGCTCCCGGCTTGAACATGACGTCCTCAAATAAACAGAAAGGAGCGAAACTTCTGCAGTTGACAGTCTTGTTTGGAGTAAACCTTTGGGTTGTGAGATTTGAGATTCTCAAGGCGGTGTGACGGTTATTTGTCTGGGTCTACCTTGAAAATGGAGGCAGCAGATTCCTCCGAAACGTTGGTACCATCTAAAAACCTACACGACATCACATCCAAAACAACGTAATTTTGAACATTTTGGTTCAACACCGACCGGAACCCGTTCGTATTCTTCCGCGTGCCTTCCCTCTTCCTCAGTCCTGAAGAAGTCAAAGTTCATGAATGTAGGGAATGTCAGGCTCCGAGTGGCGCCCATCATATATGTCACAGTATTGTCAGTAGTGCTGCTTTCAAGTATTAAGGCATTTTGTTGTTGTTGCAGGCCTGTGCGCCCCGTTACGTTTGGTTTTCACAGTCTCTGAACAGAAGAGACCCCGTCGGCACTTGTTATGTTGCCCGAAATTCGTTCAGAGAATACTCCGAGTATTCGCCGTGCAGGACACGTGAGTACCAAATTTGACAATATACGTACGTTGCTTGTCTTGTTTGATGTTGAGTCTAGTGGTACGTAAAGTGACCATTTGGATTTAAAGAGGTTATGATTAATCAGAAGGACAAGATGGTAGGTAAGAAATCTGTGAAAGTAGTATTTTGCCACTGACAAGGGGAATGGACAGAAGTAATTAAAAACGAAAGTTTGAATATAGACTCTTGCCGCGTTTTGCTCAGGTGACAAGTAACAAGGAAACAAGGCAGCCAATGCACGTATAATGTAAGACTGAGGCACATTCGTGTGACCATTGTTGCAGTGGAAAAACAATAACTATTACATATTCGGTGTGTATGTTTGTAACCTTAGTTATCCAGCATGTAAAGCGCATGCGCCGTATCGTATTGTCATCTGTGGCCTGTCCGGCTGTACCATAGTTTTCCACGTAGTCTCATAAAGGACACGATTTTCGAACGAAAGTTATTGAAAATAAAATATATGTTTTGGTTTTCTCTACAAATTTGTGTGAAACATTTCTTTTCTGAGAAGAATTCAGGGAGGTACTATCATAAATCTACATATGTGTTCATGTAAAATACCCGTTATTCTTATCAGATTTTAATGAAACTTGAATTTTCTCTACAGATTTTAGAAAAACACTCAAATATCAAAGTTCATGAAAATCCGTCCATTAGGAGCCGAGTTGTTCCATGCGGGCAGACGGACAGGCGGGCTGATATGACGAAGCTTTTTGCAGTTCTGCGAACGCGCCTAAAAATAAATGCGGGATCGTTAGTATCTGACTGTAAATTGTGTTGATACTGTAGCCCACTACTTCCGATGATCAGTTACGAAAATGGACTGAAGAGTATTTCAGATTGTGATATTCCGTGTTGTCTTGGAGGTGAGTACGGACGTTATGGGAGGAACATGCTGCCGCCATGTTTGTAGTTTATGTTTGTCCTGAACGTAGGTGTCCTCGCACAAGACTACACGTTATCACAACCCAGAAGACTGGAATCTGAAAACTCACCGTTGTGAAAACCTGAGAAATTCTACGGAAAGGAATTGTTTATATATGTGGAAGTGAATTGGGCTCTATGGGTGAAGACAGGATACAGTGAGGGTCACTTTGTATGACGGGCTCACTAACAGCCGGGGGTTCTCGACATGGTGAGTGAGTATCAACTGCTCCAGGAACCCTGAGCCATGGAGCTGACGTAAAATTCTGCGATAAAACTATAGAATAGTATTGTGCAACGCCATCATTCCTATTTTTAAGCTTAGCAGGAGTTGGTACGTTTGCGTTTATAAGATGTGCTCGACTCCAAAACAAAGCGTCAATTTCATGGATGCACGTGCTATTTCTTATTCGCTTACGTCAATTCTAAAACTGTTTGGAATGTACAGTAAGGCAGATGGAGGTATTTCGAGAATAATTGTGCTTAAACTTAGGTGAACAAGTATGTGGAAGATGTTAGCTCTTTTCTTGGATGTTACAACGCATAATCTGGCAAAGTGTACCAACGTTTGCGTGATTCCGCTGTCTCAGTCATCAAGTGCCATCTGTACTGGTTATGGACGCAGCAAGACCCTGCAAAACGTGACTATATTTCTACCAGACTGCACGGTGTCAACTCCAGAAGACAATACTGTTCATAGTGGTCGTTGTGAAAACCTCAACTGCCACAAGAATGCAAAGGTTTACTAATCGTATGTAATTTCTAAATGTATTCGTTGCCTATTATTGGTTTTGTGTTAAAATTACTGGCAGAAATAAGCAATTTTAACAGACGGCATCCCATTATATTTGCAACTTAATATACCATGGAATAATCCAGCCAACACAACAATTTTTTCTTGCAAAACAACTGTCTGTTTTTAAAATTCCGTACACGTTTCGACCGAGGAGGTCATCATGATGTGCAGATTATACAATATATATATATATATATAGATATAGATATATATATAGATATATATATAGATATATATATATATATATATATAGATATATAGATATATAGATATATATATATATAGATATATATATTTGTGAGGAAGCGATCTCTTTCACGAAAACAAATGTTTTTTATCTTCCTTTTATATATTGTATAATTTTCGCCTCATAGTAACGTCATTGGTTGAAACGTGTAGCGAATTTTAAAAACGTATATTGTTTATATTATAAAAATGTAGTTGTGATGATAGCTGTTCTTCGATATGCCGTATTGAGAACTGATCAACCGAGGATTTTATACATTTCATGCTCAGAAATTTTGTTGCCATCAAAGCTGATCCGGAGTCACGGTATCTCTGTCACTATAGTTACTGGGCTACAAGCCGGACAGTCGGGGGATAGGGTTTCGGTGCCTGGCAGGAACACGGAGCTGCTAGTTTCTCAGCTAGTCAAAGAAAAGCTCTAAGTTTTATAGAACCTAAATTTTTTAGTGGATCGCCACTGTCCCCTGGCCTGAACCAGACTTGAAGAGAAGTACGTCAAACCTTCTTCCAACTTGTAACGAACTCCATGCAGCAGAGTGCTTCTCACCTAATCAGGAAATTCAGCGCATTTTATGGCACCGACGGTTCAATGGTGTGTTCTCAAATGGCGGGCCCATGTTCCTGTTATGACCCAGATTAATCCACTCCGCACTCTTCATCCTGTTCCTTTAAGATCGGTTCTAATGCTGTGACCCTGTCTAAGCCTAGGCCTTCCAGGTAGTCTTTATCCTTTGGGTTTCTCCAATCCCCCCCCCCCCCCATCTCTCCAGAACCTGACGTGCCACGTGCCTCGCCCATCTCATAGTTCTTAATATCATATTCCAAATAATATCTCGTTAGGAGTACAAAACACGGAAGCTCTTCATATGCAGTTTTTTCCATCTTTCTCTTTCTTCCTGAGCCACGCGGTGGCGCAGTTGGTTGAGGTACTGCGCTACAAGCTGGAAAGTTGCGGGTTCGATTCCTGATGGTGTCACTGGAATTTTTTATTGACATAATCCTTCCGGCCGCACTGTGGCCCTGGGATCGACTCAGTCTCTAACAGAAATGAATACCAGGAATATTTCCTGGGTGATAAAGGCGGTCGGTGCGTAGGGCTGACAACCTTACCACCTTCATGTGCCCAGTATCTGGAAATTTGGGGGCCTCAGTCTCCTGGGACCCTCAGGGCTTGTCCAGGCCTGTAATGGGATGGCTTTTCTCTTTCTTCCTCCCTCTTCGCTCAAAATACAAAAATCTGCCCTAAACACACTATTCTGTATCACCGTCAGCCTGCGCGCTTCCCTTAATGCAAGTCACTCCTTCCAAGAACTCATTGTTTTAGTACCCATTTGATTTCCAAAGTAGTGCGGATGTTCTGTGTCAAAATAATATAAATCCACATGTTTATACAAGCTGTGACTATCTAAGAGAAGTACTTGTTTTCTCCAGATTTAATAATGCGTCTCTTTTGCACCAAACACGCCTGGTTTCCTTAACAGTTACAGGAAGGGGCCCATGAAAACACACCCGAAACCTGGGTTCTAATATTAGACCCGGAAACACAACTAAAATATGTCAAGGAGGGAAACATTTCTCCTTCAGCGTCTGTAGGGAAAGTTCGAGAGGGGGAAAGTGCAGGCCTACGTGAAAAACAACAGAAGGACTTTCAGACATCTGGTTCTTTATAACGTAACCAAACATACAGACTTTTAAATTGACTGTTCTTCTTCGTATATAAACACATCCTGTGATATGTCAGAGAGACTCCATCTGGAGCAAACAAAACAGCAGGTACACAGTGAGTGTTTCGTGCCAACATGCTACTCGCCTCTTCGGGTTTCCTTTCATTTCTTTTGTTTAAGGTGACTTGAGGAGCTCAGCCACAGTAGGGGTTGGATGACCGGGAAATCGGGTTTCGATTACCGGGAATGGCACATTCTTTTCTTTTCTCGTCCGCGTACGGATGGGCTGCGAGGCACACACAGCTTCTTATCCAGTGGTTTGATGGGGCGAAAACCGCCGCGCGGTGAGGCTGAGCATTCCGTTCATCTAGTGTCGGGAATTTTGATACGGGAATAGACAATAAACATGCCTAAAATTATATGCGAAGTATTGTTGTAAGTTAATAATTATAAAAATGGCAACAATGTATGCAACTTTGAACTAATATCCGACAAGCTTGACCGATACACAATTGGTACTTAAGTGACTTGTTTCCCCAAAAGTAAAATAGCAGCACAATAATAGTAGGAAGGAACAATAGTACTAACAATAACACAAACAGATGTGTATGACTAGGCACCTATGCAACAGTAAAGTGGGCTTTTTACTGTCTGCTCGGAATTCCGTGTACTCTTCTTTGTGTGTGTCTCGGCGTGTGTGGTGGAAGAGCCAAACTCTCTCTGTCTCTGGCGTCTTTGTTCTCTGTAACAGCTTGACCATTTCCGCTACAGACCAGCAGATGTGTCCAGATGTACCTCACAAGTTGTCAAGTGAAGTGTTGTTATGTATTGTTTCACTTCTTCTGTAGTTGTTGACTTGAATGCTTACACATTGGCTCCACTTTCCGTGCGCGTTGCAGTGAGGCTGTCTGCAAAGATTTAATATTTTAGTTCACAAACGTTTGCTGTCAGACATTCAGAAAGAAAACTGAATTTTCTGTCCTTTAGTTTAGAAGTGCGTGATGTCATACATGCAATATTCGCTGTTTATCTCGGCAAGGTTTTTTGGCCTGGCCACAATACTTCAGGACTGTGATAACCTTCATGTGGCGTTGCACGACAATAAGGTGGTTAAAGAACAGTGTCTTCTGACTTGTGACATCGTGTGGTTTGGTAGATGGTACTGACGTTTCGGAGGAACCTTATGACTCTCTGTCTGCGCAGTAGAAGTCTTTGCTTGGTCTATTTTCTCGCCCTTCTACGGTAAAGACGAAGGCTGCTCCTGCATGTTCCTATATACACCTACCAGACTACACGACGTCAGACGACAGTAATCTTCATAGTCACCACCGTCAGAACAACAAATTTTATATAAAAGCTGTATGTTGCTATGTAAAACCAAAATCAATCCCGTTACAGGCCTCGACAAGCCCTGAGGGTTCCAGGAGGTTTAGGCTCCCAGATTTCCAGACAGTCGGCACATGAAGGTGGTAAGGTTGTCAGCCATACGCACCGGCCGCTTTTATCCCCCCCCCCTTCCCGCCCCAGGAAATATTCTTACTTCTCATTTTTATTAGAGGCTGAGTCGACCCCAGGGCCATAGTGCGCCCGAAAGGATTATGTCGGTGAAAAATTCCAGTGACACCATCAGGAATCGAATCCGCGACCTTCCGGCTATGTGTTGATATATCCCCACCAGAATGCAAGATGACGTCATAATAGTCTTGGTAATATCTTAAAGAAATATTGCACAGTTGAAATTTACATGTGTTTCTTTTAACCGGCTGTTTAGTAACTAACATTTATAGCTTCGAATGGTACGATCGTAATGAATAACCAATTGGTAAGGGCGTGAACGGAAGTGGTAGCGGTCTGATTAAGAGGCACCTTCCTGTTGTTTTCGTGAAAGGACTGAGAAATGGCACGAGAAATCTGTTAAGTTAGCCAGACTCCGATCCGAGGTTTGAACCCACGACCACCAAAATAAGAGAGCGGGTCAGTAGTACAGATACTTGGAACGGAGTGAATATGAAAATTACAGCAAGTTAAGGGCAGATTTTAGTCAATGACTGCTTGTTTCCACTTTTTTCAGCGTGTTTTTTTTCTCTTGCCTTGTCTCATACCTGAAAACCTTCATAAGATTTGTTGATGCGCATGGAAATGAAACTTCTTTTCTCGTTCCAAGGTAAGAACATAGACTGGGGGTATCTGAGGACAACAATCTGAGGAAAAGACTCGAATCCAAGAAAGACGAACAGGATGGTGAAAATTACATAATGAGGAACACCCATTATTGTATGAACTTTTCTGGGGCTGATAGCCGTGTCAACTCTTTAAAAACCTCCAACATTTCCGAGACACTCTGTCTCCATCCTCAGGGAAAGTGATCTGGCTACTCAAACCAAAACCGTTGCGACGGTTTTGGTTTCAGCCGTGAAAGCCTGAAGGCTTATAACATCCATAATTAGTTATCTACCAAATTAGTTGGTGACGATCAAAACAAGGAGGGTGAGAAGATCGGGACCAACGGAGTGCAGTGGAGAGGATGACAATACACAGTAAATAAATCAAATTACGCTCGTCCATAAGAAAGCACCACGCCATGAAAGCAAACTTTGGCCATGGGGGGGGGGGGGGGGGTTGGCGTAGCTCCATGCATGAATGGTGGGCTGCATTTGTATCAGGACAGAGTCTGGTTGGTAGGGTTCCATAGACCTGAAGTACTCGCGCTTTGTCCAGCTGAGCGACTGTAAACTTCTCAGCGCGGACTGTGAGTAATAAGACCATTGTCTCTTTGTAAGACAGGCACAATTCATTGTGTTGTGTCTTTTTCCAAAACGTATTTTATTTTCATTTTGGATCCGGAAAGGGATTCTCTGGTTACGAAAACACCATGTGGGAAGTTTTGTGTTGTTCCCCTTTCCTCTTCTACAACTTCAGCGCCACTTTTACGGCCAGAGGTTGTCAGAAAAGGCGGAAAGCAAAAGTCTGTCCTTACCCCTACACAAACAACGCCCATTAATTATGTCGCAGGGTAGCGGCATTTCCTCTTCCGTGTGTTGTTCACTAATAACTTGGGGGGGGGGGGAGATTAATTATCAGAACTTTACATTCCGCGTTCTTCTACTTCTTCATCTTTCGTGGATTAGGTATTCTGGTCACTTTTGATTCAGAACGTATTGTGCAGCTATTGAGGCTACTTTGGTCGGCGAATCAGTCGAGGCCAGGTGTCTTCATAAGCAGGACAAAATGACGCAGAATTAGAAAGGACAGGTGCGGTGCACCCTTGAGGTGGCATTAAAAGGTGCGTTTACGCACTTTTTTCTGTGACGCAACGGCCCAAATCGGGCCTAGGCCGCCTCAGTTTTGGGGTTTCTAGATCACACACAATTAGACACACACATTTGATAGGACTCCTCTGAAAGAGTGATAAGCCCGTCTCAGAGACCGCTACCTACACAATCCACGACAAACATAACAGACGAACGTCCATGCCCTCGGCGTGATTCGAACCCTCGATCCCAGGAATTCTGCAGCCTCATAACTACGACTTACACCACACGGCCACCGGGTTCGGCTGTGTTTACGCATGGTGCAAGGTACCATACGGTGTCACATAACCCAGAGTGCCACAGTATCTTCAGTGCCATGGAAACCTCAAATGGCTGGCTTCTTCTTGTTATCGAGTTTCAGACTTCTCAGAGCGACATGAAGCTGACGGCATTCTGGGCTTTGGGCCATGTAGTTTTGTAGAGACGCTCCCAATTTTTTGTAGGAGTGTGCTGCCAGTGCCTTCAGGGCGGATTGTCTTTGACCCTGAAGCTGGAGTTAGCATGTTCCTCTGCAAAGTTCTTAACTGTCCAGCAAACTGCACAGCAGCACATCCCAGAACCTTGTAATGTTTACAGGCTACTTAGATTTCTGTAATTCCCCCCTTCAACCCCCTCCTGGGTCGTCCTTGCTAGCGGCAGCTAGAGTGTCTGTTCTTTCCTTCTCTTGTCTGTTCTGTTTTTGTTTTCGGTAAATCAGGACCCAGATCTGGCGTGGACGTGTAAGATTTGTATAGGGATGAAGATAACCCTGCTGTACAGGCATCCGCTGCTGCCAGAAGAGACCGGAAATCGCACCCTCCCCGCCCATAACAACTGACACAGCTACTGCGGTGCTGCCGGCTGCAAGGCCAGTTGGTTCGCCCCATTCCGTACACTGCTCACAACGAAACAAGAAAGGATGGCTGCATATTTGCGACTGTGTCACTGTTGGCAGCGTACTTGGACTAGGCTGTCTGCTGGACAACCGAGGTATCGTAGTTCGATTCTGGAACGGGTCAGGTATTTGTCTTTTCCAAAATCTCCAGACATTCTCTGGGGCCCGTGAAGCCTGCTTCCTATTCAATGAATATTGGGGCTGTGTCCGGGACGGTCCAGCGGTCAGGGTCGTGAAACTAATCGCTCACGCCCATCTAGTGTCCAGGTTAAGAATGAGGGGATCTGAGTCAGAAGTCAGTAGTAAGTCAGCTCGTCATGAAGGGGGGGGGGGGACCCCCCCGATTTTTGACGGAATGTTATTGTTAGCTAGCTGACCACAGTCCACAGTCTGTGCATAGGTCTGCCAGGTTATCTCTTTTTTTGTAGACTTTGCAACAAAACCGTTGCATGTCTTACCTTCCTGTGCTTTTTAAATATACCTATTGCCTGTCTTATGCCCCTGATTTTATCAAAGAATCGATAGAGTGGCGCTGTGGCATTTTAATCTTACATGTGAGTATACAATTAACATCAACACAACTATTTATTATCTTTTATTAATATAAATTACATGGCTACATATTTCGGCCAAAGGTTCATCTTCAGGCCAGTACACAAAAATAAAATTACAACTGCAAGTTTATTTTATAGTAATGTTGACATCGCAATCGTCTGTAGAAAGGAACGTGTTAAATATTGGTATGATTTAAAAAGTTCCATTGTATAATGGAACGATAAAATCTTATAAACTTGTCAAGGTTAGAATTATAGGGCTTAATTTCCTTTTTCTTCTTTTTCGTGTTTTTCTTTTTCTTTCTTTCTTTCTTTCTTTCTTTCTTTCTTTCTTTCTTTCTTTCTTTCTTTCCGTGCTTTAATTTCCTTCTGTCCCGCGATAATTTCTGCTTAGCCTATGCGGCTTGCGGTGATATGTGAATGTATTTGGTAAGAATTACATTGCTACAGAAGGACTGTTGTAGTAGTGTTAGTTCTGCTCATGCTATGTATAAGGGTTGTTTGATAAATAACAGGACTGTACGGATCCACGACTGCCCTCCACTGAGCAACAAGCTGTTGTGCAGAGATCACACAGAGCAGCCTGTTTATGACGTGTACAGGCGCCGTTGTTCCTCGCACACCCACAATCGGAGACATAAGGAAACTCTGAATATGCTGTTGTAATTTTTTTTATATCGTAGCCTGAAGATCACCAACCTTTGTTCGAAGTATGTAACCATGAAATTATATTAATAATAAGGCAGGAAATGTGGTGTAAAGGTGACATCGAGGCGCCTTCACTAACCCCTCTTGCAGTGGAAAAGCAATAATTATTACGTATTCGCTGTGTGTCTGTAGATTTATTTATCCAGCACGCAAAGCGCATGCGCCGTCTTATGTTTTCATGTCGCCTGTCCGACTGAACAGCAGTTTTTCACATTATCTCATAAAGGGCACGATTTTCGGAAAAAAGTTATTAAACATAAAAGGGGTGTTTTGATTTTTCTACAAATTTTTTGAAACGTTTCTCATTATAAGACGAATTGAGCGAGATATTATCATAAATGTACGTAGGTCAAAGTGTAAAGTACCTGTTATTCTTCTCAGATTTTAATGAAACTTGAATTTTCTCAACGAATTTTGAAATACCAAATTTCACGAAATTCCGCCCAGTGACAGCCGACTTTTTCAGTGCGGCACAGACATACGAACGGAAGCTAATATTTACTTTTCGCAATTTTGCGAACCTGCCAAAAACCAATAAATATTTGTGTTGATGGTAATTATATACTCAGGTATACTGTCGTAGACGTAACGGCAAGTCTATCGTAAAAATATTTCAACTCCGCGCTGTTAAAGAATTCGTATAATGATACGTTCCCACATAACAACGTAAGTTTATGGGCAGGTGATATGGCTGACACATTACTTACATAAGTCGCGATTGCTCAGTAGAGTGGCTACGGCCTGTGAGACTGGGGTTCGATTTCTTAGAACGGCAGGAATCTTACCGCTGGGGCTCACCCAACCTGCTATGTACTGTGCAATACGTTCTCTTTCTCCGGGCCTAAGACGACAGGAACGTGAACCTGACCACTCGCCTCTATCTAAACCTGATAGTAAGACTTCGTAATTTGTCGCCATTCGTTCTTTAGTTCAACTGACGTCTTCATGGCTTAGTGCTGAATGAAATTAAGAGAATGTTACATGGTACAAGAGTGAGGGGTAATATTCTGATCCTTCTGCAACAGTCATCTTGACTCGATGCATACGGAGCTGTACTTATTTTTGTTTGGCCAGATTTTCTCCTAAGAATGTCAGTTGTTTTGCTGTTAGCCTGTAATTTTATTTACTCCCTTCTCTGCTGTGAGATCAGGTAATCTCAAAAGACATATCGGTTGTGGAATACTTTTATTACACTCGTTGATCTTTCCCTAATAGAGTGTTATTGCTTCTCATTCCCGTAGGTTCATTTTGGTGGTAGACACTGTCAGGTTAGTTTTATAGTGAGGACGGGAGGTATTTAATTAGTTTCACTGTGTTTGGTTGATAGTAACAGTTTTACTGGAACATTTCTTCAAGATAAAGATTACTTAATTTATTTTATGGTACATGAACAGGAAAGATGGAAGGACTGAAGTGACGGGAAGACGAGGAAGAAGAGTTTATGCAGCAAAACAGAGCCAACTTACGTAAAATACGACTGTTTATTTATTTAACCTTTGTCTTTAATTCATCTCCCCGACATGTTTCGGCAATAACTATGCCATTATCAAGGGGTCTACTTCAAATTACATAAGGGGTGCATTAAAATGTGAATTATAAAATGTTAAAACTGTTAAAAATGTTAAAAATTTTCTGTAAGAAATTCTTGTTCTTATTTTGATGCTGTGGTGCTGTTCTTGGCCTGGCGTCCCTAATTCATGTAAATCCAAGGTGTTTGTGCCGTGGGACATCCCACGTATCGGAACAAGTGTATCGAGTAGGAGTGCGTTGGAACACTTTGTGCACCTGCTGGATGACCTTAATGAAACTAGAAGGTACTGGAAATTTAATGAGGAAGGACTAGATCACCCTCTGTTGAGAGGTCGCTTGGGAATAGGCTATGGACCTGTAGTAAGACAGATGAACAGCAGCAACGGGAACTTCATCTGTGAAATCTCAAGTTGTTATGCACCTTGCACATTGCATAAAGCCTGTTGAGATAAATAAATAAGATGAAAATACGGTTGTCAAGATTAATATTAGCTTTGATGCAGTACAGACTATCCACCATCATTCGCTTAATGAGAACTTCTGCATAGGCAAAACTGTGTAAAAGGTGTTGCAGCGCGGTCTAAGGCGTGTGTCTGTGGCTGTTCTGTTGCTAGGATGGTGGGTTCGAATCCGGCCGGTGGTATGGATGTCTGTCTCTTGTGAGTGTTGTGAGTTGTAAGGTAGAGGTCTCTGCGACCCTTTGATCACTCTTCCGGAGGAGTCCTACCGAGTGTGGTGTGTCTGAGTATGATCGTGAAGCCGCGACATTGAGGAGGTTCTGGCCCACTAGGGGCTGTTGCGCCATGGGGGGGGAGGATGTGAAAAAGTAGGCGATAAGATGAAATTGCTTCTATGTTTAACTAAAGGTTACGTCATTTAGACGTAAGGGCGAATGAAATTATAACTCAAAGTCTCTCCAGACCTGGCATGTTATGAAGGCTTGTGGCCAGATTCACGCTGTGGCCGCTTTACGCCAGCGAAAAGAACGAATGGTGTCCATTGAGGAGGATGCCGGGTGGACACCAGATTTCGTCAGGATTGTGTGATGAAAAGAAAAATGTCTTCGCCAGCCAGGAACTGGCACTCCCTGTACTCCGGTCGTCCATCCCTGGATCTAGTCACCATAATAACCGAGGTGGCCGACTCGTGCTATTATTCGGTATAGGACAGAAGCAATGACGTCACGAGAACCATTCAACCTTCTGTTTCTTTTAATATAATATGCCACACACAAATATGTCTTTGATTAGACTTGTAGATCTAAATTTGGCGTGTATTCTGTATTTTGCACCATTTTTACATTGGAATGAGCTTTTTAGAAAAAATAAACAATTAATTTTCGATTTGTGTTTTATGTAAATTATTATTTAAGAACCAAAATTAAAGCCACGTAGTTATTAATGCAGAACGTCTGGTACCAAATTTTGTATCATATCCATCGAAGTTTACGAAGTGAAACGTGTGGGTAGACAGCTAGCCAGCCAGGCTGACACCGTCTCCAAATTATACATTCATACGCTACGTGCAAAGAATGCTTGAAAAATCACACTGCGGCCGTGTGGATTCACGACTATTTGTCACTTCTGGGTGGTAGGCTTGTATTTATGTTAGTCGCGTCTGAGAGAGTCACTGATGATCAGCGGTGTTCACCTGAACGTCTAAGAACAAACCGTTCACCCTTGACGAACTGAAAAAGTGCCATGGAATCGGCTTTGTGTTATGTGAGCCGCCGCACACAAGTACCTAAATCTGCCATCAGACTGTGAAACGTACAGAGGTGTATCACAGTCGCCACTGCACGCCTATTTTTAACTCTGGCTTAGTTTCGTGCCAATTGTCGAACACGATACCTTTATCACCGGAGGTGGCAGAGATAGCTCGTCTGAGTCGAAAACTCGGTCCTGAGACGGCTATCCTGAATGAAGTTTTACGTTGTTCTCTTCAGTACTTTTCAGCAAATACCGGGACAGTGTTTCAAATTAGACAATCACAGTGTCTTCCTACAGCCCTTAAATTTCCTACTATATAGGCCTAATGCGAACTATTGAACTTGTCGTTACACAAATCGTAAATAAATAAATAAATAAAAATATACAACTAAATAGAAATAATATTAATAATTATGTATATCGAGGGCGCACCCAAGGGGGGCTGCCGGGCTGCAGCCCCCCCAAACACCCGAAACTGAAACTTAAAAACGCAGATTTTGTAGATATTATAATATCAAAAGTTGTACGTGATTTACCATTCACCTGAAATCATCCACTGAAATCGTCTGGTGACTAGTACATTAGAATTTTGAAAAATAAATTAATAAAATTATAAAAAGTAAAAAAGATGGGTCACTGTGATTGAGTCATGGAACATGTAGTCATATTCGTAGGTATATAAACGCAGTTGCAGACAGTGTTATGTTGTATTTACGGCACGATATTTATTACATAAGTTTTACAATCAAACATAAATGATACATAGCCTCAGGGTCAGCAACCCCAAGGAAAAATTCTGGGTGCGCGCCTGATATATATACAACTACATTAAAATATAAATGAATATATAAGTAAATGTAGAAAACTTATATCTCAGGACTGATTTTAGATAGATCCTAATACACACCAGTGGCATACATAACGCATTGCATGATTTGACCTTAATTAAAATCATTGCCCCTCGCTTTGTGGGTACAGGAAGTTTCTTAATTGGATATTCTAACGGTCGTACGAAATAAACACATCGCCAATGAAAGAAGACCTGTGATTATTTGTAACAAAACATTTTTCCTTTAACTTAAAAAATTAGTATACATCAAAGGACCCATTAAAGAAAAGTATCAACGCATCCGCTCGCACCTGTTCGCGGGTCGCTTGCGATCCGCAGATCATGCTTTGGGAACGACTGACGTATGCCACTGAGTCTCGTCAGCTGTCGTCAGCTGCTTATTTAAAGCAAAATACAGTCGAAATCGTTTATAACGTCATGAAAGGGACTGAATATTTTGCGTCGTTATAAACGAGTGTTGTTATAACCGAGTAGTATAATGTTACGGTTAACAGCGAGCAATGAATTGGTGACACAGAATATCTGACGCTATAGACGAAGTGTCGTATAAACCGATGTTTTTATAACTTGGTTCGACTGTAGTTTGTAAAGCAGCCGATTCACAGCGTAATCTGCAAAACACCTTTGTCACTATGAAGCCGCGTCGCTACAATAGTGAGACATCATGCAGTGGAGGTAACACTCCACGAACCAAACAGGTTACAGCTATGGTAACCGTTTAGACTTGAATTTTGGAGGTACCAGTTTCAAGTCTCAGCCTGAACGTCTGATATCCGTAGGGTCTTTACGGTTTTACACAGTCAGTCCAGGCAAGTGCCGGCATAGTGCCGAGACGTGAGTACAGCATCTTTCTTCCAAACCTTTCCCAGTTCATCGTGCGTGAATCAGAATATCGCTGGACACTTTGTAGTCCCCGACACTGACCGCATTGTTAAATGTAAGAACACACCACACTGTTTTAATGCTGGTCATAATCAATGCTATGTTGCTGGTCTCATACTCGGTGTCACGAACAGAATTTCGTAGGAGGCAAAGTGGGCCCAGAATTTTGGTCGTGCTGATGAATAGTGAATACTAACAGCAGGTGCAGGGAATCGAAACGATGTCATTCAACCAACAGCCACTGTAATCTTGTAGGATGTGGAAAGCAGGAGCTTCTTAATTTGTACGCTTTGTCGAATGTGATACAGGGTGATTCATAAGTTATAGATATAACTGTAGAAGATGCTCTCCTAGGCCTTTCTGATCAAATGATTTTCTATTCTCAGTCGTTAGGGTGCTAACGGGTGTTATTTAATTTTAAAGGCACTGCTGTGAACCGTGCGTACACGTTGCGCCAGCGTAAACAAGCGTTGTTTATAGCACTGAATGCTGGTGGATGTGAACACATTTCAGGCTTATCTCTTGCACCCGCATGAGTGCTATTAACAACCGAACGACGAGGTGCGTTGCGAATGAGGGTGAGTTTTTCGAAAACTTGCTTTACGCACAGCTCACTGTATATTAACCCTTTAAAGACGAAGCCTATCTGTTTTATATAAGGACTCAGTGCGTACCGCACCATAAACACTATCCACTTCGGTTATAAAAACGAATCTCTTAATGTTTTATAAGGCAAAAGTTGCTGTTTGTTCTGAGATCCGTACAAAACACAAAAACGCAATGTGGGCACCACGTAGAATTTTTTAATGTTAAACCTGGTGGTACGTAAAGTTACCGCTAGGCTTTAAAAGGTTAACGGCAGTTTCTTTTATGAAGTTCAAGTTCAACCTTAAATTTATCAGGTAGTGAGTTTCTTATTATTTTATTCCATTTATTTTCAATAATCCTTACCTTTTATTGTAAATTTCAAACGGTCATAACTCTGTAACTGTTCAAAACAGGACACTTGTTTATATCGCCCCTATTTTGTAAAAGGGGCTAACTGCCACTTTGAGCTAAATTGAGTTGTCTACAGCAAATCATCCAACTAATTGTCCTCTGTGATATGTCAAAGGATGACAACTCCATCTTCAAGAATAATCAAGATAGGTGAGGGATATCCCATAACAATTGTAATATGTAAGAGGAAGCCATCTTCTTGCTTATCCCGTAAAATTGATGTTTTGTGGGTTGTCCCCTTATTACAAAGTAGGGGCGGTCTGAACTTTTTGATCATAAAGACTTAGGATATCACTTCCTGCAAATATCTTAATAAATCATGGATCACCCTGTATACCTGCCGAATGGGTAATTTCCTTGCTTCGTAGTTGGTAGCACTCCAGTTCGAATATCGATAGGGAGAACGGTCCTGATTGAGGCTGATCGTATTTCTCTTTATTCAGTTCATTCAGATGCAGGGACAGGACCATAAATTGGGCCACCCCAGCTGAATATTCACTAATCACTTCACCGTGGGATGCTGTTAGAGCCAAACCGTTAAACACGTCATCAAATTAACCATAACAAAATTAACAAATATTAGGCTGAAGGAATGAAGAAGGGAAATACTTGTGTGTGTTCTGCTAGAGGCAATGTTCCCTCTAAGCTGTGCGGCCGCGCAGTAAGTGAAATACTACCGCGAACACTGAATTTTTTCCGCGCAGCTAGAATTTTGCAATTTTCATTGTAAATATTCTTACTACGTATGTTACAGAAATCTTCTAAGTGCCGCGCAGTCGTCAGGTCGTGTTAAAATTTTCGGCTCGGAGCAGTAGCAGGCCCGCGCAGCTTTAAAAAAATTACACGGAACGTTGGCTAGAGATTTAAATTCAGCCACATTACACCAGCTGTACTTTATTCTCTAGTATATTTTCGTATGAATTCCGGTGGCCTCGCGGTGTAAGGCGTAGGGCTGCGGCCGTTCGATTGCTGGGATTGCGGGTTCGAATCCCGCCGGGAACATGGATATCTGCCTCCTTTGAATTTTGTGTGTTGTCAGGTAGAGGTCTTTGCGATAGGCCGATCCCTAATCCAGAGGAGTCCCACCGACTGTGTGTGATTGAGTGTGATCAGGTGCAACAGTAACCCGCTACGTATATATTGGGTCGGTAGGAGAAGTCAGAAGAATAAGAAGAAGAAGAAGAAGAAGAAGAAGAAGAAGAAGAAGAAGAAGAAGCGGTATATTTTAGCAAATGTTTAACAACTTGGGTTCAAACTCATTACCTGCTAGTCGTGTTCGTAATGCTTAGGGCTGTTTAGCTACGGATTTTGAAATTAATGGTTCGGGTAAGCAGGATAATTGTGTTTGGAAGAGGCGCTGCACTTTCGCATATGAGTCACGGTGCCCGCGCGCAATGACCCGTTGTGGATTCACCCAAACAAAATTAGACAGTGTCGTCACGCTTAGAGCCCTTCCTGCTTCACTTGGCCAACACTGGACTACACGGTGTCACATACCATAAGACGACAACATTAGGGGCTTATTCATTTCGTTGTCAGCCATTTCTTTATGTCTGTCTGCAGGCAAAACGACGCTCAGCAGAGGACCGGCTGACTGTTAGAACTACAATGAGTTGTGTAAAATCATTTTGATATGATTTGCTTCCTGTTACGGGACTCTTTACTGAAGGAAATACGTGTAAACGAACTTTACGCATTTTTTGAGACGTCTAAATGAATTTTATGGAACCTGATTTTTTTTTTTCGATGGGGCAACAGCCTATAGCTGGCTTAGACCTCCTTGTTGTTGAGGTTTCGGGTTCACATTCAGACACACCACACTCGGTAGGACTCCTCTGGACGAGTGATCAGTCCGAGGCAGACATCTCTACCTGACAACACCTAACAATCAAAAGAGACAGATATCTATGCTCCCGGGGGGATTCGAACCCACAATTCCAGCTAGAGAACCGCCGCAGAACCACGCCTTAGACCGCGCGGCCGCGGGGATCGGCGGAACCTCATAATATATGGCATTTATTCAGCCTGCTTACGGTTGTGCATCACGTGTAAGTTTCCCTTCGCAGTGACTCTTTTTAAGGTAAATATCACTTACGGATTTAAGTACACCGTCCCGTCATTAAACAGCCGCTAGATTGGTTAGCTATTGCGGAGCATTTGCTTATTTAGACATAGTAGCAGACATTAAAAGAAAAGATTGGAATTGATGGGACACCTAGTTAGAATGGTTCATGGAAGGGTAGTTAGGAAAATGTTTGAGAGTAAACCGAAAATAAGAAGAGGAACGGGAAGACCTAGATTGAGATGGTTGGAAGATGTTGAAAAGGATCTAAGGGAGATGAAGGTTAAAAGATGAGGAGAGAAGGCTGCAAATGAAGCAGATTGGGCTTCTGTAATTGGGGAAGTGTCAGAGGGCCGTGGATCCAAGGAGTAAATAAGTAAGACCATTTGTTTATCCTTAAACAGTAGACATATTATAAAACCATCTGTACTGGTTGCATGAGGAGGTATAGGCTCCACGCAGTTCACCTCAGTACTAGATGCAGGTGAATTGTCAGGTACGTACCTCAGTACTAGATGCAGGCGAATTGTCAGGTACGTACCTCAGTACTAGACGCAGGGGAATTGTCAGTTACGTGCCTCAGTACTAGATGCAGGCGACTTGTCAGGTACGTACCTCAGTACTAGATGCCGGCGAATTGTCAGTTACGTACCTCAGTACTAGATGCAGGCGACTTGTCAGGTACGTACCTCAGTACTAGATGCCGGCGAATTGTCAGTTACGTACCTCAGTACTAGATGCAGGCGAATTGTCAGGTACGTACCTCAGTACGAGATGCAGGCGACTTGTCAGGTACGTACCTCAGTACTAGATGCAGGTGAATTGTCAGTTACGTACCTCAGTGCTAGATGCAGGCGAATTGTCAGGTACGTACCTCAGTACTAGATGCAGGCGAATTCTCAGTTACGTACCTCAATACTAGATGCAGGCGAATCGTCAGGTACGTACCTCAGTACTAGATGCAGGCGAATTGTCAGATACGTACCTGGCCGGTTTACTCCGGTGTACGGTTCCTCTGTACCTGTCGGGCAGAAGGCGCGGTGGCTGCCTGAATATGGCGCCAGGCAAGTGTTACGAGGAAAGGAAACGTACCGCATGCTGCTGGGTCATTTATGATCCATGGCTGCTGGCCAGAGAGAGTTTCCCAAAGCGTGTGTATCCGTTCTTCTGGAATTTGACGTTACGTCACTGGCCATTTGGTTCTCTGTATGTCTTCAAAAGAAGAGACAAGTATTATTCTTGTACGTACATTTTGACCATTGAACGTCGGGAACCAAATACCCAGTGATTCACTTTCCTATCCCAGAAGAATGGATACGTCGTCCAGACCCCTTTGAAAACCTAAAACCTCGCAGGTAATTTTTCAGTTCTTGTCTTGTCTCTCCGGTTTTCTCACACGCCTTTGGACGCAGCTGTGAGATTAGTGTGATATTTCGCTTATGGAGTGTGACATCATATGTATACCTATGTCAGTACGTTCGTTTAACACATCAGCGACAATATTTAAGTGCAGTAATATCACATATACTTTTATGAGAATTCGAATGTGATTTTGTAACAAGAACGGTGTGACTGCAGTAACACCTGCGTGTGGCCAGATGTTCGTGGCTAAATCTGTTTGTTGTCCGGAAAACTTAGCTTGCACATCAGTCCATTGACAAGGTTTTCGTGTGAAATATTTTAAATCCAGTCGCATTAATGTTGCGAATGTTGGCGTAAAGAATAAGAATATTAGCGGTATTCAACACAGGATCTTAAATTGTTGTATTTTTGACAGCTGTTTCGAGAATACTATAGTTTAAATTTAGTTTCTTTATTTGGCATCAGAAGTCTTTACTTTTAGAGAGTGTGTAACACGTATGAAGAAAGAGAATACAATGTTTTAATCATCTGAGTGACATGTTACCGGAATCATTCTTTGCCTTGCTGTGGTCGCTTGCCAAAATCAGTGTTTTGTCAACGCATGTGTTATGTCACTACTATATAAACTGAGACGCTAACATCCCGCCCGCCCGCCCCCCCCCCCCCCCCCACCGCTGCAGTACAAAAAGAGGTGCTAATTTCAGCAAACGCCTTGACAACGTTTGCACGTTTATTTTTCCCGTTTCTTTTCTATTTCTACTCCAGTGAGTAATGCTTAAGTGTGTTTAAGTCTATCACCGTGACTACGTTTCATGTAGACAGTTATTACTTATTTTATTTCAAAAAATATTGTTATGGAGAGTATTTTGTGGATAGTAATTTTTGGCACCTTGCTGTGGCTTCAGCTTGTAAACGACGCGCGACGGTAATGTGTTCCTGTTGTCTTTGCCCTAACAGCCCACAGGCCACGCATACAATCATGCCAAAAAAAAGTGCAATTTAGAAAAACCAAAGAATTGTTAAGAGTTACTACACTGATGTTTGACAACTTTCGGTGCATCTTGCCATTTCCTCTGCGCCACACAAATGACCGAGTGAGTCTGCCACAATCCAAAACTTAACCACAAAACGCCGATTGGGAAATTCGTTTTTTGACCCTTGTGTGTATTGTGATCTTCTGGATTATGATACTTTCTATATCAACCTTTCGGAGCATTATTCTACCTCTATTTTCAGAGTGCCCTTTCCAACCCAGAGGACCACAGCGTGAATTTTCCTCGCCGTAAAAAGTAATACGTGTATACAGTATCTGAAGTTCGTATGCACACGCAGTGGTGATTGAAGTAAATAGTTGTGTTCAGTTGTACATGTGAAATTATATAAAGCGCTTTATTTAAATAATCAGTAATTAAATAATAAAGAAAAAACTTAAGTAATAAAAATTTGCATCTCGTAACGCCTACCGACATGTGAGAACGTGGGGACGAAAGTCATAGTGACACATTTTGATACACAGCCCTTTGTTCTATTAATTATGTATTAATTTCTATGTATTTATTTGTGCTTGGTTTATTTAACATTGTTACAGTTATCTCAGGCTATCGAATGGGTAAAGAACATAAAGGTTTTGGAAGGAAGTAATGTCCCTTACTCAAGAGAATGCGTTTGACCTGCACAGCGCTAGTGCTGTCCCTTAAGATTCGCGATGACGGTTGCGAGAAAACGCAAATATCCTGTCAAAAACTTGAGTCTCTAATACTACATGACGTAGTTAAAAAATGCCGGTCGCCATTTGTTTGATCCTTCATTTGTAACAAGTCTAAAGTCAGATTTATTCACAGCTCTAACTGCACAGAACACCGCAGAAAATGAACTGTATTATCTCACACGCACAAAACGCAACTGCACTTTAGTCTAATGTATTTAACCTTTTAAGGCCTAGCGGTAACTTTACGTACCACCAGGTTTAACATTAAAAAATTCTACGCGGTGCCCACATTGCGTTTATGTGTTTTGTACGGATCTCAGAACAAACAGCAACTTTTGCCTTATAAAACATTCAGAGACTGGTTTTTATAACCGAAGTGGAGAGTGTTTACAGCGCGGTACGCACTGAGTCCTTATATAAAACAGATACGCTTCGTCTTTAAAGGGTTAAATCTAATACATCGGTTGTTAGTTACAAAGAAGAGTCGGTCAGCAGGGCGCCGAGAGTGGGTTCGGGCCCCGCAGCAAAGGCGAATCGGCTAAAAATCTTTACACTAAATCGGAAAGGGTGACTGTCAGCTGCAGAGTGATTTGGGCTTGGTCTGACAGGGTTAATTTGTACAATGGAACAAATAACGATACTACCGGGAAAGACAAACACATAAGCCACATATTAGGGTCCCGTGTCCCCTTCCGGACCGACGGGCCCCGGTAATTTGTACCGGCTTCCCCCCCCCCCCCCCCCCACTTCTCATCGGCATTGACGGTCAGCTTTTCCTAGTGCAAACCACTACCAAGGTCATATGCAAACTCCATAGTCAGTAACAGTACTTTTGGCCTGAGCTTCTACCCCGCCATTTGCCTACGGGAACTGAGGAAGGCTACGGTTAACTTCAGTCAAGTTAGCTAATGTCCTGTCCGAGATTCGGAACGGACTTTTCCCGAACACAAGCTAGTAGCTTTGACAGCAGAAGTAGCTTGCTTCGTTTTGTAGGCTAACGTACGGAACTAATGGTAAATCGTCTGGAGGAGTTTAGCTTATGCGGTAGATTTTCTGTTCCATATTCCCCAGTAGCAGTCGACTTTACCTTTACATCTGCATTAGGAGTGCCTTCCCTCTTTTAACCCCCGATCGTGTGAAATAAACTTTTATTCTGAGGGATGTAAGTCACAAGAAAACAGATGTTGTGTGGGGAGTCTCCAGGTTGGGTGTTTGGAAAGAAACCAGCAACAATCGTTAAGTTTTGGTGTGAAGAAAGCGAGGCAAACCATCTGCCTCATGCAGGACTGGTTGTTATCATAAGTGACACGATAGTTTCTGGACATCAACACTGAACGTCCGTAGTCTAGTGAAAGTGTCGGATGTTTATAATCTGTTGACACATTCAAACATGTACACAGTAGGTATGCAGTGTGATTCGTCTGATGCAAGATGCCACACGTATTAGCAAAATTGTGTACCTCTTATATTTTTTACAAAAACGTCCTTGTGATACTCAGGGTCTTCGAGAACTTGAATATCTTCGATTGAATATTTTGTTTTACAGCCTTTACTCACCTTCGTCTATTGCTGAGGTTAGTAGTGAGTGGAGTTACACCTCCATTTCCGCTTATGCCTTCGGCATGGCGTATTAACCCTTTAAAGACGAAGCGTATCTGTTTTATATAAGGACTCAGTGCGTACCGCGCTGTAAACACTCTCCACTTCGGTTATAAAAACCAATCTCTTAATGTTTTATAAGGCAAAAGTTGCTGTTTGTTCTGAGATCCGTACAAAACACATAAACGCAATGTGGGCACCACGTAGAATTTTTTAATGTTAAACCTGGTCGCATGTAAAGTTACCGCTAGGCTTTAAAAGGTTAATATTCTTGTAATCAAAGTGCTGTTTGTTTTAACAAGCTTTCTGTTTCTACATTACATAACTGCCAGAAGTAGGTGTGGTCACCACGATGGAGCTTTTTAACTTGAAGGCCCTTGAAAGGCGACTGGTTCCTCAGTCGGTAAATCCCCAACATTGTATGGAACCCGAAGTTTCATTACCATGTTCTCACAGGCCCCTCAACTAGTTCTCGCTATCCTCAGATGAATCCATTCTACGCCTTCCCATCCTATTTCTTTTAAGATCCATTTTAATAGTTTCGTTCCAAGTACGCCTAGATCTTACAAGTAATTTTTTCCTTCAGGTTTCCGTAACAAACTAGGCGACGCGTGAGGGCACAGACACGTGTGGATATGATGTAAGGCTGGGGTTTGCATTGCCCTTTGCACAGCGTTGATGATTCCTGTTGTGGCGTTCTGGTTGAAGACACAATGTAATCTTGTAAATGTGTACCGGCATTTCGGATGAGGATACTGCTTCCAGCTGGAGGTATGCGGTGGTGCAGTTGGTTGAGGCACTGTGCTAGAACCCGGAAGGTCGCGGGTTCAATTGCTGATTGTGTAATTGCTGATGATGTCACTGGAATTTTTCATTGGCATAATTCTTCCGGCCGCACTATGTACCTGGGGTCTCAGCCTGTAAAGGAAATGAATACCAGGAATATTTGCTGGAGGTTAAAGACGGCCGGTGCTTAGGGCTGACAACCTTACCACCTTCATGTACCAACTGTCTTGAAATCTGGAAGCCTCAGACTCCTGGAACACAAAGGGTCTGTCCAGGCCTGTAATGGGATTGCTTTACCTTTACCCATACTGATTCCAGCTTTACGACGTAGATGTGGGTGGACGTAGCCTTAACACAGCCCTCTCTTTCGTTATATGGGGCGTAAGAACTGATGGAATTTTTTGTTACGAGTCACCTCTTTATGATGACAAGAGTTACTTCTTACATATAATTTTGTGTACAAAGTATTTTTTAACTGTTGTGCAGAACAAGGGATTATTTGTGCCTGAATGTTGTGTGGCGTGGCCTGCGGTCTCCAGCATCCATCAGAGTACGCCAGGCTTGTGGTTCACAAACACACCGCAGTGTAATAAATGCAAGAACACGCACACAATTCGTCAGTGTTAAGACTTAGACTAACAAGACGAACTGACCGTCAGATTTCGCTCGTAGGAACGTTTACTTTGCTTAAGTCGGCTAACAAATCAACACTGAAAGAATCTCAAAGACCCTGTCCTTCTGTATTTCATGTCTTAGTGGCCCATTTGTAAAACAGAGTTATTTTTCAATTCCAAGGTTTCTGGTGAGCGTGTGTTACTTGGTATTGCTTGGTTTCTGAGCGTTGCCTTTGGGGTTTTGGAGGAGAGGCATCATAACAGTTAGGTCCGTCACGGTGGGACCATTACTATGTCTGGAAACGTCGGGAACCGCTTGCCCAATAACGCTGCATCATATCCCGGAAGAGTGGGAACCTCAGTTACAAGGCTGGCAAGAACTTAAAAATTCGCTACTCCTTACTTAATTGAAAGCTGATCTCGGCCACCGGACTTCCAGCTCCATGGGAAGACCGGAGCATCGAGGTTAGGCAGTTAGCACTTATGCTTCGTGGGGAGGAGGACTCGGGTTCAATTCTCGAACCGTAGGTTGGCTTTCATTGTCGAGTTATTTCATGGTTCTCCTCAGTCTCCAGGCAGATTGCGAGGTAGCGCCTCAAGCTAGGACACGACAACTTATTTCCACATCATTCCCAGTTCATTTTGCACTAATCATTGCACATCTTCCGCAGTTCATTTTGCACTAATCATTGCACATAATTCTCAGTTCCTTTTACACTGATCATTCCACGTCATTTCTCAGTTTCGTATGCACTAATCATTCCACATCCTTCCCAATTCCTTATGCACTAATCTTTCCACATCGTTCCCAGTCAATTATGCACTAGTGATCCCACATCATTCCCAGTTAATTTTGCACTAATCATTCCACATCATTCCCAGTTCATTTTGCACTAACCATTCCACATCTTCCTCGTTTCATTTTGCACTGATCATTCCACCATTTGACCAGATGATCTGAATTACTGACAGCATTGTTAAATAAACTGTAAATAAGACAACTGTCTACCGGCAGATGTAGCGCCATGTAGTTTGGCGGATAATGACAGACGTTTCGGCGCAGCCTGCTACATTCGTATCTGAGAAGTACAGTGATAGATATAGCGTGAACCTGGAGGCAGCAAGTCCTTCCGAAACGCTGGTAGTTATCTAACGAAATACATGACTTCACATACCCAACGACAGCAATCATCATTATCAACACCATGATTTTCCCTTATCAAACAAATATACAGAATGATACATCACAGCAGAACACGGATTTGCGTCAATATTTCCGCTGCTCTAGCGACCCAAGAGGGCGCACCCATGTCGCGGATATTCTGGTCGTGTAGACGTTTGTATTGTCATTCTTTTGGTAAGGTGGAGGGAAGGTATTTGAGGGAACATGCAGTCGCATCAGTGTTTGAAGCCACTTTTACAGATGACCTTGTTTGCGAAATGATTGCTGCCAACAGAAGGCGCCGTTATTCGAAGCACTTCTAAATATTTAACGCTGTAGCAGTACCGTCTGGCAGCGAACACAGACACGAAACAACTAGTCAAACCGGCGAGATACTGAAAGAGTTCGTTTTGGATGTGTGACGTGGTTGAGATGATAAGAGACTCTCTTCATCTATATTTTAGACACAGTAAAGCTGCATATTTCTTTCCATTTCCTTTGTCGATACTCATCTCCGAGTGGCTAGGCGCCAGTGTCCATCACAGCCGTCCAGACATACCGGCAGTCACAGGTGTTGTTATGCAACCCCTAAGGTAAATCCTTTAAATAGTTTTTTCTACTTGAGCCATAACAGCTGATTGTGGTGGCCGTGCTATGAAAAGCACGAATGGTTTTAGGCAGCCGTGATAGCGGGTTCGAATCCCGCTCGGAGGGTGACTTCTACTCGCGTTTTCTGTGTTGCTTTGTTACGTAAATTGAAGTAAGAGTCCTTTTGCTTGTCTGAATGGGATGTGGGAAGTTCAAGCAGCTAACGCGGTGGAATGTTATTGTCTGAGAAGGTGAATTCTCCCTGATAGTTAAGAAGCACGAGACTCAGAGGATTCAACACCGTGGTTGTATGAACTCGTCAATAGTCTGTACACCGAGCCACATGTAGTAATTGTGTATGATTGGGCCCAGTGATTCCAAAAGTCTGCTCCGCGGATCCGTGGCAGTTTCTAGAGGATACGCGGCTACATTCCTGTAATGGTTACTTTAAACCTTACTTATTTTTCTTAATTAAATGGATATTGTTTTGTTAAAATAATCGCGGAACTTCTTTAATTGTCGATGTGTTTATTTCGTATGATCGTTAGAATATCTATTTAAGAAACCCCCTGTACCCACGAGGCGAGTGACAGTTTAATTAAGTTCAAATAGTGCAATGCATTGTTAAGTATACTACTGTTATGTATTAGGATCTATCTAAAGTCAGTTATGAGATATAAATGTGTAACTTTAGATGCCTATCATCCGGACGCATTGTTTACATGAGCAAAGGTGTGAGGATCCGTGGTTATTTTTCAACGCCAAAGGGGGTCCGCAAGCAAAAATGTTTGGAAAACACTGACCTTGTCCGTTCTTTCGTACCGTGTTTCTGTATGATCAGTACTTACGCTTGTATCACCAGTGAAATAGCAATTGAAAAAGTGGTGGGAAATTTCGAAAATTTCCATCCCCACGTACTGTAGTGCAGTTTTCACAGATATTCTTTTCGTTAGTCCACTATTAGTCTCTAATATCATACCCCATGAATGATACTTCCGTACTTTTGTATCAGGATTTCACTGAGTTTGCACGCCATGTAATTTACTGGCTAAGGTGGAGACTGCAGTATTGACTGAATGGTAGATGTCACGAGAGTCGTGTTATTGATTTTTATCAGTTATCTATGTTCAGGTTTGAAGTTGGAACTTGGTGCGTCTACGGGGTTGAAATTATGTCTGGTTTTACACTACCAAAGTTTTGGAGAATCGTGTTACCCCCAGTTTTAGTGTTGAAGTTGGAGCGTGGTTGTACTTACTCTGCTATTCAGGTTCGAAGTCACTTCGTCGCTGAAGGTGAAGGCAGTATGATTCTCCACACCCTTATTACCAACCTACCAGACTACACGGTGTCATACCTTGACAGACCACAATATTGATCTTCAGCGCCTTTAACTCCAGTCTTACACAATATTTATCGTCTTTCGTTTTCTTACAATAATATTTGCTGGTTTTGGAGTGTAGGGTTACGCCACCGGGTTCAAAGTGCAAGTGGCGTTTTTGTTAAGTTTCTTTTCTTCCCCCAGCAATGTCATAGGGTGGACGGGTTTGACCCCCACTGATTTCTAAGTACGAGGAACTGGCCGAATTAATACAAGCATTGTACAGCTTACACCGCCAACAGTCATTGTACCTACGGCCTGTCGTAGAACCCTAC
This sequence comes from Coptotermes formosanus, assembly GCA_013340265.1. Lineage (NCBI taxonomy): Eukaryota > Metazoa > Arthropoda > Insecta > Blattodea > Rhinotermitidae > Coptotermes > Coptotermes formosanus. The sequence goes on along the minus strand of BLKM01000587.1, from coordinate 2,323,154 downwards.
AGAAAACAACTGTATTATCCAACACGCACAAAAAAACACCACTGCAGACGATTGAATTTTTAATTAGAATACAGGCGGATGAGACCAGCGCTCGTGTGGGATTTTACGCAGCGTAGAATGGTATTTTGTTGCCGACGCTTCGGGACAACCTGTAGATCCCATCTTCAAGTGTCAAGCAGTCCAATAAGAATTCTACGCTGCGTAAAGTCCTAGAAGACCGCAGAGGCATTTACGCGGCGGCGGAAGCCTGAAACCACGCATAGAGTACAGCTTCCGGGTTACGTAACGTGCAACTGATGTAAACTCGTAAAATCGGATCTAGGGAAAATTATTAAATTATTATTATTGTTATTATTATTAAATGCATTTTACTTTGTATTTCATACAAAAACTGTTAGAAATAACATTTTAAACATGTACATTGACATTGTGAAGACATATTCATAGCTGATTGGGCATGATAAATAAGTGGGTGTGGGGTCAATTCCGAGTTACGTAAATTTCGGGTTACGTGAGGTTTCAGAAACGGATCCCTTATGTTTGTCGGAAAGTGTCTGTAAATCAGCTACTGGTCACAAAGGAGGGTCGGTCAGCTTTCCCTAGCGCAAACAACTGCCAAGGTCAACTGCGAACTCCTGAATCAGTATCTGTAGTTCTAATTGTTGAAAATTCTGTTTATTGCAGGTAACTGGGGCCATCACCGACAGGGCTCATGTCAAGCCGGACTCGGAGCTTCAATATCCAAGGTAATGAGTGCATGCGTCTTCAATCTGTTGACGCTTTTATTATTGTAAAGTAAAAGTTGAAGTTATCACTGTTGCATGCCATGAAGACGTCTCATTCTTCACTTCAACACTAGACGGAGCTGAGTGGTCAACTTCCACGCCACTGCCGCTTTATCCCCTGGGAGAGGACCCCCCGATAACCTTTGAATAGGAGGCTGGGTGAATTCCAGCACTAAACTGGAAGTTCTGTGGGAGAGGGAATGTTCTTGCCCGTACCGGAAACCGAGCTACGGTTTTTCGGTCATCCAGCCCGCAGCCTACTGGCTATACCACTTGAGGTATCCCGACTCTGTTGCCTTTGTTATGTCTCGGTGTAACTCTCTGATGTTCTTATTAGCGCTGTCTAAAGTACTCCGTAACGAACTGACAGCATGAAGGACAGTCCTTGAGAAGACAGATAAGACCCTCCCCTCCCAAGTCGTTATGGATCCGGACGGTGCTCAGTCTTCACATAAGCGTGCTACAAAACCACAAGATGTCTATTTGTTCACATAGTGCCTGATTCTTCCCGTTCCTGCCATGTATTCCGCCAGTCTCATCCTCGGTAATGTAATCACTGTAACAGCATGCGATGGCGGCTTAATGTTACAAACATCCTAATTGTACAATTTCGTCCATACATTTATTACTTGCTGTATTCTTCTCAGCACTTTGTTACCCAGCACCCTATTAGTTTGTGCTTTTTCTTAGGCTAGTAGACCATGCGTAAGGCTCGTTTTTAGGCGCGTTTGCAAAATTGCGAATAACGACTTTTAGCTTCGTCATGTCTGTGTCTGTCCGTCCGTCCGCAAGGAACAACTCGGCTCCCATTGGACGCATTTTCCTGAAATTTTATATTTGAGTATTTTTCGAAAATCTGTTGATAAAATTCAAGATTTATCAAAATCTGACAAGAATAACAGGTACTTTGCATGAAGACCTATGTACATTTAAGACAATATCTCGCAGAATTTTTTTTAGAATGAGAAATGTTTCAGACAAAATTTGTAGAGAAAACCAAAACACACATTTTATGTTCAGTAACTTTTTCCCAAAAAATCGCGCCTTTCATTAGATAATGTGGGAAAATATGGTAGAGCCGGACAGGCCACAGATGACAATATAATACGGCGCATGCACTTTGCGTGCTTGGTAATTAAAGTTACAGACACACATTCATCTTTAATAGAAACTGCTTTTACACGACAACTATCGTTACGGGAACGCGCTTCAGTGTAACGTTGTACGTACACTGGCTGCCTTAAATCGTGTTTGCTCTCGGTTTCCCGTCTTACAATTAATTGTGATATAACGAATTTCGTAGACTTTTTGGAACACCGCAAATGGAGGATTTCTCCATCTTGAATCTCAGGCTTCAGAAGACAAAATATCTGTCGGTGTGAAGCACAGGGCTAAGCACTGGTGCTGGAGAGTGGGTTACAGAAATCGGTTTAAATGCTATCTGTTTATGTAGTTGCCGCTCTTTAATAGAATACACCACATTTGTACCTCTTCAGTACAAAAGATGTCATTTGGATACTGATGTTTCTGTACTTCATTCAACAGAAGTTGCTTAATACGTGAGAAAAAGGGATCTACATGTTGTTTATTCCACAAAGGTTTCTCTTGATACTGTGTCCTGTCTGCCTGCAGGTAGAAAGCACAACGTAATGCATACACTATATATACAATTTATGTAAGGAGGGCAAAGTTTGTTATAATGCTTGTTTGTTTTTATGTTGCATAGCTGTTAATAATTGTGTATAAGGCCAGAAGGTGTCTGAAATACAGGACAGTAGAAGGTTCTGAGTCGGTGTCGCAGATATCGCCTTTTACCCTAGAACAACGCTTATCCTGTCAGACTGAGTTCAGAACTTCTCAGGCTCACTGCTTACATATTTAGCTACTAAAATTATATCAGATTGCCTCTAAAGGGCACTCATGTATAAGAGGGGGATCGCTGAATGGGCTTTCTGTGGAGCCCGTCGCTAGAGATCTGAATTTGTCCTTGAATTTTCGGTTGGTAGCGTATTTATCCCTTTAAAGATATGTTTTATATAAGGACTCAGTGCGTACCGCGCTGTGAACACTCTCCACCACGGTTATAAAAACCAATCTGTTACCGTCGTGTAAGGCAAAGTTGCTGTTTGTTCTGAGATTCACGCAAAACACATAAACGGAATGTGAGCACACGTAGAATTTTTGAATGTTACACTTAGTGGTACGTAAAATTACCGCTAGGCTTTAAAAGGTTAAAGAATATCTGAATATTTATTATCTAAATCAACAACCAGAAATTCCTGTTGTGTACAATTGTACATAATACACCGCCACTTAGCACTGTCCACAATTCCAGTACTTCTGTTTCTTTAGTGTTAACTGCGTTAAGCTTTTGGGTTCTGTTAAGAGTTATGTGATGAATTACTCAATCAAGGAGATAATAAGTCCGTCAAACATTTAGTTTATAAAATTTCTATAGACATGTCAGTTACCATCGAAGGCTTCAAAACCAAAGGCGCCTTTATGAAAATAGATGGAAGACGTAGGGTATGTATAATACAAGTAGGTCTACGAGAATTTTTAGAGGTTGTGACCCCCTGAACATTGCTCCACGGAAGGTAATGACACAGATAACTTCATTACAAGATGGTCATTAGGCAAGTCTGTAGAGTATATTATGTTACTGGACGGACTTTGTCTTAATGTGTCAGACGATCGGAATAAAAAGTATCTCTTATGAATGTTTTACATTAATCAAGTCTGTGGGTAGACCACACAAACGGCAGCCCTTTTAAACCTCTTGACACGCTTTGCAATCTCTCACGTCTGACAACATGCTCTTAACAGTTGAAAAGGTTTGATGTGAAAAGGGTTCATCTCCATTGTACAGACTTGCATGAGACTATTTAAAACCTGGATTATGTTTACAAATGTGTGTTAGTGTTTAAGTAACAGATGCTGCAAACAAAAGGATTCTTTTCAGTTATTTACAAAATAAAGTTTTAGTATTGTTTGTTTATCAAACAACAAAAATTAATTGTCATTTTCAGAGGTACGCCCTTTTAGTTTTTATATAGCTAAATAATACAATAGAAACATTACTTACAGCTTTTGTTTGAGATTAGATGTAAATATCCCTGTATTATACGTCTCATGCCTCTTACAATTATTTAAATTTATACGAAACACATTAGAAAACAATGCTATATGAATTCCCTTTTTATCTGTTATTTTAGCATTCGTATATTTAGAATTGGTTCAGTTTGAAATGTTAACCGTAAAGCATGAATTAACCATGTTGTTAAATTACTGTAGGTCTGAATGATTGTTATTTTATGCATTTGCCCTCCATCGTGGAATTCATAGCCATCATTCCACGCCTCGGTGTTCTGCTATGAGATGCAAATAGCATGAAAACAATTCTTTCTCCAATTCATTCATTTCAGTCGCTCAAGTTTCGATGCAGCCAATAAAAACGTTGGTGGAGCAGGAGTATCCAAATTGGATCCTAACGTGAATGCACCCTACACTTGTTCGCACTAATCGTGAATGCACCCTACACTTGTTCGCATTAATCGTGAATGCATCCTACACTTGTTCGCACTAATCGTGAATGCATCCTACACTTGTTCGCATTAATCGTGAATGCATCCTACACTTGTTCGCACTAATCGTGAATGCATCCTACACTTGTTCGCACTAATCGTGAATTCATCCTACACTTGTTCGCACTAATCGTGAATTCATCCTGCACTTGTTCGCACTAATCGTGACCAAAGGATTGCGGCAAGGACGGTTTATAGAGAAAACAAAACTGATTTGCTGTACTGATATTCAGAAAATGCCAAGTTAAAGTAGATAAGAGATGTGTCTTAGACTGATGGTATGATAAATCGAAAGGGAATGTCAGCTGGTTTGGACAGAATCTTTTAAGTTGGGTGCATGATAATGGACTACCAAAAATTAGAATATTTAATAAACAGAATTATTTCAGTTCCAGCAAATGCAACTGTGAATTCTAGTTTACCATCTTCGTTGTATACAATGATAAATATAGATCATGATTATTGTTTCCGTTGTTTACAAGGATTTATATAAACTCTTATAATTTAATAATAGGTTGTCATATATATCTTCATAGATTTAGATAAAAATATTATTGTAAAAAAGAGACAGATAATATTGCAAAAAGTAGACAGATAATAGTGCAACACATTATGATCAATGGCACGCAGTGGCGCAGTTGGTTGAGGTACTGTGCCACAAGTCGCAGGTTCGATTCCCGGCGGGGTCATTGAAATCTTTTATTGAAATTATCCTTCCGGCCGCAATATGGCCCTGGGGTCAACTCAGCCTTAGCAGAAATGAGTACGAAGGGTATTCCTTGGGAGTAAAGGCGGCCGGTGCGTAGGGCTGACAACCTTACCACCTTCATGTAACGATTGTCTAGAAATTCTGGACGTCTCAACCTCCTTGAGCCCTGAGGGCTGTCCGAGCTTGTAATGGGACTGCTTTACCTTCGTTACGCTCAATAATTGTCTTTAGATACCATTGAAAATAACCCACATAAGGGTCGAAACATGTCGGTTAAGTTTATATGCGTTACTGTGACGGCTCATAAATAAACTGCCATGGGCCTACAGAGGTGCAGTAGATGGAATCGAAATAATTCTGTGATTATAAAATGCAACGACGAAGAATAGACTTTAGAATTGTCGTAATTGTATAATTGTGAAAGAGAGAGACCTGGGAAGATCCAGAAGTAGATGACAGGATTGTTTAAAACACTTCTATATATCGTGACGGGTTTTTGACGCATAATCCTTGAGTTTTGAGGAAGAAGAGGAGGAGGAGGAGGAGGACGGGAATTATGTAAGACCTGTTAAATGAGCGGATATAAAGATGGACGTAAAGTGACGCTGGTACTTAAAATTGAAATATCTGTTGAAATTTGTAATTTAATGCAACAAAACAAATTGTGCTTTAAAAGTAAAAGTGTGATCTCTATGCTATGTTTATTTGTATTCCTACCTGACACCAGCTTTGAAATTTTTGCGTTTGTATGCGTGTTGGTTCTTCACATAAGTCGTAGAGAGATTTTGTAAAACTTGCGTAACTGTCGAAATGGGGTTCTGGTCCATGAAACATGAGCCTAAATACTCCTGAGGTAAATGTGTGGCATGCAGTCACGTGCACCAAGTGACAGCTTCGCACCCATTTTTATTTCTAGAAAATACAACGAACACTTTTGCTCATTGTATACGAACGTGTCAGGAAATTACGGGTTTTTACAGCTTCAGAACAGCGCCATCTTCTTCTGCAAGAAGGGCGCGCCTCCAGATATCAGCAGTGTCGTGCTGTAATCATTGGATATCCAGTGAATAAAAGGACAGGGGACTAAGGATTTCTTGGCCTGTCCTTTCACCCGACCGGAGTCTTTCAGATCTATTTGATGTTTCTGTGAACGTAAATAGCGATATTTACTCCTGAAAGGAGACGCCCTTACAACAATTAAGATGAAATCGGAAGCTACAGCTTCGATTTGGGCATGGACGACGGCAAGATTAGCAAGTATTTTACGAAAGGATCAGGAATGTATATCGCAAATGCCGTTAACCTGCCCCACCTTTTCATTTTGGCCACGACGCAAGCACCAAATTGTGTTACGGATCGTACGTCGCGTGGTACACTGCATTATCGCCGTAAGACGAGTCTTAAAGCTGCTGGACTGTATCGACTTTATGAGTCGATCGAGGTGGAACGTGTGAAGGGGACGTAAAAAGACAGAAGACGTATGGTAACTACCTGAGTGTTTGTGACTAAGAAATAAAGATGGCTACTGATCTGTAGACGGTGCACAAAGGTTGTAAATCTACACAGTGGAAGAGGTGTCCCAGGCCATAACGGCATGACGCCGAATGTTCATGTGGATTACACTGAATATTGCGGTTAATTACACCCTGTCATTCGTAAGTCTACCAAGCGTTAATATACGGAATAAAAATATTTAAATAAATGAACAAGTTGTAAGCGCGGTAGCGTAGTCGCTGTGGCTGGAGGACCAGAGAATTCGGGTTCGGTCCTCTGCGGGGGCGGAAACTTTTCTTTTCGCCAACGCATCCAATCCAGCTGTGGGGTCCACCCGGCCTTCTATGAAACGTGTATAAGGCGTTCCTTTTCCACGTGTTAAGCGGCCGGGATGTGAAGACGACTACTGATCTTGACCTAGTGTCGAGATTAAGAATTCGTGGAGCTCTACCTCCATTTCCCGTATTCCTTCATGATGCAGTGCCTAAGTACAGCTACAACCTCATAACCAGGGGAAACTGTATAACATAGCACAGAGTGGTGGCCGTAGGCCTATACGTTTCGTATGGTTGATAACCGACATGCAGTTTACTGTCTTGTTAATGATCATGTCGCTTAAAGAAGGTCAGAGGTAAAAAAACACAAGAATCCCGCGACTCCTCCAGGTTCGAACCCGATACCTCCAGCACTGGAGTCAGTTGCCTTACCCCTGTGCCAGCTAACGAATGTCTGATCCATTGGAAATGTAGAAGCGAATTTAAATTTCGAATTGGTCGGAGGAAAGGAAGCGGATTGTGCAAAGGATCTGCACTGGGATGGCAGGATATCTAGGCCCTGCCTTTCAGGCTGGTAGTATTTCTTTGCTGTCTGGCAGCGTCTGTCACATGAATATGTAGCCTCGTGTACAGAGCTACCTGCATTGTGCTGTACAGTGGCTGTCTAGTGGTTGTGAAATGAATGGCTTGCCTTTGCAGAGTAGAGGTGCCTTCAACGTTAATTCATTATTATTCAAACACAGGTGCGAGACAGAAGTCTAGGAACAAATATTACATGAATACAATAGAGTCAAATTCATTGTAACATGGAACAATCCTCATGGTGTTCCAATCTCGATCAGTAGATCATACATTATTAGCCATATAAACCACGAAGAAGTTGTGTGGTTAGGGAAACTAGATTTAGTATAGAAAAAGGGAAAATTTTAAGAATGCTGAAGTTTCCATTGTAAACGGAAAGTGCAGCAACCACTAAAGAATTAAGAACAATCAATCTATGTGCCAACGGAACTGACATTCGAGCTAATTACGTACACATGCAATCATCCATACATATGCCCTGATGTCGGAAGCAGTAGGACTGTCTGAAATTGCGGTACATTTCTACTAAACTCGCGGCGTGACCTAGAATACAGCAGTCTTCATTGTCTTCACCTAGAGATGCGAAAGTTTTGAGAGGGTTTGTCTTGAAAATGTTAAATTCATTGTAACTAATTGAAGAGTTTGTAACTATAGAATTTTTCTTGCAATGCTTTCTGGCCCACAGTCACTTCGAACTGAACTCACTCAGTCGTAATCGTCTATAATTGCCTACACCTGGGATACACGGTGTGACATTCCATGAAGCAGCAGAGACGACGCAGAAATTAGGAAAGCATCCGGGTACTACTGTGTTTTGCATTTAACCTTTTAAAGCCTAGCGGTAACTTTACATACCACCAGGTGTAAGATTAAAAAATTCTACGTGGTGCCCACATTGTGTTTATGTGTTTTGTACGGATCTCAGAACAAACAGCAACTTTTGCCTTATAAAACATTAAGAGATTGTTTTCTATAACCGAAGCGGAGAGTGTTTACAGCGCGGTACGCACTGAGTTCTTATATAAAACAGATACGCTTCGTATTTAAAGGGTTAAACAGAAACTGTTCCATTTGGTTTGTGATGTGAGCATACGACCATCACATTTAGTACATGTACAGACTATGTAATATGCATGTAACGCGGCGTCTGGATTCGTGGTTCACTGAGCGGTTCCCATCTCGTCCTATACACACTGCTTGAGGAGCTGGGAAAAATATTTCTGAGACAATGAAGGATGAAACAAAAAAGAAGTCTGCCTCGCAGCAAGAGATCGCCACTGGACAGCACACGGACACCATAATTCAATTCTTGATCGTGGTTCACAGCACACATACCGTAAGGTCACTTCAGAAACAAGAGGAACCTGATTCAGCCTTAAAGAATTCAGTGTGGAATAAGCCTGACCAATGTTTTGGACACTGTCCACCATCTTGGTTTCTTGCACGCTGCAGCGTTTCGAAAAAAAATGGGTCTGTTACTTTCTTCAGGTGGAAAAGGTGAAGAAGGATCCAGTGACCGAGACGAACAGACGCAGGTGTCGAGGCGTTGGGTAAAATAAAAACCCAAAATGGTGGGCAGTGCCCAAGACAGTAGTCAGGGCGGACTGCAGGCCTGGTTCTAATCTCACCCAAATTACCTATTGTCCTAGGGTTGTTTCCTTCGTTCTTTTCAGGTAAAAATAATGTAGTACCTCTAAATACACCACGATCGCCCCTTTACAAGTACTCTGCTGTTCACGATTTGTGATCACCTTCGTATTCAGTTCCTGCCTACAGAACACCAAGTGGCCACGTATAGACAGCCGGCAAATCAGGATGTGATTCCCAGCGGAAGCAGAGAGTTCTCTTTTTTCCGCAGCCTCTAGACCAACTCTGGGACCCACACAGCATCGTATCTAATTGGTACTGGGGACCTTTCCCTGGAGAAAAGCGGCCGGGGCGTGAAGCTGATTGCTTACATCAATATAGTATCGAGAACAAAAATGCATTGTATGCCCAACTCCAGATGCGTCTTCGTGCTGTGTCGCTCAATTAGTTACCAGGACCTTGACGTTATTAGTGCACTTCACGAAACGGAAAGTCGCCTCTTATCTTTGCTTAACCTTTTAAAGCCTAGCGGTAACTTTACATACCACCAGGTTTAACATTAAAAAATTCTACGTGGTGCCCACATTGCGTTTATATGTTTTGTACGGATCTCAGAACAAACAGCTACTTTTGCCTTATAAAACATTAAGAGACTGGCTTTTATAACCGAAGTGGAGAGTGTTTACAGCGCGGTACGCACTGAGTCCTTATATAAAACAGATACGCTTCGTCTTTAAAGGGTTAAACCACCCGTGCATCTCTCTCGCCGTCAGAGCCACTGTGGAGAGCAGATCTGTATGAAATTCCACATTTGGGATTCTTTCAAAATTTGTGTCTGAAACAAGTTTCAAATAATGTTTGTCTCGACGAGATTAACAAGCCTCGTACCCCGAACAAGAAAAGTCCTGAGATTTTAGCGATGGTGAAGATTCATGTCTGGTATTCTGGGTTGCGACGTCGCCAAACCCGAAGATGGATCCAGATGTTCCTGCGAAACGTTGGGGCCTGTGTATTATACTTTACAGACGACAGAGTCAGATAAGGTTTAATATACCTCACAACGAAATTTTATTCCCTGATTAGCTCTAATGCGCGGCCTTAATTTGTGCGTGTCACTAACATCAACCGGAACGGCGCTGTGATGACGTTAATACGCGTAATTATGCTTCGGTATTTAGCAGGTACCGAGTTCGAATTTGTCTCCGAGACGGACTGTTCTCTGGCTGATGTTCCTCCAGACAAGGAGTGGGATGCTGCACGAGCCCCTGCACCGTATGGTGACCGCTTCCTTCCGGGTCACTTTCAATTATGCATTTGTAATCATACTGTCCACCGATTCTGGTGGCCGTAGGGTCTAAGACGTAGGTCTGCAGCCGCTTGATTGCTGGGATCGCAGGTTCGAATCCCGCGTAAGGCATGGATATTCGTCTGTTACATTTCTTGTGTGTTGTGTAAGTAGCGACCTCTGCGATTAGCTGATCACTCGTTCGGAGGAGTCCTACCGGGTGTGTACTCGTGTGTGTGTGTGTGTGTGTGTGTGTGTGTGTGTGTGTGTGTGTGTGTTTGATCTAGAAACCTCAAAAACAAGGCGGCCTAGGCCCGATTTGGGTTGTTGCACTACAGAAAAAGACATCTTGCTGTCATCGAATGCGGTTTAGGGGCAAATTTATGCAGTTAAATAACAATAAAGGAAAATTATGTTGCCACTGTGCTAATTAATCAACCAGCTCTCCGTGAGCACGTATGGATTGGTGGTATAGTTCCACGCATTCATAATGTCGGCAGTGTACTACGTTGAGTGGTGGCCGCCTTACCACCGGTACGCGTGGGATGGGAAGCGGCGTACACCCCTGAGCTCGTGTGGGCGTCGTAAAAAAACGAAAAAGTCTTTGCCGTCTCCAGGAATCAAACCCCCTATTCTCCAGTTTGTAGCGCAGTCATTATATTGACTAAGCTACACAAATTAGAGTCTTCCACAGACTATATCAATCAAACCTCTGACAGAGAATACGATAAGGTATCCCGATGTTCGAAAGCAGGTATTCATAAAGTGTCGCTGGTAGATATGGTGGAAACTATAAGGTTCTTTCAAACAAGTTGGAGCCATTAGCAAAATATAAAGTTTCTGGATATGGTCCCACGGACGCTTCTGTGAGCGATAAGTTGCCATATTGAGTTAATTCTCTCCGTAACTGGAGAGCTTGAGTGGTTTTTAGATACGTTAAAAGGGGTTCTTGGTGGGTTGAGAGATTTATGATCTATTTAAAGATATTCCACTTATATTGCCACCCGCTTTAGATACTGCAGCGACGGAAGAGAATGGGTTACACAGAAATGTCGCCAGAACACTTTGCTAGAGAGCAGGTAGTGTTGCCACTGGTAAATACGAGCTGTGAAGATCAACAGATGACATGTAAATTCCTCTCTGTGGGTGTGTCTTCAAGCGCCTGAAAGAACTTAGCAAGTTAGAGTCTGTAACTGTCGAATTGTTCTGAAGTGATTTTTAACTTCTGCTCTTAACAACGAGACTCGTGTAGCATGAACGCTGTGTACATGCATTAGGAGTGTGCCCTGTTTGAAACCCGGCCGAGACATTTACTGTATTGATTGAGATTTTTCACCGTTTTTCTTCTCTGCCTTCAGATAAAGGCCTTCTTATCACCTCTATTAGGCTGCGATTGCTTCGTTTCAAATCATTTACAGTTTATCAATTAAACAACCATCCTACCGTTGACACTATACAGAGTGCCCCTAAAATACAGGGCAGAACTTCGGGTTTAGGTCCCTCATAACAAAAGGATGTATGAACATGGGTCCAGACGCTCTTCCTTGCGGAGTTATTTCGGAGCACTATGGAAGCATCACTCGTCGTGGGGAAACATTTCGCGAGGCGATTCTTTGTCTCAAATCTTTATTTACATTCATAGGTGTAACTGGGGGGGGGGGAAGGGGAGAAATGCCCCCTCCCCCCAATATTTTTTCAACCTAGGAATACCTTTTTGGTTACTGAATTGAATAATGGCAGACTAAAACAGACAGGAGATAGGAAACGAAAGCTTGCGTTTTATGGGACCAATTTTCCCCTCTTTCAAATTTGACTCCTTTGTAAAATAAGGTTCCTAATATTCATGGTCAATTTTGCCCCCTCAGTGTTATTAGCAAAGTTATGCTTATGTTTACATCCAAAACAGCTACTTCACCTTGGTTCTAACGAGCATTGTCGTCGCCCTGACTCCGGTATAAGCCCAAAAACCACCGGCTTATTCAAATTGTCTCGCAGCCTGCCACAGTGCAGTCACGGAGACACTCAGTGCTTAACACCAGAGCAGGCCTGCTCGCCTGTTTATGCGCTGCGGGCAACTTCGGTAGAAAATTGGTCGGCATGCAGGCAATATGAAATGTAGTACACAGAATGAAGAGTGAATGTGTATACCTGTATTTGTATTTATTTATCAACTCGTGCACTAAATTAAAATAAAATGAAATTTGCAGAAAACTTCACGTACGTCGCTCACGTATGTGAAGTTTTTCTGCAAATTTTATTTTATTTTAATTTAGCGCACGAGTTGGTGAATAAATACAAACTATTGCAGTAATACGTGCACGGAATAGACAATTTTAAAAGTATACCTGTAATTACATGTGTACCCTCGTGGGGATGAAATTTTCCTCACCCGCCCAGACCGGCCCTGTGGCCCATCCAGCCTCCTGTACAGTGGGTACTGGGCCATTCCCTGAGGTTTGCGTGGCCGGGGCGTGGTGTTAACCACCCACCCCTTCTAACGTCGAAGTTACAGAAAGAGTAGAGCTGTAACACTATTACCCTTCTGTGCCTTTACGACATGTTACACAATGAAATTTACTTTTTACTTTTACCTTTATAGTTATACGTGTAATTTTGTCTGTGTATTTTTAGTAAATAAGGTGCAATAAAATACACCGATAATAATAGGGAACATTTATTAGAAAATAGAGTTCACAACATAAGTTGCTGTGTCTCTGTTTAACAAATTTTTTCGAAATGTATTATTGACGTAATGTATGTATACACATATAAACACGACGTAAGTTTTAAAAATCGCTTCGGCGTTTTATCTCGCCTTTGCCAGCGAAATGGTTAAGTTGTTAACAAGACGTTTTCTTATTTATAATGTCTTGGCGGGCTACATAATCGTGTTGGCCGTGATCTGCGGATTGAGCGGGCCTGCGCCACGGTCTTTAGATGTCCACACAAATAAAAGTGAGAACGGAGGCCATGCAGTCTCTCTACCTGTGCCTATCCAACGGGCAGGATAACTACGATCCGGAAACTGGGTGACCAGCGAGGCTGAAGTAAGGGGGGAGCTACGTCATGCTTTAAGTACATTGTTTGTCGGATCATCAATGGGACAACTTCCTAAAACACGGGCAGCTGGCTTTCCAGAAAAAGTTGTGCAGTTTTGTCCCGTGAGGCGGGCTGGAAGTACATAAAGTCCGCGTAAACATTCACCAAAACTGAGGGCCTAAATTGTAATGGAAAACTGTTGCTGATCACGTGATGGAACAATTTCATGAGACTTCTGTTCTGCCGACAGAAGGGAAGGCCACAATTCTGCTGCCATAGTGTGTTTGCCTAGATATCTCGGATAAAGAGCTCTAAACGGAAAGGAAACATTCCCAGGCCCATTTTAATACAAAATGTTTTTATTCTTTTAGCTTGCGGGGCATAATTCCAAAGTTTTTCCGCATATTTTACGGACACTCTCTATATTAGTCTGAGATACTGGCAGCGTCGGTAATAAACCATAAAAAATAACTGTTTGACAGGAACAAAGAAAGTACATGGTTCGAATTCTGGACAGGGGCACCACACTTTCTCATAAATTTTCAGGTTTTGTCATTTACACACTACGACATGGCCAGTCCTTCCCAGACGATCATTCCGCACTACTTGTGTATGTAACTCCTAAATGTGCCTCTCTGTCTTCTGGTAGATAGGTACGAATGTCACATCCTGGTGCACCATAATGTTAATTTTCTCACCGTTGTGAGCATCTAAGACCTTAAAAGAAGTAAAGTTAGGTCGAAGCCGTTTGATTCTTGAGGTACGCCCTGCCCGCAGCGGCGTGGATGAAGATTCAAATACAGTGGGGTGTTAGCTGTGTCGACTGGTAAGCAGTTATCGACTGCTTTACACTGAAGATCAAGGCACGACAGTCTTTCGAAACGTCGGTTATATTTACCAGTGGACAGGGCGTAACATCTTATAAGACCTGAATCTTCAGTATGATTCTTGTATACTGATTTTGTAAGTCCATTGCAGAGTCTTTCTTTTTAGAAACATACCATTCAGCTGGTTAACAAATCTCCCGTCCTTTATATGCGGAAAGTAAAATTGATTGCTGTGTTTATGACAACAAATCGCTATACCCTATCCTAAGCCAACTGAATCCAGTCTACAACCTCACATCCGGTTTATGTAAAATCAGTTTGAACATTATCCTTCCATCTACACCTAGGTCTTCCAAGTGAGTACTCCTCTTCACGTCTTGAAACTAAAATTATGCATGAGCTTTTCATCTCTTAGAGGCGTACCTTATGTTTAGCCCGTCGAATTTTCCTAGGGTTTATCATACTAATAGACTAGGCGTGTAGAACTGGAATGTACAAATGACTGACTCGTATGCCTGTGAGATTTTAGGTTGTCACAGCGATGTCTATGGATAGGACCATCTCTGGAATATGACGCTGCAAGGTTGCCGAGAAGCCTGCTTCCTCCTTCTTAAGCCGAAATATGCTCATTCATTATTGTAAGTACATTTTGAGGATGATATATCGGAGGCAATTTACTGGACACAACGCCTCCTGCCCGCCCCCGTTTAGATAAGGCGTGGCGAGCTGAAAGAGCTTCGGGAGTCGCATTTTTAGGTGACAACTTCAGGCAACGCTCATGTCTTTATTCGTCACGTCAACCGTACGGTAGCAACACTACTTGCAGCCTGAGAGAACGCACTTAGCATTTTCTGATAGAAACACTAGGAAATACGGCTTGCCGGGGCGTCCACCTGATGCGCTATTGGCCTGTTTCTTTACGACAAATTCAGATTATTAAATTATTTTTGTACAGGCGACTTGCGCGAGCTTCACCAATTCGTTTCGTTTCGTAGTCTTTCCCTCTTCTACCTACCCACACTAGTTGTCGAGGTTGTTTATTTTCATTTGATCACACTCAGACACACACCACAGTCAGTGGGACACCTCTGGACGGGGGATCGGTCCGTCGCAGAGACCTCTGACAACACAAACACTGTACAAGAGACAAACATCCATGCCCCCGGTGGGATTCGAACCCACGATCCCAGCGAGCGCTCGGCCGCAGACCTACGCCTTAGACCGCGCGGCCACGGGGATCGAGCTACACCAGTGAGACGCGTAATCCGCGTTGTGGCCACCCCTGCAATATAGGCTACTATCCTGAAAAGCCACTGTGAATGTGAGAATGTCAGTGTTTGGCATTTGTTATGTGATGTACAAATTTTATCGTAAAATTAGAAATGTAGGCCGATTAGTTTATAAGTCAATAAACTGAAACAAGTGTGCGAGGAACAGAGCACATTGTGCTGGTATTTCTATTCACAGATTAGCTTTTTTGACGACTGTTTGATATGGATATCTGTCACACTGTTTTTGAGATAACTCATCGAAAGTTTAACTTGAATATCTCACGACGTAGATATTATACTAGAACTATAAAAGTGAAAGTCGGTTTTTCCCTGTGCTTAATTAGGAACCAAATTATGAAGAGGTGTGGGGGAGTTAACATTTATCTCCACGCATTCTTAGCCTGAAGGTAGATAGATTTGAGTGGTAAGCTTCATGCCCTATCCGCTTTATCCCTGAAAAATGACATCCCGGTACCTGTTGGATCAGCGGCTCTGTGGACCTAGATTCTTTCTAGACGCGGCGGAAAAGAAAAGTGTACCGTGAGTAGAATCGAACCCCGTTGCCTCAGTGTCCATCTGTTGGTCGTGTGACTGCGCTGACCGCGGTATCTGGGTGTGCAGTACTGCTGTAAGTGGAAGTGTATTGAAGATTCAAATCTTCGGAGATGTTACTCCGTGTTGACTGGTAGTTACTCCGTGTAGACTGATAAGTGCCTTCTTCAGGATGAAGTGCTTAAAGATGAAAAGGGCTGCTTCACCATGATCCCAGGAGGCTTGTCTCTCTAGCGACATAGCGTTGAGTATCGGGCGGTCCGTCCGTCCGTTCGTCCGTCCGCATGTATCAGCGCGGCTCCTACTGGACGGATTTCCGTAAAATTTCATATTGAGGTCTTTTACAAAAATCTGTTGAGAAGGTCCAAATTTGGTTAATATCGGGCAAAAATATCGGGCACTTTACATGAAGACCTAAGTACGTTTTATTGTTGGTGGCGAACTTAAATCGGCATTAAAGCGCTGTTTTCGAGGAAGGTCGTATCAGGCTGTTAGAGTAGCTGGGGAGGTATAAGGGTTGGGCGAACACGCCACGGTGTTACTTTATACGTACATTGCCTATGTTATTCTATTACAAGCTTTTGCGCTTGCTATAGAATACATTAGAAAGCAAAACTGATAGAAATGTGAAGTCGTTCCTGTACATGCCATGAAGATAGACGTGGGAGTAGAGGTACTCGTTCTTAATCTCGGCACTATATGGAGGTTAATGGTCAGCTTCACGCCCTGGCCGCTTTACACCCGGAGTAAGGGCTACTGGTGTTCGTGGAATGGGAGTCTGGGTTGGCCCCAGACCAGTCTGGACGTATAAGGGTTGTTTGATAAATAACCGGACTGTACGAATCCACGACTGCCCTCCACTGGGCAACACGCTGTTGTGCTTATGACGTGTGCCTATCGTGATCAGTAGTGACCACTGTCGGACAGCACGAGAATTAACTTTAATTTAAAATTAACTTTACATTACACATAACCCGACAATACATGTTCTCCGCTTATTTATCAAAGAACCCTTATAAAATTGGCAAGAAATTGTGTTAAAGTTTGGTGATTACTGATGGTTAGGCTTATTTTACTTCGTTGACTGATGGTGACTAAACCAACAATTACATATGAGCATAACCGATGCACCAGTCCAGTATTCAACCGAGTACCTTCGAAATACAGTTTATATACGGCATTAAGTAGTCACCGCGCATACACTGGAACAGCAGATAACCAGGCGCGCTGCTTCCATCCACTGGACTCCAGTTTTAGCGTACGCATGTTAACTGGGAGTGTCATTTGGCTTCAGTACTGTACATCTGAATTAAATGGTTAATAAATAAATCTAACTTGTTTGGTTGCCGCTGCGTAAGTGATATATGTAAATGGAGATTTTACCACAGTCATAAACCATAGCTTCGGCGTCGCTGATAAATAAACGAGTGAACTGTTTATGCACGATGTCTCTCTTGAATGAAAATCATGTATGTCATCTCCCGTGACATGAAATTGCAGCAGCACAGTGTTTGTATGTAGGAGATGTAGGCGCCATGAAACGTGTGACGTCTTGTGTGTGTTCTTTGCCTCCACTAAGGTCTTTCAACATCACGGCCTCTGTCCGCCTGAGGACGGTGCGAGTAAGGATTCAAATATTTTTAATAGAAACACACATTAAAAGGAATTCCCTGCATTCCGTCTGTGATACCATGATTGTGAATGTGATGACCAGCAGAGGGCAGCTGCAACTTAACATAGGGTCCAAAATACGGCGAAGCTCTGGTATACATACATACATACATACATACATACATACATACATAATACATACATACATACAGACACACACACACACACACACACGTACGTACGTACGTACGTACGTACGTATGTACGTGTGTACGTATGTACATACATACATATATACATACATACATACAGACACACACACACACACACACACACACATATGTACGTACGTGTGTACATACATACATACATACATACATACATACATTCATTCATTCATTCATTCATTTACATTTCATCAATCCAATATCAGCCCATCGGCTGCTGGATATGAAACATGTCATAATATCACTAATATCAATATCAATGACAGACACGGACAAGAAACACAAACAACAGTATCACAGTACGACATTACACACAGTACAAGCAATACAATACAATACAAAAATGCAAAAAATATATAAAAGTAAAAGGTAAAAAGTAAAAAGGTAAGACAATTCCAATTTTTGTCAGTTGAAAATATACTACAACAAAGCATTTATCATCACCAAGCACTTCTAATAAATCTTCTAATGAAAAAAAAATTATCCATATGCAAAAAACTTTGACTTTGTTAGAGGTGAAGGAAGGAGCTGGGATAGCTCAGTTGTTATAATGTCTAGGCTTTGGTTTGGACTGCTGGTTTCGGACAGGGGCAAAGATTTTTCACTGCAAAAGCATCCATATGCGCTGTGGGGTCCGCTGGCCTCTGTACCAATTTTATCTTTTGTGTGTTTGTGCGTGCGTGTTTGCATGTAATCGTTAATTACTGAAAGGCAATAATAAATTTTATTTTGTTGGCAGGATGGAGAGAGACTGTATGTGGGGGCTGTAGGCAGTTGGTACTGGCAAGGTGAGTATTCGTGCATATTCTGAATAACACCAGAGATTTTATGAAATTACCACCCCAATAAAACTGTTAAATAATGTGCGAGATTTCAGGATTCCGCCACTGTGGATTTGAGGTCTCTGAACCGCTTGCATTACTTCGACGAGTAAGGTGTATATTAGAAGTTTAAGATGAACATATGTTAATGCAAAATAACAAAGGACTATGTAAATCATAATGGAGAGTAAGTACTGAAAACAGTGATACTGGAAACTGAATATTGAGATATATTAAACTAGATCTGGGTAGCAAACCCAGCATTTAGAATTTTCTGTTGGTGCTACAGGAAGAGTGTTGCCGTTCTGCGGTACTGTGAAATGGTGCAACTGGCTCTATCTGCAGTTCGGACACAGCACACACCATAAAAAAGAGACGTGCACAGACATATTAACAAAGAGAAACTAATATTGAATATTGTCTGCAAACTTCCAGGAGGTTGTTACATCCAGCAAGTAGAACTATGATAATCTGAAAGATGAATGTACAGTTATTACTGTTAAGTGATTCCTTATGTTTGAATGATAGACATTTCATTTTTCTATTTTTATTTCCTTGTAAAGTAAAAATCATCGAACAGGTTGCTAAAATAATCCTTATTGTTTAAAACAATTGTGATGGTCTGATAAATTCTGAAGCATTCTGACAGTGATAGGCTGTATTTAGAATTACTCACTTTCTGGGCTCTATCTGTAATCCAGTGTTCAAAAAAAGAGCATGGCATTTCAGGAACAAATCAAATTTCCATAATTTTGTGTTCTTTCTCAAATATGAGGTGATGGACAAGGACAAGGAAGCAAGTAATTCAAAGTGTAATGTTTTGCAACCACTGTGTCATGTACTGTGTTCACTCATCAGGAATCTGATGTCCATAAAACATTGATCATATTGAAGACTGTACATGTACATGCTTGCTTCTAAGCCAGTCTTACTTGGTTGAATTTTACACAAACTCTTCAGGAGATGTGACCTTTTTAGTATTCATTATTCTACGTAACACACTGAACCATAAAAGGAAACATGGCACATAAAGATATACAAAAGCAAATCTTAAAATAAAGTAACATTAATTAAACCTTGGAAATAAGTGAACATATATGTCTTGCAAGACCTGTTCCATGGTGAATATTATGTAAGATATTGATTTATTGGTACTGAATGTAATTGTTTCCTGTCTACTGAAACTTCAGATGACTGCCTGTCACTTTAAACATCTTTATCTTCTGCATTTTCTTCTGTATTGTAGTGAATTAATTTACATTAATGTAGTTTATGGCTTGTCCTGATTATATACAGCATATTATAGTACAATAATAAATCACAAGACTTCTGTAACAAGTAATAGAGGGAGCTATGTCTCATAATGAAGGCAAATTTCTGTACAATTGAGATTACAATCCTATTAATTTAAAAGAAGTTAAGTTGCTCATCCACAAGTGTGAAATATCTGTACCATAAAAAGAATTTTTATTCTTCTTGTCTCAGCTATAACATAACAATGGCCAAACTGCAGCCTACACAGCCCAGAGAAGATAAAGCACATGATATGTGTCACAGAGTTTATGTCAGGATTGTGTAATATGTATACAGTGGAACCTGTCTTAAACGGAACCTGGGCATAATGAAAATCTGTCTTTAGCAGAAAAAGTTTATAGTCCTGAGGATGCAAAATTCAAGTACCTCTATGAAAGGGAACCTTCCCACAACGAAACAAATTTGGCCCCCTGCAGTTCTGTTATTGCCAGGTTTCGCTGTACTAATGAAAGATCTTCTTGCGCCCTTCTTATGTTAAAAGGTGTAGGGGGTGCAGGATGCCAGGCTTGTTCAGTAAATATTACATACATTTTAAGATTCTATTTCAGTAAACTGAAGTGGAGGCAGGAATTTCCTAGTGTTCTATTGAATAATAATGTAGTATTCAGGATGTACACAAGATCAGTTCCAAATAACAGTTGGTAAGCAGCTGAAGTTTTTTTATTGTGACTGTCACTTTCACTGTAGATGCTGTGTCAGCACTGAGAAGCCTCAAGGTGTTATAAGCACTGCTGTCACTTGAGTTGGTTCTGAATTAATCATCTTTCTTTGACATAGCCTGTATAACCACAATATTGTGATATGGTGGAGGATCTGCACCAGAACTGATATTTATAGCAATAAACTAGGTGTTTAATTCTCTCTGTATAATTATTATTTCGTTTTCAGCGTTACTTCGAACGTTTCTTTAATGAGAAGTACCTTCTTATCAACTGAGATAGAGAGTGGTTTAAAAAAACTGCTTCATGTTTCCTATCCATTATATTAAACTGTCTTGCATTTTATTTTGTGTTGTTATATGAATTTTATCCAGGTGAATGCTGAAACAACATATATAAAACACCCGTGATCAATAACAAGCTATGCAGAGATGAGAAGTGATATCAGATTACGTGAATTCACACTAGCCACTTTACAGGAAAACTGTTTGTGCTTACAGTGCAACAAATCTTACACTTCGCATACTTTACAGTTTAAACCTTTTCTCATTTAACATTCTGTATTGTATATGATTTGTGTCATGTTTTTAATAAAAGGACTTGTGTTTGCATCATTCAGTCATAAAATGGTACACAAACTCAAAATATTACACCAGTTTTGGTTAACGTTTGACTGCTACTGGCAATATGGTTCTGAAAAATTAAAGATTCCTCATAAAATTGGGCATTTATGTGAACTTCAAAGTTTTGATAATGACTTAACTTATGTCATTACTGCATCTTTGATTATGAATTTTTCCTGAACTCTCTGAACCATTTATTGAATGGTATTGAATGTGATGAAGCACTCTGAACATCAACACTGCAGCATGTAGCCCGGTATAAGTGCTTCTTAGCAGTGAAACTTATTTGCAGGTGTCTGCATGTGTATACTGAAAAGACAATTTATGCTTAACTTAGTACGAATGTATGGCGTGCACTCAGAGAGAAAATACTTACTCTGTGTGTCTGATAGGCGACAATCATCAGGTGGCCTGAACATGTACTGTATTTTCACATCCAGGATGAACAAAAGGGATGAGAAGGGAAGATAGGTGAAAGGAGGGAAGGAGATAAAGTTTATGAAAAGTGACTTCCTGTTGAGTGTACAGTGGGCTTTTCCACTAACAAAGTGTCTTATTTTTGTGATGGAAGATATAAAATATATGGAATTAAAACAATATGTGTCCAGAACATCAACAGCAGGTGAAATACTTCTTTTACTAGTCTCTGTTCAGATCTGCATCTGCTGGGCCGTGACATCCTGTAGTCTTGAAGTGGATACCAGCCAGATGGAGAACATACTGCCTTAGTCAAAGTGTTATGCCTTTGTTTGTCCTTCACATAACATTGATCAGGGTGGTACTTTATTAAATATGGAACTGGAAATAAATACTGCAATCAGTGTGATAATTTTTTAGATTCATATTTGAAGTACTTTAGTTTGAACGTCCCAAGTAAAAATGTTTTAAAGTTACCTGATACAAGAACATTAAAATAGGTTGTAACAGGACAGGCAGTGTACATATAAAGTAACAATGAGGCATGGTCATGTAACCATTGTTGCTGTGGAAAAGAAATATGTATTAAATGTTATGAGCATGTGTCTGTATTCTTGCCTTAGTTATCCAATATGCAAATCACATCTCTTCTGCACCATCTTATATTGTCACCTGTACCCAGTCTGGCTCTACTATATTCTTCCACATTTTCTGGTAAATGCCATGATTCTCAAAAAAAATTATTGAACATAAAATGCGTGTATTGATTTGCTCGACAACTTTTGTGTGAAGCATTTCTCATTTTAAGAAGGATTCAGTGAGATATTATCATAAATGTATGTAGGTATTCATGTAAAGTATCCATTACGCTTCTCAGATTTTAGTCAAATATGCATTTTCTGGATAGATTTTTGAAGAATCCTCACATATCAAATTTTATGAAAATCCATATAGTGGGAGCTGAGTTGTTCCATGCAGACAGACAGACATCAGGAACATAATAGCCGCTTCTTGGAATTTTGCCAACATGCCTTAAATGAGAGATCATTCTTGTTCTATGGAGCATCCAGTTCATGAATATAATATCCACATTTCTGTTAACCTTTTAAAGCCTAGCGGTAACTTTACATACCACCAGGTTTAACATTAAAAAATTCTACGTGATGCCCACATTGCGTTTATGTGTTTTGTACGGATCTCAGAACAAACAGCAATTTTGCCTTATAAAACATTAAGAGATTGGTTTTTATAACCATGGTGGAGAGCGTTTACAGCGCGGTACGCACTGAGTCCTTATTTAAAACAGATACACTTCATCTTTAAAGGGTTAAATTATGTGTAAGAATAGGCTTATCGTAAAGTTTAATGCAAATTGGGATGTAACTTTTTCTGTATCTCTAAGTGTCTCGTAAGTGTCTTGTCTAAGAATTCTTTCAAGCTGCAGAACTTTCTACAGTCATTCGTGGACACAACATTCCATGATAATAAAGCAGTTCTCATGCAAAGCAGTACACTAAGTTGTATCATGTCCCTTCCATCAGCTTTTTATTTCAACCTTTAAGATGACAGCTAATGCATTTGATTTTTGTTTACAGATTTCTAAGTAAGTTTCCTTACAACTGGTAACAGAATTAATTCCATGGAACAAATTATATGTATATTGTTACTCTTATAGGCCAGCTCTACTCAATAAACCCATCTGTGCCGCAGCCTTATACTCCATGGAGAGGGTACACGTATGGTGCAGGTAAAACATCTGCAACAAACTGATCACAGCTACTGGCTTGTTCATAGGGGCTTGGAATTTGAACTGGACTGTGCTGCACTGTTGTGACAATCGCAGATGTATATAGATACAAATTAATATAGAGTAGTGTGGTAATTGCTTGATACACGTGATTGGTTTAATTGTAGTTTCTTTTTGTATCAGTGTTTATACAGTGTCTGTATTGTTTCCTTTGATGTTGTTTTTCTTTCACATTTGTGATCAGAGACGTAGAACTTCTGACATTTGCCATAAAGACCCATAAAAATGTTTTTTCATTTTTGAATTTAGAATGATATCATTCCGTATGTAGGAATTTGGTCATAGCTTAGTACGAATGCTTCTAGGTGCACTGCTTGATACACGTCTTGGTTCAGTGTGAAATGAAAGTAAAGTAGCAGGATTATATGTGTGCACTGTTTGGGAAATTAAAATGTATATTTATGTAGTCATAGCATGTACATTATGTTCAGTATCTTGAAGAAGAAAAGTACATTAAGGGCTTATATTTTTCTGTTTTGCTTGCCCATTTTAGCTTTCTTTTGAAATAATTTGTGTATGAACAAGTAGGTTGTTGGAACAAAAAATTAGAATGATTACTTATGTTTTTTAGTAGTATTGTATGTACTAATTTTCGGTAGAATATATATTTTTTACATATTGTACATGAAAAATGTAAATATCTGCATTGAAAATGATGAGAGTGAGGTGCACGATGAAATAGAGAGAAAAATAAATTCAGGATTCTTCTGATTTTTCACTTCAACCACTGACATCATCTCAGTAAATTTTAAAAATACTAAGTATTAAGATATATATTGTTTTAGAGTTTTTTTGTTATGTCTGTAAAACAGTCACCTACTTTGGAAGAAGCAATCCATTCTTACAACTTCAGCGCTATGTGGATATGTTATGCATTTGATCCTGCTGGATATTCACATAACATATACAACTGGTCAGGGACATGGTTCAGATGTGAAAGTTGATTTTATGAAGTAGGCAGTTATAGAAATTTCAAGATGATGATAATTCCATTTATCCACTGGAAGCAATTGCCACACTGCAGAATATCAAATATAAAGACTGATTACAAGAAATGGGAGCAGCAGTTCTTTAATATATCTGCTTTTTCTTGTTGTCGGTAACCACTGACTGAATTTCTATAGGACATGTAATGAATGTGTTGATTCCCAAAATCTTAAAACTTATTTCAACAAATAAAATATAAAGATTGAGTATATCCTATTACACAGCACATAATTTGTTATTCAAATAATGTTTCTATTGCTATTCCCTTTTTATGTATAATTGTTCCATGCAAAGTTGTAGGCTAGGCCCATGCAGTGGCAATGGCTCCAAAATGGCCAGCTTTTCCATCACCACCAATTATTCTGCTCATTCTCGTGATCTCCCCATCTGAGAATTCAGCAGTGGACTGGCCGTAGAGATGAGCAGCTGCAGGAAGCCTGCAAAAGTCTCGTGAGAGGATCATTTGCTTATGATAAGCCAGTTTGTTGTGGTTGTGCTGGCAATGTCAATGCATATGTTCTGCATTTACAACAGTATGGGAAAGAATTATCTCCCTCAGTCTGTAAGCTGTCTTATTGACTGTATATAGTTTGAATAAAGTGAGCATGAAATGAAATGCTCTGAGTTAAAAAGAACCCTGCATGGTTAACACTTAATAACATCAGAATTCGAATTTGAAAGTAAAACTGTAACTTTAAATTTGGACATCAGCAATTTTGTTCCTTTAAACTCTTGCAGTCAAAATGAAGTACAGAAATGGGCATTCAGCAAGAGAGTAATTAGTTTTATTTCAAAAATGCAGTCTGCAAGAAGATAACTGTATTCTGCATTACAGATTTTACAACCAATTGCCATGTTTTATTGACAGAAATTGTTATGATAAATATATTTTTCAACTTCAAACCCCATGCATATATCATTGCTTGTAACATACAGCTCTTGAAACTGACATATGGTTAAAATTCAGATTAGGTGCCTTCCTTAGTGACAAAGACATGCGAAGTTTGGGAACTGCTCACAGATATATGTTCTAAGCAAATCAGTCTGCATGACATGCAATAGATTTAAGCCCTGCTTTTTAAACCCCCTCTCCCCTTTGAAGGAAAGGTGTTGTTGGGACCTAATATGAACTGACCTCATGCAACATAACACTCTTATT
The DNA here is from genome assembly GCA_013340265.1 of Coptotermes formosanus. Taxonomy (NCBI): domain Eukaryota; kingdom Metazoa; phylum Arthropoda; class Insecta; order Blattodea; family Rhinotermitidae; genus Coptotermes; species Coptotermes formosanus. Next base: position 2,297,539 of record BLKM01000587.1, on the reverse strand, counting down.
TAATATTAAATGCTGGAATGAACATTGTTCTTCTGGGAATCTAGTGTTCTATGTGTAAGACAGAGCATTTAAGGCACCGGACTCCCATTGGTTTCGGGTGAGACGAAGTGTGAATTTTTGGCCATGCTCTTCCCCTCCCCTTACCTCTGATAGTGAATGTGTGAAATGCCTGGCTGTCACCATACTGCACTATGACTGTGATTGGACGTCTGGGTTCCTGCTTCTGAAGTGGGGCCCTTCCATGGTGTTATGATGGGTAGAGGTCAGGAAAGTTGAATATACCACAGGTCAAAGCATTAAAGAATTTTGCTCATAAGATTATTAATTCTGATTAGTATGTAACCATAAACATGTGTTTAATATCAGAAATATTTATGGCCATGTCCACTCCAGCATTTAATACCCATGCATTGATACTAGTGACAATCTACTAATAATGAAACATTATACTAGATTTATTTCAGGATACAGTCACAAAGAAAATATGGATATTGGGACACCAACTACCAGCTCACATACCACACAGTCTATTTGAATAATGCATTAGAATTCATACGAGAAGGATGTAGAATAATTGTCTTTATAGTGCCAATTGATGTAGCCTGTGTGTCAGCGTGCTTCTACAAAAAGCATATTTCTTCAGATTAAATACATTTTGAAAGTTGTAACTAGAGTAACATTCATTTTTCTTACTTATTTGTGTGTGATCTTCCTAAGAACAGAAAATTTTTGTGCAGATGGGAGAATATGAAAGAGTGGCGAAAATATATCCAGATTTTGCTTGAGTTTTTTGCCAGATCTCTGTATACCAGAATTCAGGTCCTTATAAAATTATAATAAACAAGTCCAGATCTGTTGGTGAAGAAAAAACTAAATGTGGCATTAAATGGCTAATTTTGATCATCTTATTACATTGAATTATTGAGAATGAGTTCTGATTTATATTTTGCCATAAGATATGGAACCTAATATACCATAGGTATAATTTGTATGACATACTGCTGCTTGTGTATATCAGTCAAAGATTTTCTTTTCGCCATGTGTGGTAGAATGTTATGTATTGTCATAAAACATTGCCTCCCAGGTCCTTGTTCTTAGCATTTATGCATGGCATGAAGAGGCTAGTATTTCTTAAATAGCTGTTAATTTTTTGTGCTGTGCTTAGCCTAGATGATCTACATTCAGAGAAGAGAGTGTGATCAGTGATTTGTTTTGGAATCATATGCCAATTCTTTCTTTCTCCCTTTGTATGATATGGATATATTTGTTGTGGCAGTGTAAGACAATTACTGCATCATTTACATGTGGATTTAATGTACTATAATTAATGATAGTCTAACCATTTACCTACTGAATAGCAGCATTTGTAATTGTAGCTGGGTACTTGGGTAGCTGTTTATGTACATTTCTGTTGGTTTGATGTAGGATAATTAATGCTTTGAGAGATGTGGTGTAAATTTAGGAAATGGAGAACATGCTCGATAATGAATAAAAGTGGAAAGATGTACTGCAATTTGGAGTTAACAGTGTCCTGAAATGTGTGCTTTTGTGAATACCATCTTCTGGTATGTGTTGTCATGTAGTCTGTTGGAAATTTACTGACATTTCAAAGAAGCCCACTGCTTGCATCTTCAGATTTTTTGCTCTGAAGATGGAGACAACATATTTCTCCAAAATGTAAGTTTTTGCCATGCTACATGACTACATGCCACAGAAATCACTGCTGTGAGAACTTCATGTCTTCCATGTTCTTCTTTGTGTTGCATCTTTGATGAGTCTTGATGCCAATTTATTGCAAGTAGAAACCTGCTACTGACAAAGCTAATCATCAGTACAGCCATCAAATGTTGAGGTTCTTATATTGGTGATTGTGCTATGACATTGTGCAATTCAGTGGATATGCACCATACTAAGTGGCATAGCATTCTAGAAGACCATAACTGTACTGGTTTTATTTCACACAGGAGTACAAAAGATTTCTCTCTTATATTTCATTAAGTGTACATCATAGGGGGAAATGTTTCATGTAAAGATTGTAAATTTATTGAGGTCTTTAATTTATGTCACATACTACTCTTTACAGTGAGCTAGTTTTACACAATTTATCGAATTTTGATTTTAGTTTCATATGTAGTGTGGGTTGTAGCAGGCTAATTTAGATGAAAGAAAAGATTCTTGCGATACCATCTAAGGTAGACCCTTACACACATCACCTTAAAGTGGACACAGTGTGTTTCAGGTAACCATTAAACACAGAAACAGTTCACTAGTAAAACATTTTGAAAGTGGTAAAAACTTACTGATCTGATCAATCACACAGTGTAAAAGATGTACGTGGTCTTCAGTCACCTAAACAACCGGATCACAGAAAGGTTTCAGTTACATATGGGAGACATACTTTTCTGCACAATATATGAAGTTCTCGCAATGATGAAGGTTTAGATTGTAGTCTTCTTGTTTAAGCCACTGAGTAGTGTGATGGCTGGTGACAACACAGGAGAAACTCTGAAGATGGAGGCACAAGGCCGCTCCAAAATAACAATCACCATCTGTGGGCTGCACTGTGTCATAATTCAGATGACCACCATCTTACTTTTCCTGCATGTTTCTTATATTTTTGTGTTTAGTCAGAGGTCTTAGTTTAGCTGATGCTATGTCCTATGTAAGTCAGAATTGGAGGAGACCAAGACTTGAATCATGATGTAGAGTCACAAAGAAGAAGAGGGAAAACTTACTATATATAAGTTCTAAGTTAGTAGTTCTGAGTGTATTAATAGGTTCATCATCAAATGGGTTGCCTATACTGCTGTGAAAACTAATGGTGTGGTTTCACAGCCATGTATATAATCTCTGATTGGTATGCTTCCATTAGTAATATCTCTTATGGTTTGTCATCAGGGGATTTAACTGGTGATGGGTGTTGGTTTTGCAATAGCAAATTACTAGATAAAACTGAAAAAATTTGCCTTAATTTGACAGCATAACAAGTTGCTACAAATCATGTAACCACTTTCATAATGCTGAACTCATTTTAATATTCAGATTCCTTTGTTATATAGGGCATTGTATAGAATGTTTAATGATAGTTTTATTATGAAGTTATGATAATTTGGCTTTCTGTGTGTTTGTCTTTTTAAAATGTTGTATTAACTGTACCCTGGAGTACAGCCTGCAGTAGAGTGATCACACATGTAAGCCTCTTTACCATGCATCCCTAACCTCCCACTGAATGTATTGTAAGTTTGTGTTTATTTATGCCTCCCAGGCACAATTCAAACAATCTAGGACCAAAAATTGTGCAAACAATCTAACTTAACTTGTCTCTGAATTCATATGTGTCACAGAAACACACTGCAATAAAATAGAACTGAACTGAATGATTCAAATAGAACCTAACTTCCCTTTCAATTCAGATTTGTCAGAGAAGGGCAGTAAAATAAGACAAACACAACTTTACTACGTGATTCAAGCAGACTTAATTTATCCTGTCTCTGAATTCAGATTTGTCGGTTTGATGTGAGGGTATGTCTGAGTATTATCATAAATATTTGTTTTAATTTCACCAAAAAAACTGCAGACATCTGCAGGTAAATGAGCAAGTATGATATATGGGTAACTAGTTACCATCCTGTAAAGATATCCCAATACTTTATTCATTGTAGGATGCGTATAAAAGTGACTAATGATTTTAATTTTAAGCGGTAGAATATGGCAGATATAATGGTCAGAATGCCCTTGATGATGATTTAATAAATGCAGGTGTCAGTAAACTATGAACATGGAAGGAATTGCTGCTTAAATTGCTTTTCAAAAGAATATGATTGTGTTATGTGGATATGGTCTCCACCTGCACATGTAAATATGTCTGCACACCCTCACAGATTAAGCAAAGCCTAGCTGCTCCTCCTTCCTCCACACCCTCCATCTCTGAAAAAGAGCTGTGTGTCTTGTGTGTGGGCCACCAATAGATCCTTTGCCACCAAGACAAACAACTTCCTGTGCCTCTGTTCATGACCACCAAGTCTCAGAAAACCTGTGACCACCAAGTCTCAGAAAACCTTTTGAACGTTTATTTTCAGTTCATCCACATGCTTCAAATCTTCTAGTCACCTTGTCGTTACCCCTTAAATTCCTAGGAAAAATCTCTGTATTACCATGGGGAAGCTCCCCTGTTGGGAGGCACTGCAGTCCTATCGAACCTGTCAGGCCATCAACTTCCACATTTCTGTCACTGCCAGATGATGTAAGGGCCCCCAAATAACCCAAAGATTCATACTTCCTGAAGTTAACTGTAATGTTTGCCAAAATGTCAGGAAATCTTCGTTTCTGTATGCAGCTTGATCCCAAAAGTCAGTTCAGTGCTTTGAACATCACTTATGAAAGACTAAGATAAGCACAAGAAACATACATATTATTATGGCTTGAACAAAATAGCTATTATATTACAGCTTGAACAATTTTCTATACACACACACACACACAAAACACAGACACACCCACATGCATGCATGCATGCACAGATTTTAATATATTGAGATAAATGACATGTAGGCCTGTATATTTGTTGGTATATCTTCAAAGTGCAGTGTTCAGTTGCACTACATAAGTTGTAGAATTTTTGTTAAGTAAAACCAAAATTCAGAGACAAGTTGCATAGCTTGGATTGATTGGAAAATAGAACAGATGACGGTGGTAAATTTTAAGTACAGCGACAGATACTTGTGTGTGTGTGTGCATGTGAGGCAGGGAGAGGGACAGATGGGCTGGTGGTCACCATATTGTGAAGTTATTGCGGTCTGTGCCATCAGTCTATGAATCCAGGTACATTTTTGTGTTCCTGTCCGTCTGCTGGTACAAAAGTACTGTAAGCTGGTCTGTCACTGTGGGGTATTCTTGAAATCTGGACTCATTTCTGCTTCAAATATGAGAAAATAGGGTATCATATATGAGTTCAATGAATTAAACATGTTACATGCATAAATGCATGGCACTGTGCTTCTGCACAGGACAGGGTTACATTTTTATTGTTATTGTACTGCACTCTAAGAGGTTATGCATGTCATACAGAAAAAGTAGGAAATTGTCATGTGGTTAAACAGATAATAAAAATAACTGAGCAGGTAAAGCCCCTCCTGTTTTGCATAACAAATAAACCGAAAATCATGGTTTAAGAAATTATTTGCTTCTTCGCAGTTGATTAGCTAGCTTTGTGCCTAAGCAGAAGCTTATAAAGTGGAACTGTTGGCATTGAAAAAATTCTCTATGCATTTTTAACTGCAGCACTAGTGGAGGTGCACAGTTGGTGTGGTCCACCTGTTAGTATTACTACTTGTTAAACAAAGTGAGTGGGTTATGTGTGTGCTTTCTTCCAGGGCAGTTGTTCTCCCAAAGCCTGAATAACCGGCCAGCAGTTGTGAACACAAAGGAAGGTTCTGCTGTAGATGATGACTCTTACCTTGGCTATTCAGTTGCTGTTGGCAATTTTGGTGATGCTGGTGGGAGTGGGGCAGCAGTTGGGATGCCTAGAGGTGCAGGCCTTCTTGGCAAGGTGCTTTTTTCAAGCTTTTTCCTGAATGGACTGAAACTTGTACATCTACTTGTAGCATGTTCCCAAGAATATATTAAACAATGTATAGAGAGTATTTTTTTATCACTGCACTGCTAGCTATAGAGCAGACAACACCACTGCTGCATACTGACCACTCATGCTCCCTGCTCTTGAGTACTCAGTACAGCAGTTTTTCCCAACCAGGGTTCTGCAGATCATCTTTAGAGTTTCAGGTGTTCTGCAAGAAATTGTGCAATTAGTGTACTATGACTACATCCACAAAGTCCTCATCATTTTGCAAATCTCCCAAACCTTACTGCCCTCCTACCTCAGTTACATGATTGCAGCTACTATGTGAGCAGATGAATGCTGGCACCTCCATTGCTCTGCCTGCAGAAACACACTTATCTAGGCGCACACAACTTTGCAATCTCCCAGATTGTGACATCACCCTAGGCTCACTGATTTTATCTGCGCCTGAAGCAGGATACTTTGTGGATTTAGTGCTGCTATACGTAATCATTTTAAAATACCTTGAAAAATTCCAAATATCCCTCCAAATATCATTGGAAATTTGTCCAACATCGGCAATACTGGATTAATCTCCATGCTGTAGCCGGCTCCTGCTTTCTGCCTGTCTGAAAATGTTTATGTAGGTAGGCAGGCAGGCAGGCGGGGGGGCAGGCAGGCAGGCAGGCAGGCAGGCAGGTAGGGCTTCCTCCACAGAATAAAGTTGGGGAAACGGTACAGTATAGTGATAAAAAATACTCTCTGTGTTACGGCAAGTGGACCAATTAGCCACAGAGTAATAGACGTATTCAGTTAGAAATTCCTGTGCTTCTACCGAGTGTATGTCATTTTATGCACCATGTGCGATTACTGTCTTCTGGGATATCACACCGAGTGCTTTGGGAGTAAAGAGGTAAGATATGGTATGTACCAGAGTTTTAGAGGAGAAGAGGCTATTATGTCCGAAAGAAGGAGGCAACATGTTTCTTCAAAACATTGGCACCTGTCTACCAAACTACGTGTCGTTACCTCCCAGGAGGCAGTAATCTTCAAATGTATCTGATTTCTTGGAGCTCCTATGGAGGTACTGGCAATTAGATGACGTCTTTCAAAGAATGAATACTGTAGCTGAGTGCGTAGTACCCCTGTTTTGTATTTGGAAGAACATTGGTTCGTATATCAGCTCAGGAGTCGGCTATCCTGCATTAGTTTTCATCATATTTATTTTCAGATTGTGCACACAGATGCTACTATCATTTTCTTCCACATTCTTTCCAGTTCATTTTTAACTAATGATGTTACTTGACATAACATAAGGTGCGACACTGACCCATCAGAGGTTGTATGAGCCACCTTTCTCAGTGGAAGAATAGAGCTATAGATGTTAGCTTTGAATGTGATTTAAATTGAGTTGGATGACATCACACTATTTGAAGCATATGTCAAGGCACTTTGGCTACAGACCACAATTTGTGGGTTACAGTAGTACTGAATATTCTGCCCCCATGATTAGGGTCATGGTGTCATTGACCCTGAAGATAGAGGTAGCAGATTCCTCCAAATATTGTAACAACCTACAACTGTAAAAGTCCATATGACTAAAGTCTGAGTTCCTTCAAATTCGTTCTCTGCTAGTTGCTATTATGTTGCATGTTTATGTTACTTGTTCACATATGAAGGTATTCCATTAGTGTAACATGTCATTTATGACAAGATTATGGATGTCCTTAGATTGTTGTAACTGTTAGCTGAGACTTGTGTGGTCACTTTCAGATGCTATGATTTGCACATATTTCAGACATTTTAACAACATCCTTTACCTCGAAGACTGAGACGTTTATAACCAGCCTGTCACATCAGAGAGTCAACAGCAAAAAGAGAAAACATGAACTTCAATATTTTTATGTCTTAAAGTGTAAAATATTGTATTTTTTTATTTTTGACTGTGAGAAAAGTGTATGTTATTTCAGGTGCTTTTATACACATGGAATTTAACAAATCATCTAAACCTGACTGGAGAACAACTGGGTTCCTATTTTGGCTATGCCCTGTGTGTGTCAGATTTGGATGGGGATGGAAGAGATGACTTGGTGGTTGGTGCACCACTGTATACTGATCTTTCAAAGAACAAGGAGCATTATGAAACAGGGCGGATTTATGTCTTCTATCAGGGTTTACGTGTGAGTACATTTATCTAAGAACTATACTTACAATGTTTTCAAGAATGTCTGTTGTTTTGATTAGTAGGATAAATATTGCGCAGGTGTTGAAGCTTTTGTAGTGACAAAATTCAGTTTAATCTTCTTAGGCTGACAGCTGCATCAAGCGTTTCAAATATATCAATATTTCAGTGACTAACTCTGTCCATCTTTGCCATTCTGAGTGTATTTAACTCTTGTACAGTTTAATTTCATTTGAAACATTAAAAATAGTAAGTTAGATGATTAAATAGGTATATACGCGCGCAAATACATACATACAGCATCTGTTTATTCCTGTTGTGTAACACATAAATAGTTCATATTGGGTTGCTTATGGACTGCCACTGTCACAACTTGCTTGAATCATGTAAATGTATATGCTGAGAATGTTAACTGATAGAAGGAGACATAATTACTTTAAGAAATAACATAAGTTTCTTTATGTACATAGAAATAAGTTAATCTGTAGGTAAAAACAGATCAGTATGTGAACTTACATTTTGAGGTTTTGATTTGACGGTGGTGAGTAGTAAGGTTCTGGCCTTGTGGGATTCATCACCATGTATTTTGGTAGTGAAGCAGCAGGTTCCAGAAAAATGATGCAACCTTTCTACCAGATTACATGACTTCACTTCCCAGAGAACCACAGTCTTAGTCTTGTACCTTATGTGACAATAACTCTGTAGTCAAACATCAAAATCTGATGTGAAATTGAATACATGACACAGTTTCAGTTGTAGAATCCAGTGATTTAGGGAAGAACCACTTCCTTTTATGGCAGCGTTGGAATTCTTGTATTAGTCATTGTTTACTTTTGTTTCCATCATCTGAACAATCCACTGATTAAAAAGTAAGTTCCCCACTTAATAGGATTTATAAACTGTTTTTAATAATGCTACTAAAGACTTGGTTGCTATATAATGTTACAATTTTTATAGTTGTCAACAAAATTATAATTTTTTGTATTCTCTACAGCCTTCTGTTACACCCTCCCTCATAAGTGCAAATATTCTCTTCATCATTTGGTCACCAAATACTGTCAGTCATTCCTTAATGTGACAGAACAAGTCTCACACCCATACTAAATGAGTGTGATCATAGTATTGTTGTGTTTTGTATAGCAGACTGGAAGAAAAACCTCGAAATGCATGGTAGAAAGTGTCCCCTACTTTCAGGTAGCTGCTAATTTCTTTGTGAATGCAGTTTTCTTGTGTCACTGTTGTTCTCAAATAGCTGAATGTGCACATTCTTAAAGAATTTACTCACTGTCTTTATTTTGTGATTTTATGTTGCTTTCTGGTGACAAAATAAGAGCACATATGCATTTAATTCCTCTGCATTTACTTCTGTCCAAGGGAGTTATGACAGTGTACAAATATTCAACTGGAATTCATTTTAATGGGAAGTTTGTCCATTGGGCAACTGAAATTTGGTGAGATATGTGCGTATAAAATCCTTCTGTCCGTTTCCCAGTTATGTGCCATGTCAGAATAAGCAAAAATGTTTGGCTTAATTCGGTGTAAGCGGCGGCCCCCCCCCCCCTTCATTTTGACTTGCCTGCAATCTATGAGTGTAATATCTTCTGAACTCTAGCTTTCAGGTCTTCATCCCAGTTTAAAGTACCCTTTTATGCCAATGCTTTTCAAGTATTTGTTCTACTGTTTCAAGACTCATTAAAAAGAAATAGTGTAATCTTGATTTAATTTTTTTTTCAGTTCCATGACAGATTCCGAGGGTTCCATAAACGTGACGGCAAAAATTCCACATCCAGATTTGGTTTATCACTGAGTACTCTGGGAGATATTAATAAGGATGGTTATGGGGGTAAGCACCAAGAAATTTATGGTGTTCTGCAAACTGTCCTAGTGTATGGAATGTAACATATTTAATCTTGTAAGGCTTCAGTTCTTTTGGCAGGGCATGTTAACATTATGATGTTCCGAGATGTAACACCATGTAGTTTGGTAGGTGCCTATCAGTCAGGTTAGAATGACTGATGCAAGTTTGGATGGATGCTGATGGACACCAGAACAAACTTAATATATATACAATATATATATAATATATAAACAACCTAGAAGACTGTATTTTGGGCAGCACCTGGCATGAAACCCTTTAAACTTACATGTGCTAGAGTTTAAGAGGCACTTGCTGCCTCCATGTTCAGGGTAGAAGGGTGAATATGGACAAAATAGTTTTGTCTAGTAAACATTGTCATATCCTACAATATACACATAACCGCTAAAGTGTGAAATCTGTTATTCCATGAACTGCCTGGTTATTTTCTACAATACCAAAAATGGGCCAGTAAAGTGTGCTTTTAATTTACACTGACCTGTACTTGAAGCAGTTTTTTGATAGTCCCACCTTCAGCTGCAGTGCTCCTCAACATTCCATTGTGAATAGTTTGCTTGAAGTGCAGGAGATAAGCCTGGAATTTATTTATGTACCCACCATTCAATGTGAGAAACAGTGCTTGTTCACGGTTGCATAGTGTGTGTATGTGGTTCACTGGGGTGTGTTTATAGGAATGAAAAACACCCATAGCACCCTAACTGTTGAGAATAGGCGCCATGTTGATAGAAACTTTTCTGATCAGAAAAGCCCAGGAAAGCATAATTTGCGCTAATGTCTACAAACCTATGAATCTTAACTTCAGCAATATATGTCTATTTGGATAATGCTAGTATAAGTTCTATTGTAGTTTGTCAGCAGATGTTAAAAGTTCTGCAGTGCCCATCTGTGTATGTAGTTAGGCAAATTTGATGCAATTTTAATTTGATTAATTTCTCAAACTTTGTCATCTGATAGCTTGGGGGATTGGCATCTTATGCAGCATTTTGGCAATACTAGGAGGAATATTTCAGTTTGTATTTTGTCCAGTATTAGAAAATACACTGAGTTCTAGGTGATTGTGGTATATGTGATATCTAGTATTCTGAAATTTTAATAAGACATTTTTCAGGGAAATGCAGAAGGTTTACATATTACACATTTTAGCTCTGACTTCTCCTAAACTTCCACAGAAATTACTCAAGAGTAATTTAGAGTTTAGAAATTATGTACTGGCACAGTGACTTGGTCTTGTATATATCAAAAAAGACATTTCAAACTCAGGCAGTCTAGCCCTCTCATGAAGGAATGTAATAAAATAATTACTATTGTTATACAGCAAAGTAAAAAAAATCACCCAGAGTCAGCAAGCATGCAAAGTTCTTGCATCACATCTCCTACTTGTAAATGCTACTTTGGAACATAGTCAATCATCAGATATATACACAAATATGTAAAAGACCTGCAGGTGTGTATTCCTTCTATTACAGATATTGCAGTTGGTGCCCCATATGATGGTCCAGAAGGTCGTGGTGCAGTGTATGTTTTCCATGGTTCGGATAAGGGCATAATGGAGAAGCCATCACAAGTGATCCACGCAGAAGATATTTTCAGCACACTTTCCACTTTTGGATTTTCTGTGGCTGGCGGTATGGACCTGGATGAGAATGAGTATCCAGATCTGGTCATTGGTGCATATGAAGCTGACACAGCTGTTTATCTCAGGTACAGATAATTTTTCCAAGATAATTTAGTGTTTAAGGGTCCAAACATTTCTTTTCTTTTCTTTTCTTTTTTTTTTTTTTTGAAAGAAACCATGTACTTACTGTTTCTTCATGCACTAGGGCCCGTCCTGTTGTGAAACTGGATGCAGCCGTCACTTTCCGAGGTGAATCAAAGCAGTTGAGTTTAGATACAAAGGCCTGTAAGCTACCAGATGGCACAGCTGTTGTCTGTACTGAACTGAATGTATGTCTGGAGTACACTGGTGTTGGAGTTGATCGTAGACTTGGTCAGTATAAGCGCTTAGACTGTAGCTCTGCTTTCCATGCAGTGTGTTATGTCATGTTTTAGTGCTTATAAGAGGTATACACAACTGACAGTCAGACCTGTTTAATGGTGCCACTGCTATTCATATTATTTTCATTGTCTCATTAGGATGTCTGCTATGACAACCAAAAAAAAAATACTCATTTCCAGTTTCTTGAATAATGAACATCCCAGTTCTAGAGTCTAATACACAGAGCATGATACCTCACATTTAGTGCAAGACCAATTAGCATTTGTTCCATGTTTTCATACACAGTGGCTTATGTCCTCTGTGTCAGATACCAGTGTTTACATCCCTCCCATGTTTGTTCTCATATGGGTCTGTCTAAGGCAATATAAGGTACAAGTAGTCTTAGGTTATGTCCAATACTTCACAGTGAAATAAATATATAAACACAGTAAATAAATCTACAACATACAAAAATGACTAATGTTGATGCAAGAGTGATGACAAACCACAGATGAATGGCAGACCATAACACAAAGACAGTATAATAAATAATACAAATGATAAATACATTAGTACAGAACACAATGGATAATATGTGACATGAAGAGAAGTGTATGTGAAGAATGAAATTAAACTTCTGACTACTAACAGTGACACAGATGTGTCAACGTTAAGAGTGACTACTGTTGAAAATGAATCCACCTCCTCCTAGTGCTGGGTTATGAATGGGTTGTAACTGCATGTCTGCCTTCCCTCTGTGCCTGCATAGGCATGTCATATGGTGACCTTCACCTTCACTAATGAAAGTGATTAATGATATGAAATTTAGGGCACTGGCTGTCCAAGTGGGAATGTTATAAAATATGTATTGGAATAATTTTAAGTGGCTTTTATATTTAAATGTTTTTGTGTACATATTAGACAGGCCTTGATGTGGATGGAAGTGATTTAATAAGAGGGTGATCTTTTGAGGGGTTGTTATGTAAAAAATGTGCATAAAAACTAGTTGATATTAAAGAAATTGTTGGTTCTTTCGTATGGTATAAAGAACTATGAGAGCAAAGAACATAAGCTGAAAAGATAGCAGACCTCTTCCTAGTAAAATATGGAATGTCCAGCTGAATGTGGAGCTCTCTCATAGGATGTAGAAACCCCTTTATATTTGCACTGAGGCACTGTGCGTGATGACAGCCTTCACAGTGCTGTGCTCAGTTCTGTGTTTTAAAAACATCTCTAGAACACCATTAGTGGAGAAAATTTTATGTTGTGCTGCTTGTATGGTATTATTAAGAGGGTTAACTGTAAAATGGTGGGATTGCTAGAGCATGTAGCATGCAGAATTAGCAACTGCAGTGTAACTGTCAACTGGTTACTACTTGTGCTTTCCTCACTAAGGTGTTTGTTTTCTTTATACATTTGTGCCGACACTGGGAGACTATTTTAATGTAGGTCATAACCAAGAATAATCATAAGACATCAGTTACATTGAGAAATTCCGTTTTGTGCCAGCTGCCTAAAACAACATCCAGAGGTAGTTTACACAGTAACTTAACAATCCATCACTTCAGTGGCATATAGTTCAGTGTTTTTTCATGAGGTAGCATCATGAGATTTTTCCCTGTACTGGCATTCCAATTTACCTGTGGTATTCAACACTATCCCCGCTTACCATACTGTTTAGATGATATGTGAATAAATTTGTGTCTTCTTGAATTACTTGAAATCCCTGAACATATTTTATGGATGTTTTCTTTTTGTCCACAAGACTTTGAGGTGCAGTTTGTGTTGGATGCCAAGAAGCCAAAGAGTCCACGAATGTTTCTGTTGTCAGAGCTGGGTCGTAACATTATGAACTACACATTGCGACTTGAGAAGGATACGCGCTTTTGTAGAAGTTTTACTGTCTACATTAAGGTGTGTAATGTACACAATGAATAAGTCAGGTGTGCACCAATGGGGCTGGAGGGCTGCCAGGCTGTAGCTCCCCAAGGAGAGAAAGGAAAAAAAAACAGTTTTTTTTAGACACAATATCACATTTTCCATGATTTACCCTTGAGCTGAAATCAGCCACTGAAATTGGCTGATGGCTAGTACATTGGAATTTTGAAAAATAAAAAACTTAAGAAGTCTTACATGAACTTAAAAAAAGTTAGACCTTGTGATTTAAATTAAGTGAGTGAGTCATGGAATATATAGTTATGCATACAGAGTACATCTAAAATGCTTGGGCAAACTTCAGGAGTGAGTTTCCCACAGCAAAATGAGAAAAATATTCATATCAGTGTATGTCTGCAAACACTTAGCTTTTGAGGTACAGCTGAACAACGGGCCTTTCACAGTAAGAATGTGGTTTATGCACAGCAGGGCTTTGGCACATTTTAACTGACCTGTGCAAGATAGTCTCACAAATACATGTTGTGACACATGGATAGGTAGAACAGGACCAGTTGCATGGCCCCCACATCTGCCTGAACTCAAATGTTAAACTTTTGTCTGTGGGGACACTTATGTGGGTTACTGTATGCTGCTACTGTGAAATCACAACAACAGTAAACACATTAACGTCAGTCTTTATTCTCGTAGATATGTACAGGTTATTGTTATGTACAGTTGTCCGTGTCGGACGTATTTACAAGTGCTTCTCCTTTGCTATTGTGGCGGCTAAGGGCCGCGTTAGTGAGGTCCGACAAAGCTACTCCTGTGAAGAACGGACTCACTGAAGCAGTGCAGTGAGAGTGAGTTCTGTACAGTGTCAGCCGGTTGCGCGGAGCAGGCTGCGCGGTGGAGAGCCTGGGACAGCTCTGTGGTGCCGAGCAGCGTGTGCTGGTAGACACTGCGACGCGTTTCGCAGGTTGCGAGCTGTAGATGCTGCTAACGGGCCGAGTGGCGGATGATGCTCGGGAGCCGATCGTGGAGGCTCGTAGCACGTTGAGTCTTGATATTGAACGCTGGATCCGGAATACTGGAATGCACAACTTTTGGCTGGAAATGTAGCCTTTTATACCTGGCCGTCGCTGGGCTGCCCGTCTGGGATTGGCTGGCGTGAAGAGCTTGTTGCAGTGGTGGGGAGACCGACTACCGCTGTACTGCGCGGAAAGGGCCGTTTTGCATTTGTGGGGATGTTCCCACACTTAAAATCCCTAGTGTATTCAGCTCAAATTGAAAATGAACAGACTCTTAACCAACACATTTTTATGCCTGTCCAACCATTCTCAACCCCCCCAAGACTTTCACAAGAGTGCGACAGTCTATGATCAGATGTGTTCATGCACGTATTAATTCACATGGAGGCATTTGTTGTGAATTGTATCTTGATAAAAAAATCTTAACAGTTATTAAATTGGAAATGTGTACCGTAAATGTTTTATTGCAGTTGTAATTAAAATATTACGTAGTTAAGGTATTTATTGTTGAATGTAATGTTGCAGTTTAACTCAAAAACCACTCATTTTGAGACATATATTTATATAAATTTTGTCCTTTGTTTTGATCTGAAGAACTCACTCTTGAAGTTTGAATATTTTAGATACACTCTGTACAAGTGCAGTTGCAAACAGTGTTAAGGTACAGTTTATTTATTACGTGATTTTTATAATGTAGTTTTTAAAGTCAAACAGATTATATGTAGCTTCAGGGTCAGCCACCCCAAATGAAGAATCCTGGGTGCATGCCTGAATAAGTCTTATAAAGTACTGTGTGTTTTCAGAAGGGAATTTTTATAGGGCATTGGTGCAAAGAACTGTATATCAGCTCTTTTACATTCAAGCAGCTTTTAGGTAAATAAGTAAAACTAAAGTTGAAATGAATGACATACAGATATTAACTAGACTTCTGTACTTTTTTATTTTGGATGATAGCAGAGAAGAAAAATATGTTAGAAAAATGGGGCAATGTAGACTGCCAGTTGTCTATTTTCAACACTGGTTGTCATGTTCATAACATGTAAGAAGAACTGAGGTGGAATTCATCTTTGAGACAGATTAGATTCAATAGAAACGCAGCTGTGAAGACATGTTGATGCATGTTCAGTGATATTTCAGTTTGTTCCACTGCTTCGGCATTTCATGGTTTGCATTAAATTCGTGTGTCTTGGTTGTGTGTCAGTTTAATGACCTCTTGAGAGTGCAGAATAATGCCCCTGCATTACATTTCACATGAAGATTAAAACAACAGCGATGAAAACTTATCATTTGATGCAGACAGAATTTGTAGATGTAACAATAATCCAAGCACAAGTTCTTTAGTGTTTCTGTCATTTTAAAGACAGACAAATATCCACTGGAATTGACAAATATCATGGACACTTTTCAGCCAGCAGAAACAATGAATCAATAGTGAAATGCACGATATATTGAGAACCTCAAAAGATAGGCTACTCCTGAAATGGCAGAAAAAGTATGAATTTCTGATGGCTTGTCCTAAAATTTGAGAATGATGTATGTTTGAGCTAAGTGTGGTTTGTGACTGCTGCCATAGCAGCAGAAAGAAAACTACTTGTCTGTGGCTTTGGATTGCTTCGGTGCCCAGAATCTTCTTAAAAATAACACAATAAATGAACTTGGGTCTGTGGTTATAATCCCAAAACTATGCAGTAATCACAACTGTGACTGAGTGTTTTCTTCTACAGCAAGTGTATGCTGTAGAAGATCAGACTTGATCACAGTTTATGTTTGACAAGTGACTTCACCACACATTGCATCATAAACAACTACAAAAGTGGCATCTTGACTAGTAACAGATGAACAGGTCCTTTCACAGCCGAGCTTATGTGGCAGTTTTTATTTGTGTACAGTGTTCTGCTCACGTTGTGACTTGTTATGGAAACAACTGAACACAGTGCAAAACAGTAATTGCTGGTAATTTCAGAAATTCAGTTTGACAGTAGCTTTCAGCACAAGCAAGAATGGAGGAACAAGTTTGTAGGTGCTGAAGCATGTGCTTGGAAGTGCAGCATCTTAGTTTTGACGAATTTTGTCTTTGTACCTTTTGATAGTTCCTTGCATAGTTCATAGTGTTAAGTGTCAGTGTAGTGGCATTATGAGGAGACAGTAAGAAAAGAAAACTAGGTGTAATCTATGGCTCATTTACATACCATAATATTAAGTATCAATTTTGTGGACATTATCCATTTTCTGAATTATCTTGTGTGAAAAAAAGTAACTTACAACAAAGACAATGCATAACAATAATTAATAGGGCACTACACATGTATGCTAGAGGATTGTATTAGACCTTCCTTTATTTGTTTTCAGTGTTATGTATCGTATGTTTCAGCCTTTAAGTTTGTAAATATGTAAGTAAATATGAATAAATTCACAGTGAATAATTTCTAAAACATTAGAAGCTTACTTTAATACACCTTCAGTCAAATGAGTGGAATGGATAGTGCTCGTAGCATGCATGGAAATGATGAAGAAAGCATACATAGTTGTGATCAAAGACCCTGAAGGGGAAAGACCCCTCCGAAGACTTATAAATGAGAGAATAAAAGTTGAATGGATCTTAATGAAAAACAGTGGTAGGGGGTTGTCTCGGTTCATTGTGCTCAAGTTGTGCACATGACAGGTAATTTATCGACAAGCTGAGTTACTCTCATTTTCTCTCCCGTGAGTTAGAAATGCCCTTTTGTCAGAAACATTCAGAAACAATCCTGTATCATTGACAAGAAGTGGCATCTGTTTATCTACTGAGAAGTGCTGTTGATTTGTATAGTCTTAGACCATATTCATTCCAACTGGTCATCATAGAAATGGCATGTTTTTGAAAAGAAAATGTTGGGGGGAAATGTCTGGTACATAAAGTACGCTGTGGCTGTGTTTGTTTCTGAAAAAACCAACACCTAATGCTATGCTCAAGAGGCAAATAATTTTTTAAGCCAGTCCTTGGATCGTTGAACTGTTGTGTACAGTGTAAGACACAGTACAGAATTAGAAAAAGGTAACCAATTCTTGGGACACTTCATACACCTTCAAAACTTCTGCATTTACATGTCTTGTGCCAAGTGTAAAATGAATATCCTTTCCAAAATACATTTATTTACAGAGTGGCATCAGGGACAAGCTGACACCCCTGGAGGCAGAGATGCGTTATAGTCTGCGTACGGGTAGTGGTGCTGCTTTATCGGGTGGACGTCGAGTTACTCGTTCACTTGTCCCAGTCTTGGATCAGAGCAGGGATTCCATTCGTCGTGACTCCATCAGCATCCAGAAAAACTGTGGGCCAGACAATAATTGCATACCTGACCTGAAGCTGTCTGTCACACCGTGAGTCCTTTGTGTTTGCATTCATACTTCATTTCAGTAAAACTGAAATTATAAGGGGCCAGGCTGTCAGAGTTGGTATAGTGACTACCCTGTGGACTGGATGAGCAAGGAGATCATGTTTTGATTCCTGGCAGGGGCAAGAGTTTTTCTCTCCTTTTCAAACCTTTCATATCAGCTTTGGGGCCTGCTCAATCTTGTATTCACTGTTGATTAATGGGTATAGAATAGAACAGAATACAAGGAGGGCAAGCACAGTAGTGACCCATGCACTTCAACCATACTCAATCTTTTGTGCAGCCATTGTGTTCATGCATTTAGCAGCTCCACTCTTTGATCAAAGTGGAGTATCCTGCTGACAAAGATTTCCTCCAAGTTACTTGATTTTATAAAATGTTGACCCAGCTGTCTGAACCTTAATGCAGCCAAAGTGTCACAGTCACAAAGAATATGTGAGGCCATTTCAGATGCCCATTTTCATTTTCCATGCTCAGGACTGTTCACCAGCCCCTGTTTTTGTAGACGTCCTTTCAAATGAAAGTGTCCTGCTAGCGGTCCCATCATTGTTTATAGCTGATTTCTACTCAAGTTGAGTAATTCTCATGCTTTTTTAGCAGAGAGTCTTTTAAGAAAGTCCTTAGCTTGCCTTTACTTCTCATGTTTCTTATTTGTCTAGCCTCTGGTCTCTTCCTTGGCAACCTTACTGCAATGTATTTTGCCAGAAGTAAAGCGGCCAGGATGTGAAATATGACCACCCACCTCCACTTAATGCCAAGGCTGACAATGCCCGAAGCTGTACCATTGGTCCCCCAAGTGTCATAAGTATGTGTACAGTGACAGCTCACCTTACTTTACTTTACAAAGCAAATGATGGAAGTAGGTATGTTGAGTGAAGTTTGCTGATTGATAGGTATGTACTACCTTAATCAGTGTGGATCACAGAGCAGGTTTCATTTTGAATTCGACAGGTAGGTATCAGTGTTTTACAGAAATCTACTGCCTGTGTGCCACTTCTGTGCTAAACAGATATCAGTGCTTTGGAGAAATATGCTGTCTGTACACCATCTCCATTGGTTCACAGTTTGCCCCATTTTCATCTTCCCTTTCCTATATCACTGGCCGTTTTTTCCTGTGCAACTTATGCTTATGCCCTAAGGATAGAGGCTGCAAGTTCTGCTGGGACATTGGTACTAATCTATCGACCTACACAGTGCTACATCCCAGAAAACAGTCACAGCTGTGGACATCTCAAATCTGTGAAGATTCGTGTTAGCATTGAACCACTGTGAATGCCTGAAATAATCTGTGTGCAGCATTCCTTACGCTTTAGCACCCCTCACAGTTTTTTGACAATTGATTGCAAATACAAACCTGTTATTGACAAAGTAAGTGAAAAATAACCATGAATTCCAAGGTGGTCATGGTCCCTAAGTTATTATTTTGGGTGTTCCCTTAGTTGTTAACAGAATGCCAGTTATGGCTGGCAGTCTGCTTCCATTGTTTCGAATCATTCTTTCAAATTCAGTTTCAACTTATTGTACAAATAATTTGAAACTACAGTTACATGTCTATATTTTATATGATGTCTCCTTTTTATTTTATCATGAGAGCTGTGTTTTAAGAAACCAGTACACACTGACTCAGTCTTCACATGTGTTAGAGTTACACCACATGAGCATGAATCTCTGTTTACATTAGTTGGGCCGTTTTATCTGCCTGACAAGATGGACGGACCTATAAGCAGGGTAACAAATTTCAAGCTCTGAAACCATGTATGAAAGTGTGGCAGTTTTCTTGCAGGGCCATCAGGGGGGAGGAGGTCATTCTCATGTGGCTGTGAGTTTGCTACACTGGCTTGACACATGGATGTTCACTGTCTGGAGAACTCACATCTATTTGTCCACACTGCAGTGCACTGCTTAACTTTGTTTGTACTCTGATTCAGTGACAATATTACAGCCAGCAGCATTGAGCATAACCTATCTAAGGTCCACTGCACAATATTTTTGTAGGTGACCATGGCAGCATTTCAGAATTGTGCAATTTGGTACCAATATTGGTCTTGCACTGTTGATTTTAATGTTTTATTAATTCTGTGAATATTGATGTTTCATCTGTGACACAGTAGAAACATCTACTGTAGATTTAGTGGTGTTACATGTGTATGAATGCTAAGGCTGTGATTACAGGCCCCTACGCAGCATTTCATCTCTGTTTTTTAATA
The DNA here is from genome assembly GCA_013340265.1 of Coptotermes formosanus. NCBI lineage: Eukaryota > Metazoa > Arthropoda > Insecta > Blattodea > Rhinotermitidae > Coptotermes > Coptotermes formosanus. The sequence continues at coordinate 2,277,465 of BLKM01000587.1, read as the reverse complement.
TATGTTATTCTGTGTACTTTTAAACAAAATGACCAGTTTGCTTTGCATTTTAGAATTCTGAGACTTTATATGTACAAATACTAGGATTTTATGACTGGCCTGTATGCAGCCTGTTGTCTTTCATTCTGAGCACATTTAGACTTCCATGCTGACATGCCTCTAACTGCGCCCCCGCCCCACCTCCGCCCAAGCAAGCGTGCATGCACACGCGCACGCACACACACACACAAAGAGTTAGGTTAGTTGCACGTCTTTTAGGATTGACCTTCAATAATAAATTCAGTTTTAAAATCTCTGATGAACATGTGACTTGGCAGAAAGAAAAATATAACCTCCCTATTGTGAGTTCAGTTTACACACTTTTTGCAAGTAAGAGCTTCAGAAGTATTGATTATTATACAGCAGAATGTTTAGTCAAAAGAAAGGATGTCTAATTTATTGTGCATGAAACCAAATATTTATGCATTACAGATATGTATTTTATTACTGATGTTGATTTCATGTTTAAAAAAATATCTGTTTCTCCAGACAGCCAGCACCACAATTGATGCACTTTTCACATACATGCAATCACATACTAATTTATGTTGTTTTGCAGAAGCGTCAATCAATATCTGCTTGGCTCTGAACAACGCCTGGAACTGGATGTTATTGTGGAGAATAAGGGTGAAGATTCCTTTGAGACAACTTATACAATGGTCATGCCTGCGGGTGTCAACTATATCAATATAGAGCGCATGGACAATGCTGAACGCGAGTTCCTTGTTCAGTGCTCAGCACCATCACGAGCCAACAACAACACACTTCGGTGTGACCTCGGTAACCCTCTGCCCCAGAATCGACTTGTGCACTTCAAAGTACTCTTGAAGCCTTCTCTTACAGAAGTAATGAAACCTCGCTACGAGTTCAAAATGTATGTGAACAGCACCAATCCTGAACAGGAATTTACTACTTATGATAACAGTTTCAAGCTGACTGTGCCTATCTGGATCGATGCAGAGTTGGAGATACATGGGTGAGATTAAATATTGATTTCATTTTCTTCCTTATACTTGATTTTGGAATTGTAACTCTTTGAAGAGAGTGTACGTATGAAGGAAAGCAAAAAAGTAAAGACAATCTTCGTGTAGCTTGGAACTGACGTTGGCAACGCTAAACAAGACAGCCAATGTACGTGTAATGTAACATTCAGCTGCGTTTGCATAACCATTGTTGCCATGGAAATGCAATAAGTCTTAAGTACTGTGAGTGTGTCTGTATTCTTGCCTTAGTTATCCAGTATGCAAATTGCATATTTTCTGCATCATGTTATGTTGTCATCTGTGGCCTTTCTGGAAGCAAGGGATATTATGTGTATGACAAGTTGTTTCAACTCACTCATTCAGTCAGTCAGTCAGATGCATCATGGTGTAGCAGAGATTTGGTCTGTGCATGCCATCAGAATTAAACCAACATTGAGCCTGAATGATGGAAGGTTAGAGCAACTGTCTGAAGCACTGGGTTTCAGATTAACCTTGATGCAGGTGATAGGCCTCCAGAAGATCTGAGTGCGCATAATTGCAGCAACAGTTTCACATCTTGAATTGTACTGTTACAATGTTTCAGAGTGTCAGAGCCACGAGACCTTCACTACAATGTGACATTATATGATAGTGCAGACAGTGCAGCCCATGAGACAGAAGTCGGGCCACAACTTGTTCATACTTACTTTATTACTAACAAAGGCCCATCTGGCATCACAGAAGCAGAGGCATTCTTTGTTTGGCCTTCTTCTACCGCTGAGGGTATGTATTAATGTAGCCTATGTTGTTATGAGTGATAAAAGACTTCTTCTTTTAGGCAGTATATTTATCCAAAATGTTGGTACTTGTGTACCAAAATATACAGCTTCATACACCAGCAGACACAGTCTTCATAAACTTGATATTTAGAATCCAATATGATTATTTAAATTAAATATCTCTGTAAGCATGAATTCTATTTTATGTTACAGATGAACATATTCTGTACCTTGCCGAGATGCCTGAAACTGAGGGGCCTGTGACATGTGAGCTTGTTGGAGATGCCAAGGCCAATGCCCTAAATTTGAAGGTATATAAAATTGTAAATTCTATGCCATCATTTCATACAAATACATGTGGATACAAATAGAGTTCCAGACTAATTGTCAGTAACCTTCTTTACAAGATTAGGAATTTTGTGCATGATAACATACATTTCCTATTAACCTTTTAAAGCCTAGCAGTAACTTTACGTACCACCAGCTTTAACATTAAAAATTTCTACGTGGTGCCCACATTGCATTTATGTGTTTTGTACGGATCTCAGAACAAACAGCAACTTTTGCCTTATAAAACGTTAAGAGATTGGTTTTTATAACTGAAGTGGAGAGTGTTTACAGCGCGGTACGCACTGAGTCCTTATATAAAACAGATACGCTTTGTCTTTAAAGGGTTAATGCATTTGTGGATCTTGTATAACTGTTCGTCCATAAATGGGAGGCACACTTTAATAAGGTAAAATATGTAGTACACTACATAAGTTAGAGGGCTGTTGATCACAGTAGTCATATGGTTTAAGGAGAGTACTGCCTTGGATTGCTCAAACACAATGATCATAGGTTCAGGTTCCACTAATGGCTTGGGGTGTGGTTCTTCCCTGCTTGTGATGTCCTGCATGAGTAGTGGGCTTCCAGTCAGCTGGTGCCAAGGAATCATTCCAAGTGGTCTGCAAGATTTGTGGTTATGGAAACTGGTTCTGAATTATGACAGGCTAGAGGATCTAATGTTTAGAAGCTGAAAAATTGAGAAAACCATGAAGTTTGATGTATAGATTAAAAGGTACAGAGGGGAGGGAGAGGTGTAGCTATACCCCCATACACAACTTTGGCACTAGAAGTGTGTGGGTGGTCAACACCATGCTGTGGCTGCCCCCCCAGAAAGAGAGCTGGTATCCACCATACAGGAGGCCAGGTAGGCCTTGGGGCCGATCTGGAAGGGTACAGAAAATATTGCGTCCACCGGGCTTCAAAGCCCAGACAGTCCAGCCTGTAGCAAGTTCCCATACTGGTTATGCTATGTTGACTGCTGGTGTATAGATTAGAAGTTCTTAATGTGATGTGGGTCAGGATCAGAAATTTTCAGATCTTCTGTCTTGAGCATCAAGGAATTGCTGATAGTGCCCAGCAGTAGCGCAATAATTTTATGCACAGGTTATGCTAGAGCATTGCATTGCATTGCATTGTGAAGCTTAACATTGCAATATAAATGTGGTTGTGCCATCTTACAGTAATACACGTCCTTTCTCCTTACTACTAATGAGTGGCAGTTATAAGAGAAGAGAACATAATGTTTGGGTGACAATCTCACAAAGACAAGTCCCAGAACTCCCGTGGAAGACAAACCACACCATTGGTCCATCCGGGGGGATTCACTGCTTTTTGTGTGTGGACATCTGGATCCTTCTGGAACCTTCGTTAGATCACAGTGCCACTGATTTTTAAGCACACCAAAATTATACCAGACAATCTTGCCTATGAATTGTGCATCTTTAACACCACCATCTATGGCAACCACTCAACATTCAGCTTACCTGTAACACATTACTGTACTTGACAGTCATACTGATATATTATGATTAACGAATTTCCAGTTGGAGAGTTGGAGAGCTGTGGGAGTATTAGCACCTCTGAGTAAAGTACATATTTAAAGGTAGCACTAAGCATTTTCATCCTCTAGGTAATTTATCTGCACTTGTGTGTACTCCGTACTTTCTGTCATGGTTTCTTGCCTTCTACATGTGCAGTTTTGTGCAGACTGTTCCCTCCCTCTCTGCTTTGTCACAGGAACATGAGGTATGTTAGGGATGAGTCATTACCCGCGATTTATAATTCACCTGTAATGTTCTGTAATTAAATCTGTGGGACCATGCCAGCCCTTCATAATATGAATAAGGAACTCCAAAATTAGTTCCACATTAACAGTAATCCACTTATAGAACTCACCCTAAGCCAGTAGAATCTAGTGTACACACATCCTGCATTTTGTTTGATATCCATTTTTCTATTATCCGTTTGCAACTTGGTCTCTCAAGTGGTCTCTTCCCTTCAGGTTTTATACCTCTTCAAATATATCAATTTTAAGGAGCCTGCTCACATTTTCTCACTATGGTTGCATCATGTTAGACCTAGATCTTGTATTCACAATTTCAGACTGTACATACATTACATGCAAACAGAATCGTTTTAAACATTCTTCAATTTGAGACAGTGTCTCAACGAAAATAAGATTAACATTAATAAGATTCTGATGAACTTAGTAACAATTATGTCCATGCAGACTTCATGTATCACTAATTATAATCCTGTTTTAAATTTAATTTTGCAGTTGGATCGCAAGAAGAAACTGTATTTTGAACATGGCTCAAGTTCTTCTCATAGTGAGACATCAAGCAGTTCAAGTACTTCATTCTCCTCCTCCTCCTCCACCTCCTCATCCTCCTCCTTTTCATCAGCCTCATCGTCGTCGTCATCATCATCATCATCATCACCATCATCATCATCATCATTATCATCTGCACCACAGCGATCATCATCCACATTTTCCTCATCCTCTAGCAGTAGGAGTGGCTCAAGAACCCGACAGGGTAGTCAAAGTCAAGCACATCCTGATCATAGACTCACAACCTTGACAGAAGAGGAAAGAAGACGTTATGAAGAAGAGACAAAGTTGGGGCTGGAAAGTGAAGAAATGTCAAGAAGAGGAGGAAGCAGGGGTTCTGGATACAACGAACAACACAGTAGTTATGGGGCAGCAAGTCGTCAGGGTGGTGGCAGCAGTAGTGGTGTAAGAGTGGAAAATGAACGTACTCATAGTTACAGGGAAGGATCTAGGATTGTTCAGGACAGGGATGGTAGAGGAAGAATTGATGATCAAAGGGGTGCGTATGGAATGGAGATAAGTACAGGTGGGGCAGGAGCAGGGACAGTAGGCAGTACTAGGTCACATTCTTCACGTAATTTCTCTGCAACATGGAGTGAGAATGTTGAAGCTCCACACAGATACAGTAACTACAGCTATTCTAACTGGACATCAGGAGGCGATGCTGCTGCATATGGGGGAGAGAGTCATGAAATCCCAAGTTCTCATCACTTATCATCATCAAGTTTGGCTGGCACAAGACAAGGATATGCCAGACAGGGAGGCAGGTCTTCTGTCTTGGACAATTTTGGAAGTGCAGGAGATATCCGACATTACTCCAGCAATTGGTCATCAGTTGGTACAGATAATGTTGGCAGAGATTATGAAGGTGCAGGCTATGGTAGTGGGATCTATGATGGTGCAGGTACTCATTTCACCTTTTCAACTGAAACTTCAGATATTTTACATAATATTGGAGCAAGTTATCAGAGTTCACACTTGTCAAATGCTGAAAAAACTGTTTTAGCTCAAGATACTGGTAACAGAGGAAGGTTACGAAGTCATGTGACATCAGCACAAGGTAATGAGTATGGTTTTGATAATGTAGGTACCAGTCAGTTTGGTTCAGAGTTGGAAGAAACTGCTCGGGGTTCTGATGGCTTTCGTCATTATACTTGGACACCTGAAATATCAGGAGGTTCCATACCTGCTGATAAGAACAGACATGAGAGTTCTAGCTCTGGTTTGGATAGTACCAGGGAGCAGATTGGTAGGAATTCACACATTGGTATTGAAACAGACAGTGCAGCAGCAGGACAGCAGTGGTACTCAGGCAGTGGCTCCTCTCAGTATGCAAGAGTTGGTCAAGAAGAAGCAGACAGAAGGCAACATGGCAGCAGCCATTCTGGCTCACACAGTTGGAGCACCATTGACAGAAGTGTCACAGAACATTATGGTTCAGGTAACAATCGTGATTATGACACATGGAGGAGAGGACACAGTGTGTATGGAACACATGGGGATAATGTGGATGAGTCCAGTTCAAGTTATGGTCATGATTACAACATAGGCAGGAGAGGAGGTGGAGTACATGGTACTGGTAGCAGAGTCGACATAACGCGAAATTACGGTTCTTCCAGTTCAGGATATGGTGATGCAGCTGGACAGTATGTCTCTGGTGGACAACAAAGGAGTGGCTCCCAGCAGTACAGTTCCCATTATGAGAGTGGTACAAGCTGGAAGTCAAGTGACAGTACAGTCAGTGAGAATAAATTGGAAGGCAATGAGGGAGAATCTACTGGTCAGCTGAAGTTATATCGTAAATACAGACATCAGAATTCTGGTGAAGGTAATAGTAAGGAAAATAAATCAAGACAACGACGTAATGCGGCTGATGCAGAGATGGAACAAGCAACTCACTGTAACACTACTCGATGCTCTAAGATGCGCTGTGTACTTGGACCACTGGCTAAGGGCGAAGAAGTTAAATTTGCCTTCAGGTTCCTTGTATGGGCAAAAACTCTCAAATCGGTGAGTGTTATATACTTAACATGAAATTAAATGTTATATTTATTGATGTTTAAGCTCCTTATGTAAATTAAATTATTTGGGATTAGCACTGTGGATTTTTAATTACAAGATCAACTGATATTCAGATGCTTGGTATCTGTCATATGTTTATAGAGTTCAAAGATTATTATTTGGTTTGGAGGGTGTTTTTCTATAATATTCTCATGACATTTGTTATACCCACAAAACTAGTATGTTTAATTGATACCTGTAGTAATGTCTTGTGTAGGGAAGCATTTGTCTGATGCGTTTCATATTCAGTGGTCTGAAACAAGGAGATCGTTTATCACCATTGCTCATCAATTATGCTTTAGAATATGCCATTAGGAAGGTCCATGAAAAAGCAGATATATTGAGACTGCATGGGACATGCCTACCTGTATTGTATGCTGATGATGTCTGAAATTAATGGTCAAGAACATAAATACTGTAAAGAAAAGAACAGAAGGAAGTTGGGATAGAAGTAATGTGGGAAAACTAGATATACATTTATATCTCATGAACAGAGTGCCAGACGGAATTGCAGTATGAGGACTGCTAATAAATCCTCTGAAAATGTAGCAGAGAGTTCATACATTTGGGAAAGACATTAACAAATAGAAATGCATGCATGAAGGAATGAGAAGCAGAGTAAGTTTAGGGAATGCTTCGTACTGTCATTCAGTCCAGAATCTGTTGCCGTCTCATTTACTATTGACAATACACATAACTGTGAAACTTGGTCCCTCACAAGAAGGGCAGTAGGCGAGGATGTCAAAGAACTGGATTCTGAGAAAGATATTTGGGCCTAAGTGAGAGGAGGTAACAGGAGCTTTGGGAAGGCTTCAGTATGTGGAGCTTCATGATTTGTGCTCCCATATAAAAACACATGAAAATCACACGGCACAGTGAATTTTTTGCCATGCAATGCATTTTCACATTCAAATCCCGTTTGCGTGCCGTTCAATTTCTTCCTAACATACTGTACCAAAGTAGCTCCCTTATTTCATAAAGGTAACCTGCATATTTGTTTCCACAGTGGATCATAGATGCAAATGAGCAACTCGTTGTTACTTGTAGAAAATAGGGTGGGAAATGACATCACGCTTCAATTGAGCCACAGTCACTTTCATCATGTGCATTTCATAACATATGTGTATTCAACAATGCAATGAACTGAGCATCTGTTGGTGCACATTGTGTCTGTAACTGTTTCAGTTTAATTTCATTAATTTCAAGTATTATGTGTTCCAGATTTTTACACCCTCCTTGTTTACTTTAAATTGCTTATGTGTGCAAAGTTTTCATCTTCTAAAGCAATTAATTATGGACAGCATGATGAACATGACTGCTACACCAAAAACCAGCATAAAAAATAAGTTTATGTCAAGTTAAGAAAAGCTGAATCTTATAAAAAGGGTAGATGTTACTGAAAATTTGCTTCACAAAAAATCACTTAATGAATTTACATTTCTGTGTCAACTTACAATACAAGATACAGTACTCAGTTTGTAAATGAACAGTTGGGCCAGGAAAAAGTGAAAACAGCAAAATGTAGTAAAGTAGAATAGGTATTTATGGACTAAGAACATGCTCTTCCTCTAGCAGTCATGCTTGTGAAAGAAAAAATGCTTGTGTTGTGAAAATTATAAAGAAGCATTGGATTCCATAAAGTTTGGGGAATTTATTGACTGGCTGAGGAACTGTTAGCTTTTAAAGAAGGTCTGTACTCCACGGAATTGCATACAGTAAACCTGGTTTGTCTGCCACTGTGTGATCCAGAAGACTCTTAACTGAAAATTTACAGAGGCCCATTACGTTTCATTATCCCATCTACTGGCAGCACCAATTCTAAGAATCCACAAAGCATAAGCAAACAGTTAAAATGGCAACATCAAAGTGAGTGTCTTGGTGTCCTGTTGGTATTTTATACGCCATGTTACATAAGTAGTGAGGAAAATGGAGTAGAAAGTTCAGCAGGGAAAACAACATGTGACGTGAAGTGACAAATTAAATTGGTTAGGTCTGTCCATGATCTTGCTAGATGTTTTAGAATACACAGTATGTCTAACATTTCAATATCTGGAAAAGTGCAATATGCAATATCCCTTTGGTTCCATAGGTGATGTATAAACCAGGTTTTACTGTAGTTAATTTGTACATCCTACTACTTTTATGTGTATCAAGAATGAGCTGTTCTATAAAAAAAATTTGGCAGGTCGCATCTGAAATGAGAATTTTATTCCAAGAAGGTTTATTAATGTGTGGTCAAAATCACATTGTAAAATATGTGATAATGTTGCTGTTGTGATGACAGATTTTGAATAACTTGGTCCTGCCCTGTGTTAACTGATCTTCATCTTTTTGTCATTGTGATGAACCATCATACCTGTTGCTCAAACATGAGTTACATGCTTCTGTTTTATCAGCAATGTTTCCTGTGGTCACAAGCTAGACACAGGGAGCATTCTTTGAACTTCAAGAATTCTATCATGTTAAATTACACTGACACATACACTGAAACAGTACAAAGCACCCAATCAGAAAAAACGTATTATTTCTGTTCTGATATTTAAATTGTATTGCACCGATATATTTGCACACTGAGAATGAGTTCAGAATGTAGTACAATACTTGTATTCATGATCTGTTCAAATATTTTGTGTTTTTAGTGTTCCATGTTCTGAACATACTGTTATTGTGCATCACAATAAAATTAAACTGGAAGCTTATAATGTCCACCAAGGACATTATTGCTCCTGCATAATAACATGGCAGATGAAGGCAGGTTATCAGCACTGGTGATGCAGTACATGAGAGGGCATTATTAGATCACAGTGAAGCAAAAACACTGTGGAAGAATTAACACTGCAAATTCACAATCAGTCCTCAGCTTCATACAAAATTACTCAACTGATTGGCCACATCATGTAAGAAAATTGCTGCCTTGTGTGTTATGATCCCTGAAACATCAGCGGCCTTCTGCCACACTGCATGGTGTTGTAACCCAGGTAAAACTATCTTCTTGTCACTGTCATGAGAACCACAGATGCCACAACATTTGAGAAGAATGGAGATGATGGAAAACCACAGCAGATTGCATCATGCAAGTATAGGTGTATGAAAACTGTAGGAAGATGTCTAAGATATGGTCTGGTAGTATTACAGGCCACATGGCCCAGTATGTGACAGCATGGTGATGGTGACAACTGATGTCAGCTTTATAGAGTGAAATAATATGCTGTTTGCAGTAAGTGTATGGAACATTTATAAGATCCTCATGAACAGAAAGCCATGTAGTCTGGTAGAAGTTACAGATATTTCATGGAAACTTAGCATATTAGATATAGTAACAAAGCAACTGGCTGGCTGCTCCAAGCTTTGAATCATGGTAGGGGCACAGGGACAAGAGATCTGTCTCTTCTCCAAAACATCTATGTTGGCTGTGGGGCCCATACAGCTTCCTGTTCAATGGGTACATGGTGTTCTATCCGGGAGCCAGAGTATGGGGTTGCCCACTCACCTCCATCTATTGCTGATGTTAAGAATGTGTAGACTGTATGTCCAGTCCCCTATAGGCCTTCATGGCTTGTACAAGGACGAATTTACCTTTATATTGCCTCCATCTGCACAGTAGAAGATGGAGGCAGTACGTCCTTCCAAAACATTTGAGAACTTCTACCATACTGCTCAGCCTCACACCCCAGAAGACAGTAATTTTTACCACAAGAACATGCAGTCTGTCATGCATTCTTACTTCAGATTGTGTTCCGGTGTCATATATATTATGTGTACCGTGTACTGTGTGAATGTAAATAATATTACAATTTTTGTTTGCAGCTTGGCTATAACAGGCCTGCCAATGTTTCAAGTTTGGTTGCAACACGACTAACACGCTTGCCATACATTGGGGTGCCTGATCAAGTGAGTCTGCGCACAGAAGAGGTTGTTACTGAAGTGGTGCCAACAGATGCTGCACTGAAACCAGAGATTGTGCCCCTGTGGATTGTGGTTCTGTCTGCATGTGCTGGTGCTATCATTCTCCTGTTACTTATTTTCTTACTGTGGAAGGTAAGTCTTGATTTTAAGTTACCCAGTTTAAGTGAGTAAAGCAGCTAAGCTTTTGGTAAAGAGGGATGGTTAAATTAGTGGTGGTACAAGCGTATAACTGTTTCTAAATATTTTTACCATGACCTGCATCAAGAGGTGTAGCTTCAACTAGGGGGTACACAAACTTTCCAAAAATCTAGGAGCCACCTTGAAATTCTAGGTGCCAGAAAGGTGAGACAAAACAAGTTCAGAACTGAGGACCTATAAATGTTAGGCTCCACTCTAAAAAATCTGGTCACCCAGGTGTCCTGGCACCTGAGACTTGGGCACCTCTACTTTAGCCAGCTAGTACCAGTAGGCTGTATTTGCCAGGTACCAAGAAAGGGAATTAGTCAGAGGGTCTGAACGAAGTGTCTTGTGATGTTAACCGTTTCACATACAGTCAGTGGCATGAACAGATTATTTAATCATGTCTATTATCAGAAACTAGTTATTTTCTCCTACTTTGACAGGACATCACTGTAACTGGACCGAGTTATGCATGTCACAGTTTGCCATTGTCAGTTTGCTAAACAGGAGGTGGGAGAAGTTCATAGAAACATTGCTGTTGCTACATTGTTTAGTGCCAAGTAACCAGCAGCATGTCAGATTGTACAGTAATTGTATTATAAATGAATGTGAAGGTAAAAAGTTAAAGGTAAATTCGACCTATAAAATACCATGAGGACACACGGGGGGAGTAGAAGTATAGAATTACTCTTTCCTTAATTGGTGCTAGATGGGGGTGTGTGGTTAATACCATGACGTGGCTGCTTTACCCCTGGAAATGACCCAGTACCCACTGTATGGGAGACTGGGTGGGCCCTAGTGTGTGGAAAATCCTGGACTTGCCCAGATTTGATCTCTGGACCATCCAGCCCATAGCAAGTTGCTATACCACCTATGCTAGCCCAGCCCTTAATCAATGAATGTAAAAGGTAAAACTAAAGGTAAAGGTAAAGCAATCCCATTACAGGCCTGGACAGGCCCTTAGGGTTCCAGGAGGTTGAGGCTCCCAGATTTCTAGACAATCGGCACATGAAGGTGGTAAGGTTGTCAGCCCTACGTACTGACCGCCTTTTCCCCCCCAGGAAATACTCCTGGTACTCATTTCTGTTAGAGACTGAGTCGACCCCAGGACCATAGTGCGGCTGGAAGGATTATGTCAATGAAAAATTCCAGTGATACCATCGGGAATTGACCCTGTGACCTTCCAGCATGTGGCACAATGCGAGCCAACTGCGCCACTGCATGCCCTATTCAGTGAACATTCTGTGGTTGTATCAGTACAAAACCTACAGTTTGCGGTACTTAATGGTACTGCTACGTGTGTTGACAGCAGAGAGTCAACCTTAGGAACACCACCTTCAAAATGTGTACTTTCCAGAACATATGATGCCATTTGATTGACTTGGGTTTCTGAGTTATTATAGTAGTTCTAATTTTATACGTGAAACTGACATTAAATATAGACAAATTAGTCGTCTGTACACCATCTATCTGGGTGATATTCACCCTATTGCTGTAGCTTGCTTACTGCAAGATGCTGCAAGGTGCATACGCCCACCTTTTATCTGTGGTCGAGCAGACCATGAAGATTTTTCTTGGACTGCCCAACTGGAGACAGACTGTACACCCTGGAGAAGGTTCACCAATATGAGGTTGGAAATTCTGTGATTTTTGGAAGTTGAATAATTAACCTATCATATATATGACTTAAAGAAACAGAAATCAAGCTATATGTGTACATTGAGCTTAGTAAAGTAAACCACAGAGTTGGTCATGAGAACCTCAAATATCAATTGAATTTATTTATTTACTTATTTTATAAAATTCTACTTCTTTTAAACATGAGCCAGGACAGCGTAGTTGATGTGGTAGTGAGGCTATGGACTAGACAAACGAGGAATTGTGGTTCAAATGTTATATTAACCTTTTAAAATCTAGCGGTAACTTTATGTACTACTTGGTTTAACATTCCAAAAATCTACATGGTGCTCACATTGCATCATTGTGTTTTGCATAGATCTCAAAACAATCAGCGAATTTTGCCTTATATGACATTAACAGATTGTTTTTTATAACCGAGATACAGAGTGTTTACTGCACGGTACATGCTCAGTCCTTAAATAAAACAGACACTTTTGTCTTTAAAGGGTTAAAAAACAGTCTTACACCACACATATAGACTGTGCTTTTTAATATAACATCTGAATAAAACACAATGGGAATGAATCACTTTAAGAACTGTGATTCAATTACCAGCAGGGGTAAAATGTTTTCTCTTCTCTGAAGCATCCAAACTGGCTGTTGCACCCACCCAGTTTCCTATTTTGTGGGTAATGGGGGCTCTTTGCTTGAGGCTATGGTGGTTGGGATGTGAAGCTAGTGCCAAGATTAAGGATGAGTGAAACTACACCTCCACTTCCATGTACCTTCATGGTCTACACAGGGACAACCTAACCTTTGATTATGTATCCTTAACACAGTCTGTGCTGAATTTTTAAATGCCATTTCAAGTATGTATACTAAGCATTGGCAAGTACATGAAGACGAAGACAAACCTTTTTGGTTGGAAGAGGGAAATTGTATGTAGGTGCGAAGTTTATGAATACTTGGTCCTCTGATGTCTGGAACGTTTGTAGCAATTGGACAATGTCCATTGAAGAGTGAGTAAAGGCCTCTAAGATGTGATTAGCTTAGGCAGTGAGGCATTCTCTCAAATGGAAGCTAATGTGCTAACAATTCATATGTTGTGTGCAGTATGTTATGCCCTTGAACTTTTCCCTTCCATGTCAATTCTGACAGCACTCCATGAGCACCTTCCTGCCTCTTCACATTGGAAAATGGTAAAAGGTTATTTTCCCTATCCATGCTGCGAAGGCATAGAGGGGGAGTAGAGTTATAGTTCCACTCATTTTTTACCTTTATCCTGTTGGGGTGGGTACTTAAATTTTCACAAATGCAGGTCTTTGGAAGGTTAACCTAGGCACTAGATGAAGGTAAGTGGTCAGCTTCACACACTGCCATCTTTACTCCTGATGAAAGATTCCGTGGTACTCATTTTGTAGGAGTTTGGGTGGGGCTTAAAGCAACTAGACATTGTGGAGGAGTGAAAAGTCTCTTATACTTGCTGGGTATCCAGTCCAAGATTATTGAAGGAATGCATAGCCTAATCATTATATCCACTGCTTTTGTTTTTATTCTTTTGAATGATCATAAATGGCCAAAGGTGGAATTTTACTGTCCTTTACTGACATAGTTGATGAAAATACTAAAAAATTTGAAATTTTATGTGAAGAAAATATATTGTACTTAGGAATTTCAGTAATTCTTTTTGCCACAGACGATGGGTTGAAGTAATCTGATATATTATCATGTTTCAGTTTAGTGAAGAAGGGTTGTAAAATTTGTATGTTCCTTGTACTTTTGCAGTGTGGATTCTTCAAAAGGAACAGACCAAGTAGTGCACCAGAGAAGGAACCACTGAATCGTAATGGTCATTATGGACCTGGAGATGAAGCTCTGTGATTGGCCAAATTTGAAGGAAGTGCAGATACAGCAATTAACATTACCTCACTCACTGTGTGTCAGCATGTTGAAGGGGGTGATGCAAAACTGTGGACACCAAAACTGTAGAATGGTGTGTGCGTGATATTAATGTCCTCCTATAAGTATGGTGCACAATGGACAACATTTTGGTTGCCATATATGAAATAATTGCAGGTTTAAATCTTTGATAAATTATGAACCAGTTTTATGAGACGTGCACTTTTGAGGTACAGTTCCTTTGGTCCAGGGGTGAAGATTTTAAGATATATAAATATTAAGTATAAAAGAAGAATGTCTGCAAATATGTAATAAATATCATGAACACGATTACCAGTGAAATTTTGACATCATGTTAACTGCAGGTATTTTAAAGGGACAACCTGTTAGTGTTGAGAATGGTTTTTACTGTAAATGTTCAATTGTGCAGGAGCTGTGTATCTAACATAGAGATACAAGAGAATTATTTATCTCTTAAGCATGATGGTGATGTCTGTTTTACATTATGAGGTGGAAAGCTGGACGTGAGGACCACATACCTCTGCACTGAAAGGTTAATAATAGTGTGCTCACATCATTGTCTAGATTTGAACAGTTAACACAACTCATTTTGTTTTGAAAGAGGACGAATTGTGCCTTATGTTCACTGCCTGATCCGAAATGGAAACCAGCTCTAACTTTTGTGAACTAGTCACGCTGTGTCTTATTTCTCTTTGTAACTAGACAAGGTAACAAGCTTGTTATCAGTAATGACAGAATAAACAAAATTACTAATGAGTGAATAGAATACACACAAAAATGTAGTGATAATTAATACAAACAAAAAAGAAAACTTATGTTTTCATTGAAATAACTTTTGAGTACTCACTGCGGACTAAAAGGGATTCCCCATAAAAACTAATTACACAATGTTAAAGCAGTTGAATGGAAAGAAGGTCTGTGCATGATTTTGTGTGTAGAAAAGAAGAGTGTGTCATAATCAAGCACAGCGGCTGAAAGAAAAGTAATTTTGTGCATGGTACCAGAAAATGTGTGAGAGAAAATAACATTCGATATTGTGATGCAAGACTGTTCATTGTGCTCTGTCAATAATGTTAAGAACTGCAGAACCAACCTGAGATGTGGACTCAGTTTGGTTATGATTATGTGGACTGCATAACATATGTAGCATCAGATGATACAACAGGGTAGTTATGTTTTGTGGACTTGAAATGACTGGAGAGGAGCAGCCTTCACCTATAGTAATAGACAGTCCTGGTACATGCCAAGAAGAATGGAGGATGCCAGTCTCAATGTACTACATGTTTCAAAATTCCTCACACACCACCAGCCTCAGTGGATTGCACATTCTTACACAGCAGTTCATTCACACTGCTTTCCCATGAAGAGTTTAATTGATGCTGTAACATTGTTCTTTTTTGTGTAAAGATGAAATTCTGAGATTTCTGTTGATGTGTAAATATATTTTATTTGCGTCTGAAGTTTTACTGTCTTTTGAGGCTAATGAAATCTAAATAATTTCTGAGAAAATATGTATAGAACACACTTCCCTGTGCTGTGCAGCATTGGGTATTTTCTGTATTTTGTCACAGAAAGAATCGTTAGCTTAACTGAAGCCTGCTGTACAGATCTCTCTAAAGTTAGCAAGAATATTTTAATAAAGTTTAGGTTTTTTTAATCCTTTGTGGGTTAATTTTTTTAGTAGTGTACAAAATGCCTTGGCTGTGCTAAGTGTGATCCTTTCCTTGAAGATGAATAACATGAGAGCCAGAGTGCTGTGAAATCTGAATGCAAGTTGTGTGCAGATAGTCTGCTAGTGTAAATGTGATAGTGCACCACTGTGCAGCATGAACTTAAAATAATGTGAGTTTTGCATAAACATGCTGCGAGCACACCTTGCATAAGTGTCAGATTTCAGTGGCATATGGTTTGAAATTACGTGGTTGTGGAATGGGCCTGCTACTGCTGTTTTGTATTGTGAGTTCCACAGTGAAGAAATTATAGTGCAGGATTTATAATCCAATTATGCACTTTTTTGACACACATTTGCCATGTATATCAGTACAGCAGGAAAGTAAACTAATAATATACCCTGTATTATTTCATTTTTCACTTCTTATCTTGCCATTCAAATGGCGTGACTACAAAACAATTACACTTAATGGTATTGTAATCTTTGTGATGTATTGAATCAATCCCTAATAATGGTTGAATGAACCAAAACGTGTTGGATTACAAGTATGAAATACTACAGTGTACATGTACATTATTGTTTATTCTCCTATTATAATTCTGCACTTTTTGTTGAATACACTCCAAAGTTTCTGCTTTTAAATTCTCCACTAACTGTATTTTACAGCAATTCTATTCTAGTAAAGTGCTGTATTTCTTTTATTGACAAATTTATGAAACTCACATGTGGTAGATTTTAATATGAATCTACGTACTCTGCTGTTTACAGCATCAATTTTTTTTGCTTTTAAATGTTGCATTTCTTCATATGTAGAGCATTTTTAATGAAGTATTGCATCCGGGCGGGGGGGGGGGGGGGGGTGGGGATTTTAAATGTGATCCATCATCAAAGAGTTAATGGACCTGAGCCATTTTAACCATTGTCTTGCCTGAAACTGCAGCCACATACCTGTGTGAGGTTACTTGTCCTTGATTTTAAATTATTTTATGTGGCAGAAGGATGTAATGTGCCGTGATTTTCCTGTTGATAAATGTAGTGGATATTATGTATGATGTCGTCACCTCATCTCCTTTGCATTTGAGCTGCCTACAATATATTAGCTCATGGTCTAAGCCCTTGTGTTACTTGCAGCCTCCTGATCTTCATATGCAAAGGAGCTAGGACTGTTGATGGTTGGTTACTTACCAGTAGTTAATTTTTATGGTGTTGTATTAACTGTTGAAGTTATGCAGTATTCAGTGGGATATGCATGATGACTGAGGAGCGATGTGGGAGGACATGTTCATGGCTTACAGTGAGGTACTGTACCACCATTTGCCTGTGGGCCTGAGGAGCACCCAAAACATGCTTCACTGGAAAACTCTTTCTGAAACACACTGGGTCAGATCAAATCCTCCCTGGCTAGTACGTGCCATTTTTTCCACATAAGATTTAAGACTCCCATGGCTATAAAGATTAAAATTGTAATCCTGGGTTGAGACATTATGTTGTCTATGAGTCTCCAACCTTTGGGCCACCAAGACTGTGTTGTGCAGCCCTTGGCCACGTTTGTAAATTATACATGCAGTATAAAAGCTACACAGTAAGACAACTGTCTTTAGATAGAATGATCACATGTGACTCATCTGCTTGGATGTACAGTGTGACCTCGATGGACAGCAGCAAGGGAGAAAAACAGCAAGTGGTCAGAAGGAAAGGCCTACTACCTTATCTCAGCCTGCCTGGCTGGCATCCTAGCTTTGTCTAGTTTCATTGTCCAATTTCAATCCGGTCATCTTTAGTCGCTGTACAGTAGAGATGTCTGTGAGAATATTTATCTTCCTTTTGAATGGCTGTGTGACTGTTTGCTTATTGTGCAGTTTTAGTTAGTAGTAGTTACCAAATCAAGTAACAAGGGATAAGTTTCCAACAGATGTGGGTAATTTCAGGCAAGGTGGACAAGCTGCACTCTTTTACTGAAATGAAAAACCAGCTAATTTGTTTGATATGCAATAAGGCAGTTTCAGTTCTTGAGGAGTTTAACATTATGACACTAAATGTACGTCGACATTTGACATATTTAAAGGCCAGTTTCATGAAGATGAGGTGTGTGAACTGAGAAGTAAACTTTCAGGACAGCAGTTGCGTTTTAAGAATATGTCATCCCCATATGAGTCATTGATCAATGCAAGCTATAGAGTAGATGAAATAATTGCCAAAACATGAAAACTTTTTCCAGAACATGAATTTGGTGACGGATGTGTTGAACGTATTGCTTGTATAATATGTGCTGAGAAAAAAACAGTTTGCATGAATAAGCTTATCGCAACACACAATGGTGTGCTACATTGATGACTTTGCCACCTCTGCAGAAAACGCTTTAAAATCCGAAGCTGAAAGTTTCGAGCATTATTAACTGCCGCTTGATAAAAGTACAGATGTTAACATCAACGAGTATGATATTATCTTAAATAAGTACCATTGGTGCAAAATGAATTGATTCTGGTTCTCAAAAGCGGATTTGGAGGTTTGCGAATAGTTCAGGAAGTTACCACCAGGAGCATGCTTTCTCCACAGCCAGCGAGCCGTGCCGGCTGCAGTTAAAGCACAAAGGTGCCGCACATGGCGGTGTAAGTACACGTTTCCACGAAGTTTCCAATCTGTGAAAGATATTAATCTGTGGTGTAATTGTCCAGTTTGTTGCACTTGACATAGCTTTTATCTCTGCTGTAGCCGCTGGTATGAGACAATATGGCAGAGGGTTGTAGGAAGTGTATGTTAATTCGTTGCAACAACAATTACAACTCGTAAGTACCATCGACTGGATTTGGAAGTGTGTTGTTTGTCTAAATGTCAGTGTTTCTCCATTCCATGTAAAGAGGAACTTTTAAGCCTCTTACTAAAACAGGTTTATGGTTTTAAGAAAATTTTATTTTATGTAAATTGTGAACGTGTATAATCACTGAGGTAATGAATAATTTCTGTAATTCATTGTAGAGGTAATGAGTCGTCTTTGGGGCATGAATGTAAAATTGACCCTGCTCGTGCAAGTGATCTGTAAGGAATGAACCTATAAGAGTGTCTTTGTGAAGTTCGCGTCTTTTTAAGCCACAAGACGTCGTGTAAGCCAGTTTACTCTCTCAAGAGGCCTTTGTATCCAAGTGAACGCTGGTTGTATATAAGATTACCGGCCCTGTTACAAGCTGTGTAAAGTTACGTAAACCAAGTGGACGGATACTGGAGCTGGAGTTCAGCAGTGGGACATATCGCACTGCGAAACGTCACGGTCTAATTGTTAAAATATTGTACTGTGTTCATAGTATGACACATACTACATCCGTTAAGTGGTAAGAGGTCTGTGAAATGTAAATAAATTTTGTATTCTAGGACGTCTACTTGGTGTTGTTCAGGAGACCCAGAGTTGAAATCAGGATGTGGTGCTGATAAGTTTTTAGTGGTTTTCATGGTTCCTAGCAGTAAGGATATCTCAGATTAGGCCAAACCCTCTTCCCTCAGTGTCATTTCAAATTGATTATTTGCTTGTTCTATAACTGAATGCTGTATAATCTGAGCTATTGGTAATGTTATTAAATAAAGTACAAATGAATAAACAGATGGATAATATACCCACACTTTTTTGCATGTCTGTCTTGTTTGCAAGATATGTTACAGTCTAGATACATGTAATATGTGCTTGTAGCATGGTTTTGGATAATAGGGAAATGTTTTTTTTTGTTTAGATAAGAGTTGTGTAATGGAGCTGAAAGAGATCCACAGTTTGGCAGTGTCACCTGCTGTAGCTGCATCATTTGCTGCTGCTTGGTCTGATGATGACAAAGTATCAGTTATTACTGAGAAGGGAGTGTACATCTTGGTAAGCTATTTAATAGTGCTGGCTGGTGTTCTGGGATTTTGCCACAGTGTAGTTTTTTGCAACTTACTTGTCCTTGAGTGAAAAGGTGGTACACCTACTGACTTGGGTCCATTGAAAATGCTAATCACAGTTAGCAGTAGATTTAGATCTGCTTGGGTTGTTAGATTATGACAGTGTTTGAAATGTAATTAGACTGGCAGTGTTGCATGTGGGCAATAGTCTGGAACATGTGCATGGCATTGTGGTGTGAAATGTGATGAGTCTGGAGTGCCAAGAGCATTGTTCTGCTGTTGAGGGTCAGTTTCTGTGAAGTGTTTGATGAGACTCATATTTCAGTTGGGGGGGGGGGGGGGTGATATTTCATGTTTTGAGGCACAGGTGTGCGGTAAGATTTTATTTGAAGCTCAGAGAAAGTGATAAATGTTCAAGATGTTACAGGAAGCTTGTGGACTAGAAGTAACGGCAGCCATACTGTTTTCAGATGACAGACATTTTAAGGAAGGGGAACATAAAGGTCATTGATAATGCCCTGCTGCCACAGTTATCGGTATTGAAAACTCTAATGCGGGGCAGATTCAGGTCAGAAGGCTAACATTCTGGGAATTATCTGCCAGTGTAATGTGTCATCGCGCTGTGGTGCAGTTGGTTGAGGCACTGCACTACAAGCCAGCAGGTAGCGGGCTTGATTCCCAATGGTGTTATTGGAATTTTTCATTGACACAATCCTTCCAGCTGCATTATGGCCTTGGGGTCACTTCAGCCCCTAACAGAAATGAGTACCAGGAATATTTCCTTGGGGGTAGAGGCAGCCAGTGTGTAGGGGTAACAACCTTACCACTTTCATGTACCGACTGTCTTGAACTCTGGGAGCCTCCATCTCCTGGAACACTCAGGCCCTGTACAGGGATTGCTTTGCCTTTATAGTGAGTCATTGAAAGGGCTGAGCACATTGTATTAATGCCAGTTCTGTGAATGTTGTGTTTCATGTAATCTTTAGGATGACCAGAAACAAATATGTGTGTGTGTGTGTGTGTGGAAGTCTGCCTGCAAAATGTGACTTGTTTTAAGCAGGGCCCTAATTTATTATCTACAGTCACCTGTGATAAATGTGGAATCAGACATTATCTGGAATCAAAACAGCAACCACCTTTCTGAAAGCACAGAAGGCTCATGTCCACCAAAGAAATTTATTTGGAAAAGTTCTGGTGTATTCCCCCCCCCCCCAGCTTGAAAGGCATTACTCTTCACCACTGTATACTTACGAAGCAAATTGTGGGTGGTGAATAGTGTGCCGGGATACTAAAAACAGCTTTTCAGAACGTGGTTTGGTTAGGGGAGAAAGGCCTGAGTTTTTGACTGAACAGTGGTTTTTGATTTGAGACAAGGCACAGCCACATAACACATAAATGGCAATGCCAGCAGTAGCAGACATCAGTGTGACTGCTGTTCAACAACAGCCCAACAGTGCATGCCTCACCCCTGTTATTTCTGAGTATTGCCACTAGTTAAGTGTGAGCTACAAGGGCAGAAATTCAGTTCTTACAGTCAGATGATGCAAACCACCACCACAGCCATATGCAGTATGTCAGAAAATGGCCCACTGTACGTGTTTGTGAGATTGTGATGCTTTGCAGAAAAGGCATGTAGTCTGTGAAGGGCGTTACTGTGATGAGTAACCTGTACCAAAGCTTCAGTTTGCCTCAGGTGCAGAATAGTATGAGTAGTTTTATTATTTTAAAATGCCATTTGTAAGCACATATAAATACATTTTTTCATTATCTTCAGGGTGACAAAACATGATCCTAGGTGTTAATGGAGATTTAGGTGACTGACTAGTTGTCATGAGATTGAGATCAGGCCTTTCTATCAGACACAACTGAGTAGGTGCCTCCCTACTTCTCACATGTCTGAAATGATATTTTCTGTTCAGAATACTAGAAGGTGGACATTGTCCAGAAATCCAGTAATACAGCAAAATAGCATTAATTTGGCACACACAGGACTCTACTGGTGCCGAATTGTCGGGTACTGGGGATTGTCAGATGATGCCTATACTGGCGTAAGTTCTTATGGGTAATTTTTTGTTACTGCCACTATACTTGGGCTAATTTGGCCTCTTTCAATGTCTGTCATTTGAAAAGGTCTTTCACACTTTCACTTCATGCCAGAAACATTTGTAACTGGTCCTTCTATATCTGTACATCATAGATAATTGACAATCTAACGTTGTATGAAGCCATAACCTCTCTTCATTTTTTGCCACTTTTAAGCATTCTAATTATTTTAAGTTTCTGTGGAAGCATTAAAATTTCGTGCGTCCGCTGGTCAGGAGTAGGTTGTTTAACCATCTGTGAATCTTTTGAAGCCATTACAGCACGTTGAACAAAGTGTAACACATGCTGCATATAATGCAGTGGAAACAGAGTTCACAGTAGCCCTATAGATTGTACCAAACAAATGGTGTGACTTGCTAGTTGCTTGTGATGCCACGAAAGTGTTGGACAGTACCAGCATGTGAAAACTTAAAGTATCCTGCTTTGAGAGTAAGTTTTTGCTAGCAATCTGACAGCCAAATAAACCAAGATAAAGTCACGGAATCAGTACATGTACCAGAAATTATGGTTGGCAAAACTTCCAGTCTTTGAATTACTCCCATCGAGTGCTGGATTGTCAGGATTTCTGAATTATCGGATGTCAGATTAAAGGAATTTTGTGGCCTTAAGTGTAATATGCTATCATCAGAACCCTTTAGAGTTGTCATATCACATGTTCGGTTTTCTTAAACATTACTAATTTATTCAAAGCATATTTTCAGTCTTTTCACTGAGCATGGCAGCTGTCATGGTAGCTTTATCACAAACTGAGGATGCGTCTGAAGTTTCCTGTATTCTGGGATGTAATGTGACATCACTGGGTAGTTGGTTCCTGGTGGTGTAGGAGTCTCATCGTTACAGGTTGATGAGACCACTACACTGTCTCACAACACCAGGAGCTGCTTACATAGTGACACAGTATCATATCTGAGAAGAATGGAAACATCAGCTACACTGCTGCAAAAACCTAAAACCCACAAAGAATTGGAGAATACATTTATCCCCTACAGTGGAGCGTACCTTATTTCATAGGAGACACTTAGCGTGCCAACTTTCAAAATGTAAGCAGGCCAGATGCTGTCAGAAAATATTTCTTGACACACAGTGGAGCTCATCTTGAAATATTAGAAAATTATCTTCAATTACTGTTGCATTATTTCTTGCAAGTAATGTGGATTTCCCTACATTTTACTGTCTGTCGTTTATGTCCTGAATAATGGTATCATAATTAATTCAATGCAGTGGTCATAATTTGATTTCCCAGCAAAAAACATGGACCCTGTGATTTTGCACGCACCTGCTGCATTTTAAGGAAACCTTATGAACTGCATGTGGTTTTGTGCCTGCCTGTTTTGGCTGATTACATTGCTGCTTAATCTTTTAAAGATCTGCATTGTCAAATGCAAATGCACATAGGAAAACACCCCCAGAAATGTATTTTGTATATTTAGACAACAGGGAAATTTACTTCATCTTTAAGACATTTTGGAGAATCTTTTGTTTTATTTTCCATTAAATGCCATTTATTTCACAGTTTTATCTTCTTCTGGTCAAATAATACTTTTTTTATAAGACATGTGCTAAAATTTAAATACCCACCCCGACTGGCTAAAGGTTAATGTAAACCAGGCATCATTCAAGAAAAATACAAATTTTTGTCTGTGATTTAGTATTCTTCCCCCTTTTGTGTATTGTTCCTTATACATGGCATTGTTGATGTGCGATATATTTTACAAAATTTACATCAGCATGTTTTCCATCACCTATGTACTTTGCAGAGATGCTGAAAATGAACACTCCTTGCTCACCAGAGAACATTTCTCACACACTGGCCTGCTATATATGAGCGAACAAGACACAGCTGGGTGTTTCAAGTTAAAGCACTAGTGGAATACCTCGACTTGTGGCTCATTCACCTAGCATAGCCAAGCTCGTGTCTTGCTGTGCTTTGGGAACCAATTCCAGATACTCTGTGTAGATATGTTTTCATATGCTGATTACTGTCTTGTGGCACAGGACATGATGTGTCTGTGGTTAGAGTGTAAACATTATATCCCGTTGATGTTATTCAAATAATAGGTAAAAATTAAGTTCCCACCTCACAAAAACCATAGTGAAACTCCAATACGGAGACGGACTGGTTCGTGTTGTTTATGGAAATAATTGATTTTTATTTGAAAGTCATGAAATACATGTGAGAGCAAAATGTAGTATTTTTTAATGTTAAAGTTGGTTGTAAATGTAGTTACCAGTTTGCTTTAATGGGTTTATTTAAGAGTAACTGCGTTTTATATATTGCATTAGTTTGGAATTGTAACACAGTTTGGAATATGGGAAAGATTGGGCACTGAAGTGACTGGCTAAGGGATGGACAGGAGGCTTTTCAGATATCCGCAGCCATCATGTCTGGATTAGGTTTGGGTTCTCTCTAGGAAGGCCTTTCACTCAAAGTGACTGCAGCATGAAACAGACCAGACACTTGAATCTAGTGCTCAGGTGTACGATGTGTGGAGGCAAACTGCTGGCACAAAATATCCCAAGATTGGAAGTAATTGGATTTTCATCTTTCTATTAACAGGCTGGTGCTGAAAGGAGGAGGACAGGGGTAAAAAAGTATCATGAAACTAGACTGCCTCTTCTTGAAGGAAAAGTTAAAGAAGCATTGTATTGCTTATGGATTGTTTTTGTGCTAAGCTTTGCCCCATTGGTGGCTGGAGGCAACATTACAAATAGTGTGTTTGGCATGGTGACAGATGGAATGCCAGCAGCCTTTGGAGACTTCAATTCTGATGAGCTGACAGATTTGTTTGTGGTTCGTGGGAAACCCAATACCGTTGAGGTTATGTTGGCAAGAGAACAAGAGCCCTTGCTCCAGTCTGGCCAAGGCCTGAGTTGCATGTTTTCCAGCATGCATATAACCAGTATTGTTCCTGGTAACTTTGATGGTGATGCTTGTCTGGACATTCTGGTGACAGCTGTGGATGCGCATGGTAAGAATAAATCCACATTTATTTTCATCTTGTGGGGAGGGCTGAGCCGCCTTCACTGCAGCAATGTGACAGCCGTGTCCGTAATGAAAAATCAGCCGTTAGTACTTGATTACAATCATGACATGATAGTGGACTTATTTGGTGAAGACACTGATGGAACACGAATATTTCTGTTGTTCAGTGCAAATAGAACTGAATCACCCCAGAGAGTCCCCATGAAGGAGCCTGAACATGTTAAGGAACAGGACCCCCTGAGAGTACCACATTCACATGCATTTTTGGACCTGAATGGGAACTATACCACTGATCTGTTTCTGTCAACAAAAGGTGGTTTTGAACTGTGGACACCAAACAAAGATGGGGTTCTGGGCTTTGACAAAAAAATAGAACCGCCTGCTGGACTTACCTCAGAACAAATGGGGCAGTCCCTCTTTCTGGACTTGGAGTTAACTGGAAAAATGTACCACCTGGTGCCAGTATGTTTTGATGGCTTTAAAGAGTGTAGCCCTTGCAGAAACAGCACATTGTTTGCTCACGTGAATGAGAAATGGCACAACCTGAATCCAGTGTTGAAGGATAGCGCAGGTCAGATGTGGGGTTTCTATAGGTGCAGTAGCCATCCTTACACAGACACAGTGACACTTCGAGGGGGAGACTTCAACATGGATGGGTATCCAGACATTCTGGCCACACTGTCGATGAAGGATTCACATTCCAAAGTATTTTTGTTAGAGAATGTTGAGAGTTCGTCTGGAGGGCTGAGTAGAACATACGCCATTCATGGGGATGCTCTTGCACCGATGAATAACGAAACAACAATGGGTGCATTTTATGATTTATATCAAGATGGGATTTTGGATGTGATTTTATATGGTCCAGATAGAGTTCAGGCATTTAGAAACACTTTGGACTACGATGCCAACTTTGTCAAAGTTATGGTCCTGACAGGCACAGATCGAGGTGGTAACTTGCCAGGGCCAAGTATCTCATACAGGACAACAACGCAAGAAGGAGAACCACGTGCGGCAGTAACAGCTCAGTTACCGCAGTCTGCTCATTTCTCTCTTGGTCTACCATACACCATGTTTGGTCTTGGACGTACGCCTAATTTTGTTGATACACTAATGGTGGGCATAGCTGGGAAGTCGAAGGCATGGACGCAGATAATACCAAACTCTCAAATGGTAGTAATCCCCTCTCCTCTGGACCAGACAAGCAAGTGGCGTGCCCAGCTGTTTATCACACCCAGCAAGATGATTTTGTTAAGTGTTGTAGCTCTTACTGGAACTTGTGGCCTTATCATCGCAATCATTGGTGCCCTGTACTGGAAGGAAAGGCGGGAGGACCGGATTGAGAAATTGCAGGAAGCCCACAGATTCCATTTTGATGCCATGTGAGCCATGATTTCTGTGTTTGTATCTTGTGTGGCTTACCAGAAAACTGACATACCATGTTCTGGGGCATACTGCATTTGTGACATGAGTGAAATAGCATATGTTCATTTACGTACATTCATACAAATTAGGGCATGTGCTTAGAGTGTGAGCTTGTTTTTAAGTGTTGATGGAACCAACTGTTTTCTCTAAATTTATTTGTACTGTTCTTGAAGTTTCAATAATGTTATTGCCTGTTTCCAGTGGAACGTTATGTTCTGTAACACTTTGTAGGTAGTGATATGGAAAAGAATGAGATAGGGTGCTTAGGCATTTAATTCTGTATTCACCAGTTAATTTAGTTTGATAGGATTTGAAGTTTTCAGGATTGTGAGTGGCCAGATTACATTCTTAGATATGATGCCAATGGTACTTCCCAGACGACTTAAGCTTAATTTATTTACGTTGACGGCTGATCAGTTAACACACCTTCATTATATAATTCAGAACCTCAGAATGTGAAATTTGTATTGAATGTAGGTATTATACAGATCTCTTGGTATTGTGAGAGTTACATTATTTTTCTGGTAGTCATCATTATTTGTCCACTTTTTTGACCATATCAGTTTGTGTCCATATTACTCAGTTTTTCTTTTTCCTTGCAGTTTGAGTTTATTTGTGTTGCAGTAATTCTCACCACTTAAATCACAACCCTCTAGGATGTGAAGCTATATAGCCTGTTACATAAGTGTAACCTGGCTAATAACAATTGGGGGGGGGGGGGGGGGCCCAGCAAAACTGACCATGGGTATTTGGAACTTCATTTTACAAAGGAGTTAAATTTGAAAGAGGGAAAAGTTGGTCCCATAAAACACAAGTTTTTCATTTTATTTTTTCTGTCTAGTTTTTATTTTCCATTATTCAATTCAGTAACCAAATAAAGTATTCCTAGGTTGAAAAATATTGCTTGGGTGTGGGGGGGGGGGGGAATTGCACCCTCTTGCCTGCTCCAAAGTTATGCCTATGGCCTGGTAGCTAGGTAGCAGTGTTTAAGGGGAGTCTGCTACCTCAGTTATCAGGGTAGAAGAAGTGACTACCCCGCTGACGACGACAGACTACAGACCATGTGGCATCACATCTTAGCAGACTGTGATCATGGTACTGATGGCTGTGATTATCTCACATCTCAAACCTTACCAGATTGGTTTATCAGTTTAATGTGTTATTATTCATTTACTAGTCAGTATTTACATGTTTTAAGTTTATGGCTGATAACCATATGCCAAAACCATTTTGTTTTGCCTGTCATTATAACCTGGTTGTTATATAAAGGTTTTAGTCATGGCTGTGTGATGGTGTGCCATGGATCATGCCAACTGTGTCACATCAGTTTCTTCTGGTGTATGGCCAAGCGTGGTGAATCTTTCAGTGTTTCTTGTGCTACAAGTTTGCATCTTCCAGTATTACAAAATTATCATGATATCTTATGCATTAAGTCTGAAATATGTTGAACTTACACACTTATGTTCTAAGTGTGGGGAGAGATTGTGTTTTGTTACCCCTGTTCTTTTGAAATATTTTGTATCAAATATTTTAGCCAAAATAATTTTTGCAGTTTCTGTAATGGATTGATATGAAGTATTCTTCCAAGCATCAGCTTTTAAGAACTTAAAATTCCAACCTTAAATTTTATTGAGGTGCAATGCATTGGCAGCTGGAATATCATAGTATAGTGGTTAGGCCATGGGCTGATACCTGAGTAATTGTTGTTTGACTCCTAACAGGGTTAAGAGGTTTATCTCTTCTCCAGAGTGTCCAGAGTGGCTCTGAGGCCCACTCAGCCTCCTGCTGAATGGCACTGGGAGCTTATACCTGTTGGGTGAGGTGACTAGGGTGTACACCTCTAGTCCGCCATATGCCTTGATGGCATGCACAGAGACAACTGTGCTTTTACCTTTACTGTCTGTGTTTCTAAATGCTGATGCTTAATGTGAGAGACCTTTTGTCCTGTTGTTAAAGCGCAGTTTCATTTGGCTCTTCCCAGATTTTTAAATGAAGTTACAAAACTAGGCAACACATTAACTCTTTACTAAGTTCTGTAACCTGTATTCAGACCTTTTCTGAAACTCTATTCCTTGGTTTTGAATAATTTTCCTTGGTTCCTGTAAATAAGTGCAGTGCAGTTCCTGTAATAGCTGAGGAGTGCTTCATTCTTTGTCCTGTTTGGGGGGAAACCTCTTCAAAGATAAAGTATTAAATGAGAGATTGATAACTGGAATGATTCTGGTGGAGGTGGTTTGTGAGATGTGACTCATTATGGTGTTCATGTCAGCAGTGTTGAACCTTTGGATCCTGTTGTTGGATGTCAGGTATAATCTTTGTATTTGTGTCTGCATGCTGTAGGAACTGCAAGAGGTGGTTGTGAAATAAGAAAAATGAAACAAGAAATTTCATGTCAATTGAAGACTTTACTTGCTTTTGACAAAAATGTATACATTTGGGTCCATATACGCACAGTTTCTGTGGCTTGTTGAAGATAACCTCTTCATTGCTACATGTCCAAGAGTGCCGTCATTAGTTAGGTTTACAAAGACGGAAGGACCTGTCAAACATGAGCACATGCTTTATTACTGTATACAAAGAGCGTTCAAAAATAATTTGGACAGGGGCTGCTGTTTCAGCAAATAACAAGCTGTAAGAT
Source organism: Coptotermes formosanus (assembly GCA_013340265.1). Taxonomy (NCBI): domain Eukaryota; kingdom Metazoa; phylum Arthropoda; class Insecta; order Blattodea; family Rhinotermitidae; genus Coptotermes; species Coptotermes formosanus. The sequence continues at coordinate 2,248,657 of BLKM01000587.1, read as the reverse complement.
CATGCAACTTACTATCGGGTAGTGTACTTGTAGTACAGCATTCCACCACCAAATGGCCCTAGTCATGCATGGACAAGAGTCGCAAAATGGAAGGTGATTATTGTGGACAGAGATGGGCCATGTGGTTCCCGTGGAAAGAAGGTGTTAAACCATCAGATATTCATTACTGGTTATCTGCAATTTGTGGTGAGAAAGCACCTGCATGCAGTACTGTGTTGAACTGGGTGTGGAGCTGGAACAGTGGCAAGGGAACTGGACAGGCAGCTGTCATGAGTGGTGTCACAGCGCCCCTGAAGAATGGTTCCATGAACCCGTCCAGAAGCTCCCAAGGAAGTGGCACCACTGTAAGTGTGCAGGTGAAGAAAATCATTGTTTACATTTCAACTATAGGATGTTAAAATTATGAAGCATAAAATTTATATATGTAGGTTAATTTTACTAAGGGATGAAATCTTGTTCTGTTTACAGTAAGTGGTTTAACATGCATTTCTTATTCTAGTTGTATAAAACTATCATAGAAGGTACATTTATCGAGGGACATAGCGGTGAATCATAAAGGACTGTAGGAGGAAGAACCACATTAAGATAGACTGTCAAAGTACTTTGAAGCAGCAAACAAGCATATGGTACTTCGTACAAGATAAAAACAGTGACAGCATGTCTTGTGTAAATAACAAAGTATCTACATATTGATGTGATCATGTTAATTAGTTTCAAATAAAAGGACACATCTGATCTTCATTAAGGATACACCAAGGCCCTGTTTTATGCCTTAGTTGTGTTCCTAAAAAAGTGGGTGTAAATCAAAAATGGTATTCCTGTGAGAAAAAGGACCTAAATAAATTCAAATAAAGCAGCCAAAGGACATTAAACCGAAAATGAGAGGGCGTAAATTAAGAAGTGATGTAAATTGATAAGGGGCATTAAAGCAAAAAAGGCATAAAGCAAACGTGTCAAACAAGGCCTTGGTGTGTAGAGATATTAACACCCTGTACATTAAGGAAGTAATACACAACCAGAAAAAATGCATGTTAAACTGTTTACTGTATAAGGAATCAGATGTCATACCTTAGTTAAAAAATTTTGTCTGTGTGTGTGTGTGTATATATATATATATATATATATATTGTGCTTCATGATTTAAACATTGATTTCCCCAATATGCATATTCAAAACTTTTTCATGACCTGAAGATGACCAAGTACCATGGCCAAACACGTCGTCTTTAACCATACAATAGCAGCAGTGATAAAAAGGCGGCGTGTTGAAGGCTGAAAGGCCTTTCCTTGTTTGGAAGCCCAAGTGATACACAGATGCAATGGGATGTATCACTTCAAAATAAAAAAAAACTACGGTATTGCTAAGTACCACTGTAGAAGGGTTAACCAGTGGATTGAAGACTGTTCTAATCTATAGTAGCTTTTTTGCGTGGTCGTGGTAACGGCACGCTGCTGCTCATCCTACAAAAACCATGAGAAGTGTGTAGGATACCCAGCAGTGGAGGCTGCTCTAGCATGTGAGAACACATAGTGATTAAAAGGTTAGGAATGGATAATTGCTGCTGTGATGAATTTTAGAATGTGTAGTGGAATAATGTGACCCACCTTTCATTTTTCCTTATGGAGCTTCAGACTGGGCATTGAATAAACAGGTCCAAGCAGTAACACTTCAGACTTTTCTCTGCTAGGTGCCTTGAGTCTTGGCTGGAATGATGGTTGTCGTGAGGGGTTTTCATGGATTTCCTCAGTCCCTCATGAGTACTGGAATAGTACCTCAACTGAGGCCCTGATCACATCCATCCATATCTTTTCCATTTAATTTACTAATCCTGATTTACTGACAACATGGCTACACAACAGTTAATACAAAAATCTGGACCAGACCATAGCCAGAGAACACTGCTGTGTGTGAATGTTTTAACCAGTGTGTTATTGTACAGTGAAGCTTTAATCCTGTATGTGGTAACACCTTGATAGACAATGGACATTTCCTGTTTCCATCAGTTTTCCTTTCAACTTGGGCGCTACATGAGAAATACACATTTTTGGTTTTATTTATTTCCATTCTTCTTCTGTTGCTTAATTCAGCACACACATTTTACGTTTGTGCTTAATTTATAACAGGCATGTGTGTTCTCAGCTAAAGGTCCAGAAAGACATGCAGACAAAATACTAGCCAGAACATTTCAGTCTGTGTGTGATGTGCTGTGGGATGGAGAGCCAAGAAATCAGGGTTTTATTCACAGTGGGAGCAAGAGATTTTCTCTTCTCCACGGTGTCCATGCCACTTTGGGTCCCACTCACTATTCTATCCAGTGGGTACTGATAGCTTTTACCCCAGGGGTAAAATGGCTGGGATATGAGTTTAACCACTCACCTACGTCTACAGCTGAGGTGAAGAATGCATGGAGCTATACCTCCACTCTCCCATATTTTCTGTGGCCTGGTGCTTAATTACCCCAGGGGTAAAATGGCTGGGATATGAGTTTAACCACTCACGTCTACAGCTGAGGTGAAGAATGCATGGAGCTGTACCTCCACTCTCCCATATTTTCTGTGGCCTGGTGCTTAATTAATTGCAGGAACAACAATCATTCATGTGGATCACCTTTCTTGAAGTTGTTCTACGTCACTGTTCTGCACTGAACAGTTCCAAGTTGTATAACAACTGCGTTACAGGTTTGACATCAGGAATCATGGTTAAATTCCTGGAAGGGACAAGTGATTTTCTCATCTGCAGTGTGTCAAAGCCAGCTCTGAGACCCATCCAGCCTCATATTCAATGGGTACCAGGGCTCTTTCTTCGGAGGCCTGAAGCTGACCACATACCCAAGTCTAGCGTCAGGATTCAGAATATTTTATAGGTCTTTTCATAAATCAGATGTACAAAATTGAGTAGTGTGCCCCATTGGATGTCATATATTGGAATTGGCTTTTGTATTCTTGTGAACAAAGGTAAAGGTGAAGGTAATATCCCAGAGCATGCCATAAAGGCATGTGCAGGAGTTGGCATGTGGCTCCACTCATTCTTAACCAGAACCCTACATGGACATGTGAAGTCAGCTTCATGCACCAGCCACTTTACACCTAGGGAATGTGCCTCTGGTATGCATTGATTCTTATGAACAAAAGCCTGTTTAACTTGTAATTTAGTTTACAAATGGCATGCAATATCACAGTCTAAAGAGATGATATAAAAGTAACAAAATTTCCTTTTATAAAATCGAAGTTGAGCAGAACTGATGCAGTTATAGAAAATAGTTTAACTCATTTTATGTAACTGCATTTGTAGTTGTAAATAAATTCATCTGTAAAGGTTTGTATGTGTGAGTTTAATTGGATTCTTGGTCCAAAAAATAATACAATACAGATTTCTTTTGGACCTGTGTTTGTATGTACAAGTTACTTATAATTTGGGTCTTCATCAGTAGAGGAATGAACATGTATCCAGTTAAGTTGTTTGTAACAGGCCATTTTATAATTTGATGCATTGTAATCTTCCATACTCACGAAGTTACGATGTATAGAAATGTGTGATAGGTCTGTGCTTTCATAGTTTATGGATTGTAAAATAATTCAAAGGAATATATACTTCATGTGTAAATGTAATAAAGAGTATTTGAAAGAAGTTCCCTTTGTGTATGTTTATAAGGATGTCAGAGTTACATTCTACCATTCATTGTATCAAAGTCTGTGCCAGGAAGTGTAGAGAACTGTGGTCTTCCTATGGAATCGTGAAGAGGCCTTTTATAGTGTACTGGCACATTTGTAACAGAGTAAAATAAGTTTATAACCACACTGGCTATGTAACCACTCCAGTCCTCAAATTTTGAACGAGTTATGCGGTTTTTATGAAATTTGGTGGTCTTCTTGCACTTGGAGGTCACCCTAACTCTGTATATTTTGTATTTCTTACAGTCAGTAACAACATGGCATTAGCACAAAATCCACTTCATATAGAGTTCTGAAATCGTAATAGATTTTGGCAAAATATAGAATTTATATTACAGTATTCTTTTTGTAGAAATGTAAAAACAATATGACAACTGCTTGAGGTTTGTATTTAGCTTTCATTTTTTTGGCTGTAACTAGTGAATCACTGGAACAAGGATGTAAAATTTGTATACAGAAATAGATCCTAAACGTATGTACATATTATGTGTGAAATGTTGTGTGTAAATCAACTGGTACACACATGGAGATTATGAGAAGCTTTGACATTATATGCAACAAATTAAATGTGCGCAGAATCTTGAGCAGTAAGTTCTTCACAGAAATAAAACAGGTGTAATAACACAGATTAATTCATGTAGAACGCCTGCATCGTTTTTGGCTGTAATTCTTGAATGAATGATCAGAGGGCAGTGGTCATTTTCAACACTTGATGTAAAGTCATCCAGTCCACCATGAATTCATAGTGTAATTTCATTACGTGCATGTGTTACGAAATTATAGGCCTCAGCTACCCAGGTGTTCTATATGAATCACTCTGTAGTAACAGACTTATGGTACTACAAGTCCATACAATAAGAAAGCAGGCTGGGAACTCCGTTTTTCAGACCAGTTTTTTCCATGTGGTAAGTATGAATTTACATATGGTATATGGCATTGAAAGATGTGTGTTGGTTTAACTGCTATGGCAGCAGTACTTTATGGGTGTGAAACCAGGATAAGGAAAGCAAAGGTAAAGGTTGAAATACATATACTGCAATAAAATTTTTGGCCAAGTTGCATTATACATGTTAAAGTGTGGGCAGTGCCCAACTTGTTTGGCTGCTGTCAAATGTAAGCCTGTTGCGACTGCAGACTGCTGTCAGTCCTGTTGGTCAGGTGTTGCTACTAAGGTTCAATAGGCACATGGGATTTTGTGGTGCAGAAACAGGGGAGCAGATAGTCTGGGTTGATCATGGCAGTTTTTCAAGACTCTTTCATATTCTTCTGTCACCCAATTCAGGTGTGTGACAAATCAAATGAACCAGTACATTACAACCTCAGTCCTCACCACAGTGCTAATACATAGCCGTACAGGATAGAAGTTACTGAATGTCATGGTCAGTTGGCTATCATTCTTGGTTTCTGTTTGGGGGGTCTGTGATTCAAATCTTGGCCTTTATTTCTTACTTGGATTTTCTCAGTTCCACCATTCAATGGTCAGGGTCATACCTAACATTTGGTTGCAATTGTGCCTTTCTGAATCCTTTCAAATTCGTTACTTACTAAATATTCTTGCATGCAATGCTCAATGAAGTGTGCTAGTGACAGTATCATTATAAGACACTCACTACGCAAACATGGGAGTTTTATGAAAGTTACAAGCAGTCAAATAAGGCAGAAGACAAGAAGTACATTCAGGAGAACTTAACAGAGATGAGAGGATAATAATAGGATCTTAGAGATGTGGTTTGTGAATGTAGTTGTGAACTGGAATAGTCTTGCACAAGGTGGGGTTCAGTTGTTTGTTGTGAATATTTAGATGAATCTTTGGGTTTCTTAACAGAAGGGAATGTTCTACAGTTGCCATCGTGTGGGGTGTGAAGCAGCGTATGGTGCTTGGTAAATGGGACAAACATTTCAGAGGAACTAGCCACCTTCATCTTCAGAGGAATAGGTTGAGGGAGAAACTTGGCATGTAATGCAGAGAAGGGAGGACCAGGGCTAGGGCTGTGAGTAAACCACTGGGCATTGGTGCACTAGTAAGGCTGCTTTCTCCCCACTTGCGATACTTTTCTACCCTGAAGATAAGCAGCGGGTTCATGTGTCGAATAAGAGCTGCACTGTGTAATCCCTCTATTCACTGCCTTCTGGACCTCAGGTCTTCTACACGGAATGTTTTGATCAGTTGAACAATTAGAAGCTGCTTAAGGAAATTTCTGGAACATGGCTTTGGAAAGAAAAGTAGTTGCATGCCTCATCCATTTGCCTATAAAATAGTTGCGTGGTTGGGGCACAAATCTAGCTGCTTGCCCCTTTGTAGTAGTGAGGTGCAGCAGATGTTGTGGTGCTGTGCATTGCTGCACAGCAGACCTTCATGGTCAGCCCAGCTTTACCCTCAGCTTTCCGCACAGTTCTTTGTACACAAATTTGAGCATATAATTACTTGTTACTTCCTGCATGAGAAGCAGACAGGGTTTTCTTTCAGGCCTTGGGTGTTCCATTCTGTCATTGAAGCAGGATGTGTTTCATTGCAGGAGATGATGCCAGATCCTGATAGTCCACAGCCAGTACTTGAATTTCATCGCAGCTGGGTTGAACCAAGTGATTATTTTCCAACATCAGAAACAGGTTTGGTTTTACCCTTGTTAGAACATTGTTGTCTTCATATTCTGGTTTTTCATATTAAGGGGGGTCATAAGTTTGAGATTGTGCAAACGATTTTATGTGATTTTCTTCGTATCTACAGCAACAAGTCACAACTGTATTAAACTTCATACGATCTTGGAATAGGGAGATTATAGATCCCTTTGCATTGCGGAGTTGGTGGCGAGTTTTTAACATAGGATTGGGATAATGGTATTAATATTGACAATGTGTGACTCTTGGCCAGGTGTATTGTGTGCAGGCAGTATAAAATGGTCATAGTATTGAACACATGCAACTGTTGGCCAGCTGTATTTTGTGCATACACTCTAGGATGGTATTAATACTTAAGACATTTAACTGTTGGCCAGCTGTGTGCATGCACTTTAGAATGGCATAATGCACAACCAGTGAATGTTAATAATGTTACTAGAACCTAAGATCGGTCAAAGAAATACTTGGTACTATGTAGGTAGTCATTCTGTCATCAGTCTTGAAGCCAACAGTCATGCAAGGTTGACAGCACCATTTCCTGTCTGAGCACCACAGTTCAGCAACCTTGAGCGTTGGTAGTACATGAATGGGTGACTGCTTGGGAGAGACATATATTGTTTGCATTTGCTGGGACATTGACTTGCTACCAGCTTACAGACACCTGGGCCAGCATTTCTGAAATCAGGTGATGCTGCTGAAAGCTTGAGCAAACAGGGTTGCACAAAAGATCTGAAAACGGTCAATGTGCAAGAGTTGCTGCAGTGCCTAGCCTAATGTTTAAACATAACATCATCAGTTCTGTCAGAAAACCCAGGCTGGAAAGCTTGGAACCTGCGGAAAAGTCATTTGTATGACTGTGAAACTTGGCTTCTCAAGCTCATAGAACTTGAACTGACGGTGTATAAGGTTTCAAGTTTTGAGGCAGTGAAAATATACAGCGTGTTGTTCTGGTTGTAGGACTATAGTCCAGTATTAATTACCACTATTATGTAGGAATATGTTGTGGTCTTCTGTGCTGTAAGACTGTAGTCTGGTAGTGGCTACCACCATTTTGCAGAAATATAGTGCCCTCTTCTTCAGCCTAAAAGTGAAGTATGTTTATCTGAAATTGTAATTGTATGTCAGATTACAAAGTGCAATAATGCAGAAGAGTACAGTTGGCAAACAGACTGATGGTGCTGGATAATAAAGTTTTCATGAAAACATCATGTAACATAGAACTTAACAATTTGTCATCATTGCCTAATATTCTTAGGATAATTACACAGGGATGAGCTGGGAGAAATATGCAGCATGTGGATGAGAAGTGACGGTTCATAGAACATTTCCTTTTGGAAACCTCAAGCATCTTGAAGGAAGGGGCTGTGAATTCAGGGATTGAATAGGACAGTGCCAAATCCTGGGCATCTTAGATCACTTTTGGGTTCTGTAAAGGCAACGAAATTGTTTAGCAGCTGAGGAATTATCAACTTTCTGGGAAATGTCTGGCACCATGAAGGTAATCTGCTTTTTATGCTTCTGTCTCCAGGAATTAAAAATTAATCATTTTTCTATGTGGTATGTGAGCTGGGATAGCTAGCTAGCTAGCTAACTAACTAACTAACTAACTAACTACATGGAGCAGAGTCCTTCTTGAAAAGCTAACAGGTCCTCAGCTAGCTGGGATAGCTGAGAAATTTAAATTGGATTTCACTCTTCTGAGGTAAATAGTTAACTGTTCACCAGTTAACACAATGTAACATCCCAGAAGACTTGAATCCTAAATCCTGCTTCAGATGTAACTGTTGCAAAGTAAAATTAGATAGATTGGAGCCTTGGTGGTGCTTTGATACGTCTGGGATGTTACAGGCATCAACTGTGATGATTTGGTCTGGAAACTGGATCAACGGGATGTATACCGGCTGGTCCTTGATACAGGCCTTGCTCCGAAACTCACCACAACAAAGTCAGTTCCACCATATATCACTCAGGTTGCTTGGTCCCCTGCTGGCATGCTGCAGTATGGCAGGTACCTGAGCCTTTTTCTTCATCTCTGCTAATTCATAACATTGAGCCGTAAACAATATTACATCTGCTTTCCTGCACAAAAATTCATAGATAGACAACCCCTGCAATTTTCCATAGCTGGCTGTTTGTATATTTGTAGGTGCCTGCTGGCATCTCTAACAAACTATGGCTGTGTGCTGGTGCACATTCCTCGGTCAAAGAGGTGGCTGACTGTGGTGGACATATCATATCTGTGGAGCAAATATTGCTGTCAGAACTGGAGCAGTGATGAGAATGAGAGCGACAGTATAGCTGTCCTGCAATCACGGGTAGAGGAACTTAAAGCCACAGGTCAGTTGGTGTGTCATCTTCTGTCATCACCAAGAGCGTGAAAATTCATGTTTATAGAAAAGTTGCTTTTTACAAATATTTGGCTCAGTCTGAATGTGTTAATGTTGTGTTTATGTATTGCTTGTTTGCTTATGGTTTATTTATCAGTGTTGTCTTTAGCTCAGGCTACTGTATACAGCATTGAATAATATGATAGTTAGTGGATAACCCATTGGAAAGGGTATGGAAAGGAGTGGCCATTGCCTAATTATGAGTATATTTGTAGAGTCTGCCTGCAGAGATTGAGAAAGAGTACAAAATAATTTGTGATAACTGCCAGTGTTTCACCTTCAAACAACCTGCGTGTGCATATGTGAACACACATAAGAAAATTCCCCTGGAAATTCACTTTATATGTTTAGGCAATGAGGAATTTACTGCATTTTTAAGACATGCAGCATAATCTCTGTTTTATTTTCCCCAAAATGTTAATTATTTCATGATTTTATCTTTTTCTGTTCAAATAATATGTTTTTCATAAACCATGAACTAAAATTTAAATACCAACCTGGTTGTTTAAAGGTTAAATCTAGGAACTTTCAAATATGAACCATGAGTGCCACACATTTGACTTCAGTGTTTGGTGCTTGTGCATGTTATCGCATAAATAGGCATTGTAGTTGACTGAAACCTTTAGACTGAAATACAGAGCAGGATGTTTAAATTTCCCATGCACTCAGCACTTGGTCATTCACTTAGGTAAAGGTCACCAGTCCCTGTAGTAAATGTAGTAAGTATGTGAGTGTATTTTCTATGCCCTAATAGAGGGTTCTCAGATTCTTAAAACAACACACAATTTGTGTGTGGCTTGTCACAACAATTATCAGGACCTCATACTGTGTTGCCACTATTGTTACTCAAAACAGAACCCCATCCATTCAGTTTTGGGTCCTTTTATCTTCCTTCTTCTGTGTTCTTTCCGATTCATATGGGTCAGTGGACAGGTGTCTCCAATCCTGCCTGTCTTGCTGAAGTTTTTCGGTTTTGTGCGTGCCACCTCCTACCTCTCTTCTTGATATCGTTCAGTACCTGGGTGAACTGGCTTGTCCCCATGTATGGGCGTAACTTTGGGGGAGGGTGGGGGCAGATGCTTCTCCATTACTTTTTCTACCTAAGAATTTTTTTTGGCCACTGATTTGATGAGGGGCAAATAAAAAAAAATTGGGGTGAGAGTGTGAGAAAGGGATGTATGTATATTAAGGACTGGTTCAAACCAATCTTCCCCCTCTTTCTAACATGACTCCTTCATAAATTAAAGTTCCTAGCACCTGTGGTCGATTCCCCCCTAGTATTATTAACCAAGTTATGCTTGTGATCCTATAGTTCTGTTTCATTTAGATTTTAAGCATAATGCCTCCCACACCATCCCAGTTCTATCTATTCTTTTACATGACCAAACAATTGTAGTTGTTTCTTTTTTAACTTTATAACAAATTTTGAATTTCCTCTCCTTCAAAAATTTATTTTTTTAATTCTACACCTTTTTTGTATCTCAGTACTTATAAAAATTTCATATTCCTTACTCGGTTTTTCGGTTCAGGACTGTGTGTTGGCATTGGGTTAAATGTGCCTTACAGGTTCTTTTGACACATAAAGATGTTGGTCAGAAAACCTGAAGGAGAGAGGCCGCTGGGAAGACCCAGGCATAGATAGGAGACTGATACTCTTTTCTCAAGTGTGACTTTGCTGTATGTGTTAAGTTAGACTTTTTGTCAGAGTGACAGTGTTACAAATTGTCCTGTTTTGTTCGTAGCTGTTGTGTGGAGTAATGTCATGAGTGATGGTGACACAGACTTTGCTCTGTTGGTGGTTGGTCTGCTGAATGGGGGTGTCGTTATATGGCGGCTCAATTCAATTGCTGTTAGAAGCAAGAAATATGATCTGCAGCCCCAGATATTGCTGCACTTTGAGACCAAAATGCATCGCATCACCACCCTTCATTGGAGTGCCATTGACCAGCAGACAGGTATGTCCAGCTGATACTTTTGTTAGGTATGTGGACAAACCAGTTTGTGAAAAGTTACTGCTAACTTTGTCTTGTGTGTTCATCTGTCTGTCTGCATGGTACAACTTGACTCCCACCAGATGGCTTTTGTGGAAATTTTTATTGTGGATTTTTACAAAAATATGTCAACACATTCAACTTTTGGTTGGAATCAGACAAAAGTAACAGACACTTTGCATTAAGACCTACTTACATTTATGATGTGTTTGTGGCATACGTATGAGAAATGCGTTGCTAAGATATGGTGAAGACATCACCTGTGTGGAAAACAAAAGAAAGTCATTATCAATTGTAAACATGTTGCTAAAGATGCAGATGTATTTTATAGTATGTGCCATATGTAACATGGAAATGCACCTTTGAAGAACATTTTGCAGAGTAATTGTTGGAACTATCTAGGGACAATCATGGAGTGAAGGTGCCAGACATATTGTGTTCTGTGGACAATTCCCAGTTTGTTTAACCTTTTAAAGCCTAACGGTAACTTTACATACAACCAGGTTTAAGATTAAAAAATTCTACATGGTGCCCACATTGCGTTTATGTGTTTTGTACGGATTTCAGAACAAACAGCAACTTTTGCCTTATAAAACATCAAGAGATTAGTTTTTATAACCGAAATAGAGAGTGTTTACAGCATGGTACGTGCCAAGTCCTTGTATAAAACAGATACGTTTTGTCTTTAAAGGGCTAACAATGCTGAAATGATACTGCATCAAGTGTTTGAATGGTTAGTGAATAATGGATTGGGAAGGATGTGGAAGGAAGTGGTTGTGGTATAATTCGTGATATTATCCTGGCGTATGGAGAGACTGGCATGAACCGTGAGGAATCTTGGTCAGGATAGTGAGACTTAAGGTTTAAGACCTGAATAGACAGAAGGACTGATACTCATGTGAGTGAAGTGCTTGTAGCCTGTGATAATGGTGTAATGAGTAAAAGGGACAGATCAGTTTTTGGTTGACCTTGAACAGTAAGCATGGCTGATTCTGCTAATTGATTGAATGGTATTAGTGGCTGGAAAACAGGAAATAGGGAAAACAACAGTCTGCTTAGAGCCAGTCTGGAGTTGGCTACATAGAAAGTGACTTTATAATTTTACAGGGAAAATATATGTGAACGATTGGCCATGGAGCACCTGATCGAGCTTTTCCTATTGTTAGCAAGTAGGCATTTATCAGAAAGGGCTTCAGAATTAAACGGTCCTTCAGTAGGTCGGAATGTGTTGCACAATTAATATAATGTGTTTTTTTTTCTGTGTCACAACAGTCAAACTTGAGCCTATGCTGCTTCATTCTTGAGGTTTCTAGATCACACACAATTAGATACATGCACCCAGTAGGACTTCCCTGAACAAGTGATCACAGAGGCTGCTACCTATGCTACACACAACAAACACAAGAGCCCCGATCCCAGCAATTGTGTGGCTGCAAACCAACATCTGAGACCGCACAGCCACCGGGATCAGCAGTATAATATATTACTCGTAGATGTACAGTATAACATAATGAAACAATATCTAACTGTATAACAGAATGTAGCCTACAGTAAGGAGTCTATAACCTACCATCTGCATGAGGAACTTTTCTCGTGTATTTTTGTGACTGCAGATTATCTTGAATGTGATGATTTGTTTTCTGTTATAAATTAGAACCAAGAAATGATGATGGGGTAGAACCAAAGAGAGATTCATAGCACCCCTTCCTTTTTCAGCTATGGGCTGCACAACCATTACCGCTGTTCATCATGACAAGAATAGCATTTGTCGTGCTCAGGCATTACTGCATTACCATTAGAGTGGCTTTCTTAATACAGAAGGAGGAGGAGGCAGATCTTTGCTACTTTTATGGTGGTAGAGACAGCAGGTCCACCTGAAATGTTGGTACCTGCCTACCAAACTACTTGGTGTCACATCCCAGAATGCTGTAATTATACTACGTAATATCACGAGGTCATCAAATCTGACAACTCCTGAGCTCTCTAAGGAGCATGTACCATCCTTTCAGTCAGCCTGTCATGTAGAAATATTCAGCAGGAATGGTGATGCCATTTAAGCAGCACCATAGCTTAGAAAGAAGGATGAGAGTGGGAGGAGGGAGTAACAGCGATGTGTCTCCAAAGCTAAGCTTTATTATTCAGCAAGTATGGACAAGATTGACTGCTAAGAGTATGGTGACATTCAGATGGTACAGGGGTTGAACTTGCATATTCATGACATTCAGTGTGAAATAAACAGCTTGTAGGATTTGAGGGATGTGTACTGGATTTCACTGCTTCAAGATGTCGCCCAGTAGAAGTCTCTTGTGAACATAAAAAAAAAGTGACCATTTGATTCCATAAAATGTGGTGAGTGTCTTGAGGTGGTGACTCATTGTCAGTTTCAAGAAATACTTTAATTTGCTCCACAGAGTATACTGATGCCACAGAATATAGTCACAGTGACCAATCCCATCCATCTTTTGAGCTGTTACATTTTCACCCTACAGCATTCTTCCCTTCCTTCCTTCCTTCCTTCCTTCCTTCCTTCCTTCCTTCCTTCCTTTCCAGTCATCTAACCATTCTGCTTACCTGAACAGTAGCAGTGATGTGTGGTAGTTTGTGCTAGTGGCAAGTGCTTTGGGTTTGTTAACACAGGCCAGACGGGACTGGAGGGGAATACAACAGCAGGCAGGAAGACTGAAGCATTGAACATTCTGACTATCCATAGGACTTCTTTCTGTGGCTTCATTGTGCTGAAGTTGAGTTTGTTCTTTTTGTATTGATGAACAGGTTGGCTGTGTGTGGGGGATGTCAAGGGTGTTGTCAAGATGTTCTCACTGCTCATGGCACAAGATAAACTTCAGTGTACTTCCTCGACAGAATTGTGGTGCTACAGTGACCATATACAAGTCTTCAAACTACTCACCCTGCCATGTGACATAACTGACAACTGTCCAGCAACCATCATAGCTGTAAAGGGTAGTTCTGTTATTGCTGTCGCTCTTGATAAAGGTGGGGCAGTTGTGGCAACTTCTCATTACCTGGTAGGCAACCTCTCAATTACAGGTAAGTTCTTTTGTATGTGATTGGTGTCTTGTCTGGTCATTGTGATAGAAGTGTTATGATAAGAATAAGATATTTGTACCATTTTGTAGCAGAGGCATGTGGTGGCGCAGTTGGTTGATACACTGCTGTACAAGCTGTGAGGTTGCAGGTTCAATTCCCAATGGTGTCATTGGAGTTTTTATTAGCTTAATCCTTCTGGCTGCACTATGACCTGGGGTCAACTCAGCCTCTAACAGAAATGAGTACTAGGAATGTTTTGTGGGGGTGGTAAAGGCGGCCGGTGCATAGGGCTGACAACCTTGCCACCTTCATGTGTTAACTGTCTTGAAATCTGGTAGCCTCAACCTGCTGGAACCCTCGAGGCCTGTGCAGGGATTGGTTTACCTTTGCTTTGCCCCTACCATTTTGTAAACACCAAATGTAATGGTTATACTGCCATGGCTGTTTTTTTTTTTCTTTTTGGTAATTAGTCAGTGACACTTCCTGTACACTAGATATTATGTTTATACCACCATAAACTATGTGTCTTACGTGATTAAGCAGTGGTATTTCCTCAATACCAGAAAGGGTCATTATTTTATCTGAAAAATATTATTTGTCACATCTGGTGCTGTTCAAATTTGCCATGAGTCAGGGTCAATGCATTAAGTTCATTGTATTGCTAGGTGTTTGGTTATTGTATTCTTTTAAAGATGGTGTTGCAAAGTTTTAATTCCGTGTATTGCAGATAGTGTCAGGTTTGTAACTGTTGAAGGTGTTGACAATACTTTCTAGCCATGTGTCACACCTAACAAACATTTGATGCATCTCAAAATTCTGCTGACGAAGGTGACAACACTACAGCTTGACCCCCCCCCCCCCCCCATTTCCCTTTCCCCACTACCTAGTTTGTTTTCAGTGTGAGGATTATTACTGCACACTTTAACATGCTGCACAAGTAAAAAATTTATCGTGTGAGTTGACACCTGGTGACTGAGGAGGCCACAATCCCCTGTTTGTCACCCTATCCCCAGAAACATTCGTTAAAAATATGTGGGATTTAATTAAAAATTATATCATTATTGCACAGGTGGTATCAGAATATGTGTAATGTATCAGTGTGAATTTATGGTCTTAGAAATAAACAGGCTTGGTAATCCTAGTTGCTCTTATAGCATATCACAGACCAACCTGAATATTGTACAACGTATTTCACTGATTCACATGGGAAATCAGTTATTTTGAGTGGGGGTGTGTTGTTGAGTGAGCCAAGTTCTGTACTGTAAGGAAGCCAACAGGCAATGACAAATAATATTTGTCATGTAAAATAAGGACTCTAATTCTGCAGCACTATGACGGAGTTTGCAGATGCTTAGAGGGATGTAATATATGAAAGAAAAAAATGTGGCAGTAATGTAGAAGACAATTGTAAATTGTTGAGGTCCGAAATTCGTCGGAATGGTACATGAAAATTGTCTTCCTGTCTGACAGAAAACACACTGCATGTCCATTACAAAGCCCAATTGGTTCACTGTGTTCAGAGAAATGATAATGGTTTGTTGTGGGAATCATACTAACTGGATAAAATGAACAGTTTTTGAATGTGAAAACAGGTGGTACATTGTACTGAAAGGAATCACTATACAGGCCATTAAGGCCCAAGGGTGAGTAGAGGTATACCCTTTTGTTAGCCTTGGTGATAGAATGGGGGGTGGGGTGTCTAGCTCCATGCCCCGGCCACTTTACTCCTAAGAAAGATCCAGTACCCATTGTGCAGGAGTGTGCGTGGGCTCTGGGGCCAGCCGGGTGCGGAACATCTTGCCCGCACTGGGATTTGATCCCTGGACCATCTAGCCCAGCATGAGTCACTATGTCGACTGACCTATCCCGGCCCATGGTATGTTGTATTATGCAACCTAACTTCACATTCCTTGTGCACTGCTGTGTTTAATTGGTGTCTCATAATGTAGTGTGATACTTTTTGTAGAATGTTTCTTTGCTAACACTGCCCCCCACCCCGTGACAAGGAATAGTCTTGGTATTGTACTGTTTATACATGGAGTGTTGTCCTGTATGCGGTTGCACTGTATATAATCAGGTCTCATTTTAAAATCAATATCCTGCAATAACCACTCTGTGGAGCTGGGATAGCTCAGTTGGTGTAGTGACAAGGCTATGGGCTGGTTGACCAATGAATGATGGTCCATTTCCTGGGGAAATGATTTTTCTTTTGTCGGAAGTGTCCAGGCTTGTCCCAGCTCCCACACTCGTCATCCTATTTAGTGTGTGTTGAGGGTAAAGTGACCAGAGTGTCCCACTGACCACTCGTCACCATCCAGTGCCATGTTAAGTCTGTGAAGCTGCTGTGGCTCCATTCCTTCTATGTGCCTTCATGTCATTATGCTTAATTAAGGACACACATAGATGTTGTTTACCCTTACCACTGTTGTTCAAAAAAGTTAGGAGAGTACCTTAATCCTATGTTCTTTTTATGTTGATGTAATAATATTTTACAAGTGTGAAGCTAAAACCAGTGTGTTATTCTCTTACTATAATTGTCCTTGTATACTGTTTCTGCTGTTTGTACTTGACTGTAACCAATACCTGTACATAGTGTAACCAAATGGTTTCTGGACTGACTGTGAGATAAAATTACTGCTGTGGCTAGCATGAATTTCTAATGATACATGTAGATAGAATTAAGTCTGCCAAGTCATTTCCTGTTTTGAATAAGACTGTAGCATGTGTGATTGTTGAGCAACACAGGGGTCCACAAATTTCCAAAAAATTCGAATGCTGCCTCAAAATTGTAGATGCCAGAACGGTAACTTAAACGAAGTTCCATACTGAGGGCCCACAAGTATTAGGTGTCACCAGGCAAAATTTAATTGCCTGGGTAATCTGACTCCAGGGGTTTATGTACCCCTTGAGTAAGGTCGTGTTAAGTACACATGTATGTTGTTGCATTCATGATTTTGGCATACCTAGAAAATGGCAGCCTAGAAAGAACAGCATGTCTGCATCAAATTTTACTCTAAACTGCGGGAAAAATGCTACAGAATCTATTAAAATATCAAAAGTAGCTTTTGGAGAGCAGACAGTGGGGAGAACAGAAGTTTGAACACTTGGACGTCCATCAGCAAGCAAACCAGATGGAAATGTGGATCAAGTGAAGGTACTTTGCCATGAAAACAGAAGATTCACTATCCTTGAAGTTGTTAACGTTTTGGGAATTTCATTTGGGTCATTTCAGAGTATTTTGAGATAGAGTTTGAGCATGTGTCAGTCTGCCACTGAATTCATGCCCTGTACCTACTCTGTCTGCTGTCTGTGTGAATTCCTGGCAAAAAACAAAATGGTGTGTCATTCCACATACACACACATATACACACACATACACACAAATACACACACACATACACACATACACATACACACACATACATACACACATATACACACATACACACACATACACACGTACATACACACACATACACACACGTACATACACACACATACACACACATACCCACACACCCAAACATACACACACACAAACACACATACAAACACATACACTCACACATACACACACATTCACACACATACACACATACAACCACACATACATACACATACACACACATAAACACATACACACACATATACACACATACACACATGCACATACATTCACATATACACACACACATACACACACATACACACGTACATACACACATACACACACATATACACACGTACATACACACACATACGCACACACATACACACACATACAAACACACACATACCCACACACCCAAACATACACACACACAAACACACACATACACACACATACACACATACAACCACACATACACACATACATACACATACACACACATACACTCACACACACATATACACACATACACACATGCACATACATTCACATAAACACACACATACACACACATGTACACACACACACACACACACACTCTCTCTCTCTCTCTCTCTCTCTCTCTCTCTCTCTCTATCACTCACTCACTCAATCACTCACGAGATGTAGTCCCATGTGACCTATTTCCTTTCCCAAAACTGAAGGTGGCAATAAAGGGTAGTAATTTTAATGATATTTCCATGATTCAAACAAAATCACAGGACGCATTTGCCAAGTTTCAAACTTTGCACTTCACAGAATGCTTCAAACAGTGCATGATGGTTGGGTTCGCTGTATAAAGTCCCAAGGGAGACCACACTCAAGAGGACAACATCAAGTGGAATGTGAGGGTTTTTCACATTGTGGAGAAATAAATTCAGTCCAGGAACTATTTGATCATGCCGCGTATCTTTTTATGATATTCTTAATTGTCATAGTAGGTGTGTCTTATGCTGTATGGTGAACACGTATGTTGGTGTAGGGGTTGTTGTGGTGAGTAAGCAGAGCCTCCTGGTGGTGACACATAGTGGCAGCTTCAACATTCTTCATGTGGTGAGGATGGGTATGGAGCTCACACTGAAGATGGAGGCACTTAACTCCATTAAGGTGCCCAAGTCAGCATACTATGGGATCACAGCCTCACCCAATAAGGCCATCTTTTGCCTTATTACAAGGTGCATATTGCTGTATCTTTGATTCCTTATCAAAATTTTGGTTTCACATAACTCCCATTGGACTGTACTGAGGCCACAGAAAGAACCCCTGTCAATTGACTCCATCCACATCTCCTGCTTGCTGTTATGCTTCCTTGTCCAGTGTACTTCCCCATATTTCCCTTCATTCATTTAGCCATTCTGTTCACATGAATGTTGGTAATGATAATCACATGATAACCTTCACTATTGACAAATGTTTGTGGGCTGGTTTACACTGGCCAGAGGGTACTTAAAGGGAATCGAGCAACAGGCAGAGAGTGGGGAAGCCCTGTGTGTCATTATGCTGACCGTTCGTGGGCTCCTTTCTCTATCTTCATTGTACTGTAAGAGGGTGTATGCACATGTTTCTGGACTGAGTTGATGACTAAATGTATGCTTACCTTTGTTACTGGTTATTGGCTTCTCAAGAGTAGTCCCCTTCTGAGATTATGCAATAGGTGCAGTGTTCTTGCCACTGTTTGAACTGACTGTTCAAAATGGTACTTTGTCTTCCTTCATTGACAGTTTTGTAAACTTTTTCGATGTCCTTATTTGTGCAATCTGTGGAAGGATGACAGGATAACCTGAATGCCCACAATTTTAACTGAAGTTTTCTCATGTTTGAATAGAGAAAACCACTCAAAGTCTGTATTTGCCCTGTGGCATTGTCACTCAAAGCTGTTTTGAGCATTTCACGCATCTCCAATGCAGTGTTTCTGAGCAGAATAAGATACAGTGAAGAGGTATACAAACTTTATAGGGAGCCATGTTTATCACATGTTGTTAAGCTGAAAAGACTGCAGTGGGCCAGACATATTCGACACATGGACATTGGATGTATACAAAGAAAGGTGTTACACGACACAATTGGTGGCAAAAGACCTGTAGGTAAACCTAAAAGAAGAGGGATTGAGGCAATAGAGGAAAATTCTAGGAAGATACTGAGTATAGGGAATTGGAAAAGAGAACAAATGGATAGACAAGTATGGAGAAGCTATCTGCAGGAGGCCAAGGCCCGATGTTGGGCTGTCGTGCCATAGAGGAAGAAGAAGATGACTTCCCATGCACTTAAATTGGGTTTTCAGCATTTTCATTATGTTCTGTTTTTGGAATATGCTCTGACATTTGCAGATTTTCTCCTGACTTCATAAATAGCGTATAGCTCTGCAAGTGGAATTTTCTTGAAATTCTGCTGTCTGCATGACCACACCATCCAAAGCCGACTTAGGCTATGGGTGCAGTTCTAGTGCTTCATCATCAATTTTGTTGGGATTTGTCATAAATCAGGCTGTTTGGCCTAGATTTTGGAACTGATTTAAATCTGCCGTGATATTCTCTTGGGGGCATGCGGTGGCGCAGTCGGTTGAGACACTGTGCTACAAACCGGAAGGTTGCAGATTCAATTCCCAGTGGTGTCAGTGGAATTTTTCATTGACATAATCCTTTCGGTTGCACTGTGGCCCTGGGGTCGACTCAACCTCTAACAGAAATGAGTACCAGGAATATTTGTTGTGGGTGTAAATGTGGCCGGTGTGTAGGGCTCAAAACCTTACCACCTTCATGTGCGAGTTGTATAGAAATCTGGGAGTCTCAAACTCCTGGAACCCTAAGGGCCTGTCCAGGCCTGTAATGGGGATTGCTTTACCTTTACCTTACCGTATATTATCTTATTGGAAAGATTGAAAATTATCACATGCTGCATTTCCTTCAACAACATCCTTATCAGACTGACTATTTACCTAATATTTCATTACAGGAAGATACGTAAGTGTGTGTGAATTCAGATTGTGTTTATAAATTTTCAGTTTCCTCTCAAATGCATTAAAATATGTAGCATGCTGTTCAGTGAAATGACCAAGGACAATGCAGGCTGTCAACCATTTGTGGTCTTATACTTAAGGGCCTGCTGTGCTTCTTGACTTCCATAAAATGTCTCATCTGAGGCAAACATTGCACAGAATGGTGAAGTACATGATCCTGGCTAAGTCAGCTACCATTGTTATGCATCAGGAGTCCAAAATGCTGTGAGTTCATTTAGTGCAGAAGCATCTTGGAATGTACATTTCTGCATGCCCAGGACTCACTGAAGTTAGTATTTGTTAATGTTCACATCTGTTGGTCGGGTGTTTTCTGGCTGTCTTTTGCCCATTGTGCCTGGTGATGTAAAGTGCAGTACAGAGGCACAAAAGGAAGTCCCATAGCCTGTGAAAATACTGCAACAAATCCTGCATTTCCACTAGCCATGCTTGGCATAGAGTCAAGTCTACTTTGGTCAATGGTAAATTCTGACAGCGTTTGAAGGAATGCTTTACAAATCCCTTCACCAAGCAACTTCACGATTTCTTTCATTGTCTCACCTGCAGGGTGTCTCACTATAGCCACAGTCCTTGCCTTAGAACAGTGTTTTTCAAACTGGCTTCCTCAGAACCCCGTAGTTCCGCAAAACGCTGATAAAACCTCGGGCGTTGTGTATGGTGTCATAACTATTTTAGCAACTCACTTCTTTAATAATGTTAAGTTATGAATATGAGGTAATATTTAAAAATGGTATATTATGTTTCCAAAGGGAATACTTTAGAAAGAGACAGGTGCATTCAACATTCAAACCTTATTGAGAGGTGCTGCCCCAAGAAGAATAATCTAAGAAGGGTCACTGTTAACACTGCCTCCCCCCTCACTTGACCAGTGAGTATAACAAAAAGTAAATACAGAAATAGGCTGGATTGTGAGGCAGGTTTCGGATCCCAACCATTACCCATTATACTAGATTTAAAATTGATGTGTTCATCACACTGAGGGATATTAATGTATAATAATTGGTAGTGTTTAATTGATTGATTAAATCTGGACTGAAGTTATTGTGTTATTTTATTTGCCCACATGCAGAGAAGTCCTACAGTTTATATTATTTTTTTTAACTTTGCATGTATTGGCAACGCAAAAGTGCATAGGGTTCTGTGAAACATCTCAGTCTGGAAGAGGGTTCCACAGACCAAAAAAGTTAAAAAAAAAACACTGCTTTAGACGTAACATCATATGTTTCAAAAGAGCAAATGGAAAAACACCCCCCTCTATCTAAATCTTTTTAAAGTTGACTCGAGATATCATTGGCCAGATTTGTTACTGTATTATTGACTGCATTTCTGCTATATGGCAGTTGCTTCAGTTATTAGACAGCATTACTTCTAGTACTGAAGTGCAATCTTCAAAAAATGAATCCACTACAGTAACAAATTTTATTTCACATACTTGCTATGTGAGAACATTTACGCTGGATGTTAAATTCTCCTGGCATGCATATAGCCTGCACGTGACCTATAGGTTAATTGTCTGCAATGTACTATTTTAGTTCAATATCCATTTGTGTAACAGTTTCTTATAATGGCTGTAAAAGTGTCATTTTAACAGTGTGAGCTGTACAAACACTGACGTTGGTGCAAAGGAAACACAGCACTTTAAGATGACATTTAGTCACACCGTACTTCAGGTTACACCATTCCTGGAAATTTCTTGTACTCTTCCCACTCAGGTGAATGCTAATTTCCATTAATACCCTACTTTTTTTAAAGAAAATACAAGGTTTAATATTTTAGACAATGGACATCCATAACGTGCTGTACTCTTTAGTTATCTTGTCATTATATCCAAATAAGACAACAGAATATGCATTCTTGCCATGCACCTGCCAACACAATGCTCTGCCTCTGTTGTGACTGGATGTGAGGTGTGAGTGCTTTGTTTCGTTTACATGCATGACCTTTAGGTCATTTACTTTGATAAGTTTGTTGTAATAGTACTGACTCAATGGAAAAACAATCCGTGCAGACACGTGCAATGACATGTCTTAAAAATGCTTACAGCAATAAAAATTTTGAGTTTTATGTTGCAATTTTCTACTACTTTTTTCTTATAATGTGTGAAAAGTAGTAAACTGTTTTTTCATGCTAATTAGTGTATATACTGGATGTAGTATAATGTTTTATTTTTTACTGTTCTTTCTGCTAAGGTTGTTACTTGAATATGCTGTTCTGCATGTACTCTTATTTTCCCTCACTCTTTGTACCCTATGTCATTTGGTATTCTTAAAATAGCTATCAACTTACTAGGTGCTTTGGGGTTATCAATTTTTTTTTGATTCACAGTCATGGGAATGACTGTTTTCATCAATCCGTTAATAACCATCGAAGTGCACAGTACACACACTGTACACTTACTGTCCTGTATGTGTACTTTGATGGCTATTAATTGACTGTTGATTGGTAAGTACATGCAAGAGATGAATAAGTTTGAAATTACTGTTTTCAGTGGTTAACATATATTTGTGTGTGTTGCAATTCAGTAAAAAAGAAATGGAATTCACTTACAGACTTGTATGCAGGTCGCTGGTGCCAGCTGAAATCTCTGTTGGTGCCAAACTTGGCACCACTGGCATTTATTTGCGATCCCGTTAAAAGGAAAGCCAGTTTTAAAGTTTTATTACATAACATATTTGCAGTGTTTATATAAGTGCCTTTCTGTGTGTTAAACATTTGAAATGCAGTGACATGGCATAATTATATTATCTCTACTAGCTTTATGTACACTTGCTAACTAATTACCTAACCAACCAGTTAAGTTCATGGTGCATGGTTGTTCTTGAAAATTTTATATTTGCTCAGCCTATCAATAAATTCCATGCTTTCATGGCAGAACACTGTGAAAAGTATGTAAAGATGTTATCCCTTCAACCCTTAACTCCAACACACAAGTGTAGATTTCTGATGGTGGTATATACAGTGAAACTCGCTTAAGAGTAACCCAGTTAAGAAAATTTCCCGCCTAAGAAGTCAGGATAAGAAAGCACCAGAATTCTCCCATTTCATTAAAATTACCCTTTTAAGAAATTTCCCGCTTAAGAAGTAGGATTTTCTTGGAATTTTCAAAATTTTCTTAACAGGGTTTCACTGTATAAGTAAACATGAATAGTCAGTATTCCTAATATTAGTCCTATGTGTGGGAAATGTTGACCTAATACATGGAAAACCCATTGGTGTTTTTCTGGTGGTGCCCAACATTAAGAGGCTGCAATTACATGTTGCAGTTTCTGCATGCTGTTTGACCATCTGATCCAGCGGGATCCAGCTCAACTCACATTCTTCCAGTTATGTGGTCCAATTGACCCTTACAACTTGTTGCTCACAAATCCTTCCCAGAGTCTTAGAGGGTACTGGGACTGTTTAGAAGTTATCAGGTTAGTTACATGTGATATACAAACAACACAGTGGTTAACAATTGAGCTCTTCTTTTTCTGTTTTATACAAGTTGGTGGTACAAGAGTCTCCCATCTCTCCTGTCTTTCCACAGTCCTGTAATTCGTTGGCAGCTTTGTTCTCTCCTGTTGATGTCCTTCAGTGCTCAGTTGAACCGTCTTGTTCTGGGTCATTCCATGAGTCTGAGTCTCTTTCCTTAAATTTAATTCTGATACCTTACATAGCCAAACCATTGCAATACTTTCTCTTTTAACTAACTTTCAACAATTTTGCATTCCAAGTTATAGTCAAACTTCATTTCTAATTCTGTTCCTTCTTTTTCTTGTCCCACACTTCTTATAAACTTCAGTTTGTCATACTGATCGACAGATTGCAGGGTCCCCCCTTCAGAAAACTGAGGGACCAGGTGGATATGCTGAGCACATATGATCTGAAGGTCCATCTTTGGCTCTGTAGATTTGCTGTGGTCCAGGGCGATCCAGAGGAAGACTTGGAGAAGCAAGCAGCTCTGGTGAGTGAACATCTGCCAGTCACCATGCTGTCTGTGGGAATGTGATGTGATCAGCATGCTAGCATGGTGATGGAGGCAGCAGGTTCGTCTGAAGTAGTGGTGCACTTATATCAGATTACAGTCAAACTCGTTTATAATGTCATAAAAGACTGAATATTTTGTGTTGTTGTAAATGAGTGTTGTTCTGAGTATTATAATGTGATATTTAACAGTAAGGAATTAAGTGGTACCACAGAATACCTGAAACTATAGACAAAGTGTTGTATAAACTAATGCCTTTGTAACTGGGTTTAACTGTGTATGGCATTACATCCCAGAAAACAGGAATCTTATTGTGTATTCATGGGCGTCTTTCTTTGAGGCTCAGTGCGTAGAACAACTGTCCTCATGGATGTTTTATTTATGCAGTCAATCTAGCATACTTTGGGATAATATCTTAAAACACATCGTGACCATTCTGTTCGGCATCTTGACCAGTTCATCAGTCATGACTGAAGGTACATGCCATATACAGTTCATAAGGCTATTTGGTTATTTGGTGCAACTGATGTGAAGTAATAAGCTATTAAATTTACATATGTGTTCATATGGTTCGGGTGTAACGTGACTTCCTTAATCTGTGACCAGCCAAGTGCAGGCTGGAGATGAAGTCCCCAACCTAAAGACCAAATGTGTGGTAATGTGCTGCCTGTGAGGACAGTGATAGATGATTGTGGAGTAATGATGAATAATGATTAGAAAGGAAACTGAAGTGCTCAGAGGAAACCTGCTGGACTGCTACCTCATCCACCATGAATCCGACACAAAGTCAGTCAGTCAGGTTTGAAATTGAGGCTGTGTAATGGAAAGCAAACATTTAGCTAGGTTAGAACACAGCAGTGAATAAAGTGGAAAAGTAAAGCAATCCCCTACAGGCCTTTGGACAGTCCCTGAGAGTTCCAGAACTCTGAGGTTACCAGATTTCAAGACAGTCGGCACATGAATGTGGTAGGGTAGTCAACCCTATGCACTGGCCGCATTTACCCCCCACGAAATATTCCTGGTACTCATTTCTGTTAGAGGTTGAGTTGACTCCAGCACCATAGTGTGGCTGGAAGGATTATGTCAATAAAAAATTCCAATGACACCAACAGGAATCCAACCCACGACCTTCTGGCTTGTAGCACAGTGCCTCAACCAACGGCCCCTCCATGTGCCCCCAGTGAATAAGGTGTTTGCGTACTAAATAAGTTGACAAGGTTCTTGGATATTCTAAATTTTTCATGTTTGTTTTAAACACTTCTCATCCGTTGTTAATTTAAAAAAAATTGTGATTAAAAAATAGGCATGATGCCAATTTCCGTCCTTTTATTTCGTAAATGGTATAATGTTATTCCAGAAGGAGGAGATGGAGCTGGTGGAACAGCTCATTCTGAATCGCCACGTGTGCAAGCGGGTTTCTGAACTGATGAAGTGCGAGACTTTGACAAATGAAGATAAAAGTAGCCTATCGTTGCTGCTGTCCTGGCTGCAGAAAGTGGATGCTGGTGGGTAAACTATTTAAAGCTAATAAGTATTGATAAAATTTTTCCTGTACTTCAGCAGCATACCAGAAGATTCATGAGTGGACTGAGCTGAAACTCCATCTTTGTTCTACTGTTCTTGCTATGTGTCCATTATTTCACTGTTTTATTTCTACCCAATTCTGCCACTTGCCAACTGTTACAACAAAACATACTTTGTTCATTTCTTATTTCCCCCCTACATATTATATAGGAATTAATTGCTCCAATGGTAATGAGTCCCTTGTTATGAAGACAGAGTGTCCTCAGTTTTGAGAGCCATATCTGGGTAATTCCTGGAAATATTCTGACAGCCAAAAAATAGTGGCCCCCAGGTTGAGCGTGTGGCAAGAATTTACACCCATAATTTCTTGAGCATGTGTCTAATAATTCACTCATGTAAATTTTTAGGATTTTGAGGGCCTGGTGATCACAGGATAAAGCACTGGACTCTTATGCAAAATGTTATGAATTAGTTGCCCATTCAGATTTTGCTGCTGAAACCTTGACCTGTACCAAAGACAGGACTTTGGGAATGTGAAGAATATCAGGTATTCCGTAGGTGCCTTGGAGCTGGCACCAAACTGTAGATCCCCTCTGCTGACCATCTTTCTTGTTATCATCTGATCATTGGAGGTAACAGAATCTGCTCCATGGGTTCTCTTCCCTTATCTAGGAGGCAGAGACTAGGAAGGTTAGATGAGCCATATCTGGAGGCACTAAACAACGGCCAAACACATTTTTAAGGTCTTGTGGTTTGGATAATGATACAAAAATGTTTTCTGCTGTTATTTCTGCCTGTATTGAAACAACATTTTTAGAAAAAATTATTTATGTATCCTTGCAGTGGGATAACCTGGCTGCCACATTGATGAGAGAGGGTCTCTCATAGTACTGTCCATGAAGGAATCGTAATGTTGTTTATGAAAGGTCATAAAATTAGAATCCTAGTTTGTAGGGAAATTGTACTGAATAACTTGGGATATGAAATAAGTTTGTTAGTGACTGTTATTTCTTGTGTTTAACAGAGATGACTGGTGAAGGGCCAACACTGTCTGCAGTGAGGGATACTGTGTGTGATGTTAGGAAGTTTCAGCACCTGATGAACTCTGAGTACTGCTCAGTGTGTGATCAAAATATCCTTTCTTGTATATTTGCTTCTTGCAGTTAACTGAAACAAAATTGTCAATATTAGGATTCTGATAATTTCTTTTTCTTTTATTTTTCTTTTTTCCTTGTTGTTGTAGAAATAGTGCTCTGTTTCTGTACCACTGTTTTTCAGATTTAAGCCCACTTCAGAAACGTTTAAGAGATAACATGGTAGCTGAAATGGAAGATACCCCACCACCAATATGAAGCCTGCCAGTAGATATACTGAGCTAGTTCCATTCATCTCACATTCTCACATGTCATCTAAGAATCTTAGATGATATAGATAACATTTTAATGGGTCTTACATTCTAAGATCCATTAACATTTTAATGGACCTTACATTCTAAGATCCATTACAATGTTATCGTCCCATGTTCTTGACTTCCATTTGGCCAGTTTAAAAAAAGCTTTTCCTTACAAAAATTCTGTATGCAGTCTTTGTCTTTCCATTGTAACATCATAGATTATTGTCCTAACAATATTATGGTACTTGCATAGCCCATGCAGTTCCTCATTACATAATATGCTGAAATCCCCAGCTTCTTCAGCCTTTAAAGGTTCAAATATTTTTCTGAGCACGTTCTTTTCAGACACTTGTAGTTTGCTGTTATTGGAACCAGTGCTCCCGAAAGTGTCAATGTGAACTACCTTGCTCAAGACTCCTGTTATAAGCCATGTGGACATCCAGCGTTCTTCACAATGAGTGTCCCCTGATGATGGCGACATTAGATGCCGAAACATTTGTCGGGAAGTAATAGTTGTTAATAAAAAGTGCATTAGTTGGTGGCTTTGCTCATATATTGAAAATGCACAGTGAAAACAATATAAAGTTAACATATGAAGAGCCTGCAACGGAGAAGTCATACTTCACAGTGTGACTGAGATGTGTGTTTAGATCACGAGTTAGAGTTCTCGCTTTCTCTGTTAAGTGACCCTTGAAAGCAACTAAAACCAGCATTCTTCTTTTCTGTAGAAAAGTGTCTGGTCTTCTGTCTTAGAATTATCTCAGCCATTCGACCATGAATTCTTCTGACATCAACCCTTTTATGTTAGATTTAGACATACCACTAAGAAGATTTTACTTCAGAAGTTTCTCTCTCTTCAGAATAAGAAATGGTGTCACTTTCCTGCCATCAGACAGAACTTAAAAGCATCACAGTTCTCAGTTTTTCATGTCCTTTTGTTTTGACAAGTACTGATTTTAATCCTTTCACATCAGTTTTATTGTAGGCCACTTTATCAAAAAAGGCTGTGGTTTTATCTGCATTACCCATAAGAGGCAATTATGTTTTTGGTGCAGATTAATTATAGGACACTTGTACAAGTATGCTGTGGATTTTTCAAGGTAGTCTGTGGGAAGCTTCTTCAATGACATAATTCTGTAACAAAGAGCTAAAATTTAAGATGCATAAATCTTACTGCTCAACCATTACTGGCTTTGAAATCTTGCCGCAGAATCTTCAGAGTTATAGCAACTTCCATTGCCTTAATTCTTATTTTCTGTGTGGTAACAAGGGTGCCATTTTTACATTTCTGTAGCACAAACACCAGATTTTTTTCATCAGTGGCTTTGGAATTATTCTTCTTGGGCCTACAGAATGATTTTGGGTTATACTTGCTCCCTTTATTAGTAGTTCTTTCTGTTTTCTACTGTGCTATACATTCTGCAGCTGGTGGCTTCTTGTGCGCAACACGTAAGTGCCATTTATTGTGGTATTTTGGATGCTGTTTTACCTTTTGTTTCATCAAGATCACCCGCAATTTTTACACAGTACTTTGACATCTTCTCACTGCAATAATCTGACTGTAAATACGCTGGTGGCATATCAGTAATGAAATCAGAAGTATAAAATACAGGATACGGTTATTGTAGCAGGTGTATAATTTTCTATATTCACGTATGCACACCATCCCAGTCAGAGAACATATTTAAATGCATCCATGATTGTAAGACAACTGCACAGTTTTTGGAATATGAATTAGGAGTAAATTCTTGTCTGACATTCAAGTAAATACTGGAGGTAGAAACCCATGTTAAGGTATGTTTTCTGCGAAAGTGTCATGCTGTACCTTAGGTGGCCTCTAAGTTTGCACTCCAGATGTTGCAATAGGAAAGTAATGTGCATTTGTAGCATAATATTATCTTAGAATAGGGTAGAATACGGAAGGGCGGGCACCACAGTGACCCACACACTTTGACTGTTATTGATCTTTTGTGCAACCCTTTAGTTCATTCATTCAGCAGTCCTGCACCTTGAACAAAGTGCAGTATCTTGCTGACAGAGATGGTTTTCAGAGTCACCTGGTTTCATAAAATGATGACCCCGGTGCCTGAATCTTAGTGTGGCCAAAGCCCCAAAGTCACAAAGAACATGTGAAGCTATTACAGATGCCTGCTTGCATCTGTCACACTTGGGACTGTTTACCAACCCTAGTTTAAATAGGTGCCCTTTTAAATGACAGTGTCCTGTTAGCAACCCTGTCATTATTCTTAGCTTGTTTCTGCTCAGATCGAGCAATTCCCCAGCTTTCTTTGCAGAGGGTTTTTTAAGAAGGCCCTTAGCCTGCCTTGGTCCACGTACGGACTGCCAGTGCTCCTGCTGTTTCCCACCCATCCAGTCCCTGATCATCCCCTGGCAACCTTTGCAGATGTGCCAAGTGCAGGCTCAGGGCCTATGAGTGGACATGAGGAGCCTTCTCTGGCTAACTGATTCAGCTGTTTCATTTCCATTAATTCCCATGTGTCCTGGCACCCATACCAATTTTAAATTTATCTGGAAGCTGTCAACGGCCTTGATGGCTGCCTGACTGTCAGAAAGAAAATAGATGTTCCCAGCTGTTTAGCCATTTTCTATATTCTCCATTATGCAAGCCTTAATGGCATATGTTTCAGCCTGGAATACCATGGTGTGGAGCCCAAGACTGATGCTGTGCCCTCTTCTCAATCCCCATCTATACACACCAGCACCAGTGCTTTTATTAGTCTTGGACCCATCTGTGTACCAGACCAGGCCCCCTTTGTTTTCAGGGTTGAACCCGTTCTGTCATTCACATTGGTCAGGAAACTTGAGTGTGAATGGCTTGTGGTATGCATGTCTTGGAAGCATCCTGTCATACACCATCTGTAGTATGGGTTCGTGCTCCATATTCTGAGTTTTTTTATGTGACCAAAGTTAGTAGATTTAGGTCTCTACTGTTGGTTACACATTAGCCTGTAGATCCCTGTCTGGGCCTCCACCTCAGTCATCACATGAAGAGGAGGAATTCCCAGGAGGACCTCCATTGCTACTGTTGCTGTGATCTTCATTGCCCCTGTAATAGCCAGACACACTAATGTCTATGGCTTACTGAGCTCTGTTCTGCTCACATTGTATCTGACCCTCAGCCGCCAAACTGTGGAGCCATAGGTCAATACGGGTCTAATCACCATGGTGTAGATCCAATGCACCACCCTGGGTTTCAGACCCCAGGTTTAACCAAATGTGCCTGTACAGGTCTAAAAATCCCTGTACTGCACATAAACCAT
This sequence comes from Coptotermes formosanus, assembly GCA_013340265.1. Classification (NCBI taxonomy): domain Eukaryota; kingdom Metazoa; phylum Arthropoda; class Insecta; order Blattodea; family Rhinotermitidae; genus Coptotermes; species Coptotermes formosanus. Next base: position 2,218,336 of record BLKM01000587.1, on the reverse strand, counting down.
CTGTTTTATACACATTTTATAACAAGATATTGCCACACTGTATGTGTAATGTTAATTTTTAAATGTATCCCTGAAGATGATCCCAGTAGGGATCGAAACATGTTGGAACAAAGTTTGGTAATGTAAGAGTTTTTTCAATAATAACAGTGCATTAGTTGTTATGAACTTGTACTAGCCCTGTAGGCCTCACTCATCACACTTTTTAGCTGTGCCTTCCATGTCAGTCCTTCGCCCAGAATAAGTCCAAGTTATTTGACCTTGGTAGTCAGCTGCATAGTGTGTCCAGAGAGGGTTGGTTCCTTTAGGCCCATTAAATCTCTTTTCCAGGTAAATGGTACTAGCACCATCTTTTGTGGATTGTTGGGCACCTGTGTCCTATCACACCACTGCTGTACCATACTCAAAGCCTCCTGTAGAAGCTATGAGACAGTGGTTGGGAATATAACATTAACATAATTTTTACATTTCCTAATCCCTGATTATATCTGACAGGCTGGTAGACTGTCTCAGTTTAATATATGCTGCCTGTAATTTCCTTGTGGGTATTTCCATTTCATGCACCACAACTACCCAAATTAATATTATTTTACATTTTATTTCTTGTATGAGATTTGGGTTTCTCGCAGCATGTTGTCTCCTGGGATGTGACATCACATAGAATGGGAAGTTTGTTATTTAATGACAGTGTCAGTTGCTGAGACTGGTGGTAGAAAAATGATGAGATGAACATGAGGCACTGGTGAAATGATACTGACAGTGAAAGCCACAGTACTTGGAGCAAAAACTCTCCCATTGCTACTTCATTCACCAAGAATCCCACATGAATCATTCTCAGATCGTACCCAAGCCTCCATGGTGAGAGACTGGCAACTAGCTGTGTACCTTGTTAGATGAGTACAAAACTGCTGCTTCCATCTTAAGGTAGAACAGACTGCAAAAGTGTAATGCCAGCTGGCAGAACTGTCCATAAAAACAGAAATCACAGTGAATCTGAGCATTGAACCTCTGTTGATGATACACCATAGACAGAAGCAGCTGGTTCCTCCAAGCCATTGAGACATATCTACCACACTACATGGTGTCACATCCTGGAAGACATTACTCATATTTTAATCCTTTATGTGTATAGTTTCTCTGCTGATCCTTTTTGACTACATTTCTACTCAGTTCATTGCCTAAATTCAACTTTCCCAGACATTTATGCCATTTATTCATTATGTTATCACATTCCATCAGTTGTAATGTTCTGGGTGCTTATGACCAGTGCACTTATAGAGTGTAACTAAGTAAATGAACATGCAGATGGTGCACACTGTTTTCTGTTGCTGTCACAAGAGTGCACTCTATGTTTCCTTGACTAGCTGTGTCACAGTGTGACAGGATAGAGAGTCCGACTGAGTCACGGTGTCCAGATGGTCACTCAGTACCCCGGTGCTGCTACTCATTTCTCCAGTGTTCAGATATTCCATTCTGGATATGTCGTGTATGCCATTCCATTGCACATACTAGCTCAGGTAAGTTGTAGGCCACATACAGTTGTGATTGTGATTTTCTGTGTAAGTCTTTATGATCACATTTCGTTCCTTTTGGTCCATTATTAATGCAGCATCAGACAGGATGTGTTGGTATTTTGGTAATACTGTAGATTTTTATTCAGGAGAAGCCTGGTTCCAATATCATTTAGCTCAATGGCTATGCAGACTGAGATTTTTCATTGTTTCAATCAGTTGTTTTCGTATAACACTGTGAGTAGATCAAGACTGCTCCTTCCAAATCCTTTCAAATTTATCATTAATTGGTCACCATACCATTTAGTGCTATAAAACCTCAGTTACTGGTAGTGTCATGAAATAAACCACAAAAAAAAATCAACTGTGAAGTCTGCTGTAATTTTTGTGATGTTTTATGTTCTCACAGCAGTAATTACAGTTTTCTGTGACATGATGCCTTGCAGTCTGGTAGAAATGTACTGTCTGGGGTCAGGTTTCCTAGCCTGAAGATGGAAGCAGCAAAGTGCCTCCAGAATGTTGGTGTGTACACCAGAGTATGTGACATCACATTCAAGAAAACTGTAATAGGACTGTAATTTTTTTGCTGATTGAAAATCTTGCCATTTGCCAGCTGTCATATGAATTTAATGGATTTTTTCTTGAGCAGTTCATGATATTCAGTGGACATCTTCATGCTTTGTTTATAGAAGTGACTTCAAAATAAGCAGGCCGATCCCAGTGGCTGCACGGTCTAAGGCATGGGCGTTCGGCCGAGCACTTGCTGGGATCGTGGGTTTGAATCCCACCGGGGGCATAGATGTTTGTCTCTTGTGAGTATTTGTGTGTTGTTAGGTAGAGGTCTGTGTCACGGATTGATCACTCGTCCAGAGGAGTCCTACCAAATGTGGTGTGTCTAACTAAGTGTGATAGCAGAGCCTCGACATTGAGGAGGCCGAGGCCCCACTGGGGCTGTTGTGCCCATAAAAAATACTTCAAAATAAGTGAATTTTAAGGTGAAAATTTCACAGGAAGAGTAAAACAATATGAAAAAATAATGTGTTTTACACAGCTATAATGCAGAAATTAATTTGGTGAGATAGTGGTTGAAGTTTCTTTTGGACAATGTAAGTTTGAATATTGTTGATGAAAACATTAAATGGATGAAGTGTAGGACTGAGGCAACTGGGTCAGGAGCTCAACTTATTGCTTTTAGTGTGCTCCTAATGTGGCCTGGCGATGTGAATCAGCTAGAACCATACACTACAGCTTAACAGTACGGATGTCTGCTTTATATTATGGAGGTCCGACGTTTGGCCTCTAAGCCAGCTATACCAGAGTCTATATTGACTCTCATGTCTTTCAAGACAAATTCTGGAACAGAAGGTCAAACTGCAGTTGAAAATTTAGCAATGTACACCTTGGTTTGGCTCAGCAAAATCCTTTTCTGCTGGGCATGGTACATGAGTTTAAGACAACCCCCTCCCATATTTAAATGCCAGATTTAACGGACCATGTCTTGCATTTAGGTAAGTACAGTGTAGACGTAAGAATGTGTCATTAAATAAAATACTCAAACTCCATTAACCAAGTATGGAAGACTGATTTCGTTGGTTCTTATGTTATATTAAAATGCTCTTTCAACTACACACATACAACATCAAATGGTGGGTGAATAAGTAAGGCTTGAAAGAGGTTGCTTGTGGTCTAATAGCCTGTTGCCAGACAAGATTTGAACTGAATACTTCCTGAATATAAGTGGAGAGTGGCATAGTCACCTGCTATATTTCATCACTCCCTATCGACTGAATATCATGTTCACAGGTTTGGTTGAAGCTCCTGTTTGTGTGTACTGCGACACTTTCCTGTACCTGGATGACAGGCTTGTGCCAACAGGAGCAGAGGAGGGCGGGGAAGAAAATGAAGAGGCCCAGTCAGCTGGCACAGAAGATGGCTCATCGAGTGTGGCCCAAAATGGAGAAAAAAATGTGCCTTAGAAACTGAGAATCAAACATATTACTGTATTTAGAGAAGAAGTGAGGTTTCCATGATGGCAAAAATTAAAGTTATGTTCTTCCAAGTTGTGACACCATGTGATCTGATAACTGGATGCCAGTTTTCTGTAGGAACCTACTGCCTCCATCTTCAGGTTAAAACTGTACTTCATGTGACAGTAGGTTGTTGACCACCTATGAAATTAGATGGTACCACAGTCATAATCTGGGGGCAGACAGTGGTGCTGTTGATTGAGGCAGAGTGCTTCAAGCCAGAAGGTCATGGGTTCAATTCCCAGTGGTTTCATTGGGATTTTTCATTGACTTAATCCTTCTGGCCACACTTTGGCCCTGGGGCCAACTCAGTTTCTAACAGAAATGAGCACCAGGAATATTTTCTGGGTGGTGAAGGTGACCAGTGTGTAGGACTTGACAACCTTACCACCTTCATGTGCTGATTGTCTTGAAATCTGGAAGCCTCAACCTCCTGGAACCCTCAGGCCCTGTCCAGGCCTGTACAGGGATTGCTTTGCCTTATGACCATAACCTGTGCATTAATTAGTGTTTATGATTTCTCTTCCAGTGAGGCAGATAATACAGACTGTCTCATGCTTAGTGAATGGTTCCATACTGTCTACAAATGAAGCATATGAGTGGATGGTGTTACTGTACAAAATATTTTATTTTCATCATGGTGTGTAGTGTGTCTTGGATGCCAGAGGTCTCTGTTGTACATTCTCTTTAATTAAAAGAGAAGAGTGTGATAATTTCTGCAATCATGTAACACTGTGTGTGAAAATAGAGAGTCTTTCAGAGGTTTGTAGATGCCGTGTGGAATCTTATAAATATGAAACATTGTAATCTCGAAGGCAGTGCTCTAGAATCTGGGATTAAATGCAGTTCTGAGATTAGAAATTGCTTTTTAATATTGTGTTTTTGTGTGTGGACTCTAATGCGCACTAGCATTGATAGCTGTACTTACTGTTTGTGTTTTATTTCAATAATTTATGGAATGTTTCTAGTGTAAAGATAAAGGACTGGCACTACAACCCACTTGGAATTGTAGTGTAATGTAGTGCAGAGGCAGTCACTGTTGAAAGTCATCACTAGAGGCAGGTGAAGAGTCAACTTCATGCTCCAGCTACTTTGTTGCTGGAGAAATAGCCCCTAACATGCACTGAATAGGATACTGACTGAGCTGCAGAGCCGGTCTGCATGTTTGTGACACAGATGATTCATGCCCCTACCATTTTCATCCATACATAATCCTTCTAGTTGAAACTGGCGTAAGATTATCTGTCACTAGATTTAAGTTCATGTTGTTGGGCTGTAGCTTGGTCCTAATCACCACCCTAACAACATGGTCCATGAGATCTGCACCCTTCTGGGGTATTACACTCTGTCCTTTACAGATGTTTTGGCACAGCATATCGATCCCATCTTCAAGGGTCAGTAAGTCCAAGAAGAGAAGAAAGCTGGCTACCAACCAACCAACCAACCAACCAACCAACCAAACAATGAAAGAACTAACTAAGGGCAGAGACTTGCACGAAGCGCAAGTTGACATCTGTTGATCGTTCAGCCATTCCTGTGTTTTAACGCATCGCTGCAATGAGTAACAGATGCCTTACATCATAACTGTGGATGAAGCTTACGCTAACGGTTTATGGTTTTGTGTTAGGGCTGGGACTTGTTATGCTAAAGGCTATGGCTCTCATATCACATAGTCTTCCTTAGTGGAGGGGGGTGTACTTTTATTGGATGGCTCCCTGGGATTTGAACCCAGAGTGGCATATTAGCGTGCTGTAAATGTGCATCTACAAGTAGGTACTCTGCTGAAGCCACCGTGCCCAGAGGGAGGGGAATGCAGGCCGTGCCCCGACTTTAAATTGTACCCTGGCATCCACTGTATGACTGAGGAAAAATCACAGAAAATCCTGTCAGGTTAACCGAAAGGTGCCCAGCTAATCAGTGCTGAGCACGATTCACTACAGACTCGGCCACTGCTTTGCACACGGCCTTGACTGGTCTGCTGACCTTGGTTCCCTTATTGCACATGAGGTGGTGTGGGTCACTCCTTGGCCAGCGTAAGTATTTGCCAAGTTGCTGAAATAGCGGCTCCCAACACCAGCTGACTTTCAGACATGACTGTCAGTTAGAAAAACTGTTTCGGCCTCAAGAGTAAAGTGCCCTTCATTACTGACCGATTTTAAACTAAAGTTGGAGACCACATAATGCATGTTCAGGGAGTGCCATGTGGCATATTTCAGTGACCCCACTGTAATGCGAGGAAAATACGGGAGAAAAACTGTTTCGGCCTTAAGAGTAAAGTGCCCTTCATCACCGACCGACATCAACGTAACTTGCAAGGCTAGCAGAACAGGCGCAGCGAGTGCGATGTGGCATAATTCAGTCACTCCACTGCAATACGAGGGGAGGTACGGACGAAAAATTCTTTTGGCCTCAAGAGTAAAGTGCCCTTCATTACTGACTGATTTCAATCTAACTTGCACTGCTTGTAGCGCATGTGCTGGGGGTTCGATGTGGCATATTTCACTAACCGTCTGCATTGCGAGGGGAGGTACGGACGAAAAAATATTTCGGCCTTGAGAGTAAAGACCGAGTTCAGTGGAAATAGCACTGATTCCAGCGCATGTCCAGGGAGTGCCACGTGGCCCATTTCAGTCACCCCATTGCACAGCAAGGGGACATGCGGACAATAAAGTGCTTCGGCCTCAGGGGTAAAATGCTCTTCATTACAGACCGATTTCCATCTAACTTGCACTGCTTGTAAAGTGTGCGAAGGAAGTGCCATATGGCATATTTCAGTGACTCCACTGCAATGCCAGAGGAGATACGGACGAAAAACCGTTTCGGCTTCAAGAGTAAAGTGCTATTCATTACTGACAGACTTAAACCTAACTTGCACTGCGTGTAGCGCGTGCCCGTGGAGTGCCATGTGACATACTTCACTCACCCCACTGCAATGCGAGAGGCGATACAGGCGAAAAACTGTTTCAGCCTCAAGAGCGAAGTCCCTTCATTACTGACCGACATAAACGTAACTTGCACTGCACGTAATGTATGCGCAGTGAGTGGCATGTGGCATATTTCAGATTCCCCACTGCAGTGCGAGGGAGATACGGACGAAAAACTGTTTCAGCCTCTAGAGTAAGGTGTCCTTCATTATTCTCCGATTTCAACCTAACTTGCACTGCACGTAACGCATGCGCAGGAAGAGCCATGTAGTATATTTCGGTCCACCCCCAAAACAAACAAAAGAGATGGAAATCGACACGTGCGGGGAAGAAATTTTCAGTGCTATTGTCCAGGCCCTAGCGGTGTTGAGTCCCAAGAGTCACTCACGTGACGACCCATGACCCCCAATAGCGGCACACATTCAAGATGAAATTCGCCTGAAAAACCGGCTGTGGAGGTAGGTGCAGCTCACCAGGGACCCTGCTCTGAAAGCTGAGGTCAACCGCCTTCAGCAGTCGGTGACCCACCAGCTTAACGGGTGGCGAAATGACCAGTGGAGCGGCACACTTGAGAGCCACGATCCCGAGGACTAGCCGCTGTGGAAGCTGATAGGGCGGGTGATGAGACTTTCCACTCCCTCACCTCCCCTCGTCGCACGGGGCAGAATTACTCCCTCGGACTCCAAAAAATCTGAAGCCCTGGTGGACAGTCTTGAGTCTCTTCAACAAATTTATAATTCGGACGTAGTGAGAAGCGTTGTATATTCTTTACGACATTGACAAACCGAACTATCTTCCAGGTACGCCTGGAATTTGGCCTAGTCAGTCCGTCTGAAATCAAGGCGGTCTGGTAGGTTAAGAAAGGATGACCGACATCTTGTGTCGATCAGTACAGGCAAGTGATCTGAGCTTAGTGCTGAGCACGTGGCCAGATGCACTGGGGTGACTAGGTCTTTAGTTAATACGATTCCTAGAACGTCAGGGGTATCAAAAGAGTTATACGGGATAGTGGTGTGTCCGGCCAGTAAATCAAATACCAATGTTCGTTGGCATAATCTTGTAGGAGCTTGCCCCTTTTCGTAGTCAGCCGCGAATTCTCGTCCATGTGCTTAGCATTCAAGTCACCCGCCATTAAGACGGGAAGCCCTCCGCCATGCAAGCAGACAGGTCCGATCCGATCAGGGGCCAGGAGCACAAGATGTATACCGTCAGGATTTTCATCAGCCCGCCAGCCAACATAATATATATAGCAGTCGCCCCCAACTGAGTCACACCGAGGATTGGTACAGCGAAGTTACCTATACCCTGGCGCTGACCAGTATTGCTCTTCCGCCTCCCTCCGTCGGCCGGTCTGGCAAGCCGAAAGACGTCCCTTGGTCTGAGATGTGTTTCAGCAAAGATACGTATATCAATTCCGTGCTGACTGAGGAAGTCATCCAGTTCCAACCTCCTGCCGCGAACTCCATCACCATTCCAGCAGGCCAGCAGCAGGGCTTTCACTCCGTCCTCCCAGGCCGTGCTGCCAAACTCGACTACGCAGTGGACGGCCAATTTCAGGACAGCCCGTGAGTGAGCCGCCCTGGAAGCGAAGGTGGGTACTGCTGTGAGGAGCCGACATGTCAGCTCCACACATGCGTTGAAGGGAAGGTTGTCGAGTAAATCGGAGCTCCTTGAGAAGGGACTGGTTAGGATGAGTTTGGACGTGGGGGTATGTGGCTTGAAGTTCTTTAGATGAAGACTTACTAGCCTTCGTCTTTTTCTTTGTATGTCACTGGGGCCTGCTTGGGGGCCTCAATGACTTTGGATGCAGGTTGAGCATTCTTGCCTTCTTTCACAGGCTCAGTTGAACATCCGTGATGTGAAGCTGGCCACTCACCTCCATCTATTGTTGAGATTAATAAGAATGAGTGGAGCTATACCCCACATCCCCATCTACCTTCATAGCATTTACAGAGAAAACATTAAGTTTTACATATAATTCTGAATAAACTTGTTTCCAAACATTCTTTTCTGGGCAAACAACTTCAACTACATCAGGCACATAGTTTCAGAAACTGACTATCCAAAAATGTTAGTGTTTTGCAATATCTACAAGAACTTGCTGGTATGTCTGCTTACTGCAACTTATTTGCCAAGCAGAACCAGCCTGGGGACTGTGGCTTTAAGTGCAGTCTCCAAGGGCCCTGAGGCAGGCACACTATTGACACATCGTTTGACGGATCCCTCCCTGCATTGGTGCTGGAACCACTGTACCATCACAGTCGTGACAGCTTCATCTGATGGCTCGTTAGTTGTTTCTTAAGGGAGGTGAAAACATGACACAGTGAGAGCTCTGGGCTGTATGGGGGATGGTCCAACGTCTGGCCACATGGGGTGGACATTCTCATGCAAGGTAGTATTCCTTGAGAGCATGGCAGGACATTTTCTCTTGATGGTGGTACGAAGGTTTCAGAGGGTTGCTGTGCAGAGCTCAAGCACATTCAGTCAAAGACATCAGCGCCATGGTGTACAGCGGTTCCAGCAGCAGCAACCAAGACAAGGTCCATCAGATGGAAAGTCAGTAGTGCCCCTGTCTCACTACCCATGGGAACTATTTTTAACAGCCTCTACTCCTTCACCCAGAACAATCCCAAAGTGGATTTAATTTGAATCCCTTTAAGTATACTTTATTCTTTTAACAGAAATATTTGAGCTGTCTTGTAAGCAAACAAAGTATTGGTACAATCTCCTTTTCTGTATACTAGAGTAGCATTTCTGATTAAAAGCCCTGAATATGGGAAATAGACCACCAAAAATTAGGCACATAACCATTTAATAATTTCTTGGCAAAATGATAACTAATTCGAGTACAAACAAGTAAATTTTTATTTCAGTCTTCCTTCTAAGTCATTCAAGTGGCATCAACGCAACAGGTGACAAAACCTTGAACAAGTCTCAGTGGCATGATCATATGATGGACTTCAGTGTAAAAAGACCTTGTTAGGGTTGATGTTTTGTGAGAAAAACAATAGGAAATCATAAAGGAAATCTATATACAACAGTCACCAAATTCCAGTACCACAGTTCCTAGAGGCTCGTTGTAAATAAAGGAATGCCTTAGTGCTATCTTATTGCAACACTCAACTGCTGTTACACAAGTGCAGAACTTAGCTGATAAAATTTAACTCTTAACATGTTATTCCCAAATCTGAAGGCACTGTATTAACAACAGGCTGGTTTAATGAAAAGTAGCATTTTATTAAATACAGTACTGAAAACGTAACATACAAGAGAATTTACAAATCAAGATGTAATCCTACTTACTGGTGAAACATGTGGCATTAAGGCACAAAACAGTACAAGTAAAATACTGACATTTACACCACAGGATGCAGTTATATAAACACTGACTTAGATTAATTAGTGACTAAGAGGAGTATTACTCTGGTACCTCCATACAAACCAATGTCCACATTTGAGCATACATACTGTGCCAGGTTCTATGTGCATCAAACTGAATAAACACTTAGATTTTGTAGTCACTTCTAAACATATCATGCAATATGCCGACAAAATTTATTTTAAAAAATGGATAATCATGCACCATACTTGCTTTCAGCTCTCCTATTACCACATGTAAAGTGCATGCCTACATTCTCCCCGCAGATTTGCAGAGTAACAAGAATTATTCCAGCAGACTTTATTCAAACAAATTATAATTGTGAGATTTACTAGAGGCTAACAACAGCAGTTATTTTAAATGTTACTTAGACCTGTTAATTCTAATCATGGTAGTTAAGTTATTAAAATACATAACAAGCTGCAGTGTCAAACCCATTAACTTTTATCGCTTTAGAAAACCTTGCATGTAAGTATGGAAAAATTGTGTGGGCCACCCACTATTCCATATAAAATAAAACCCCATCTCATAGTAACAAATTCATAAGTAAGGCCTTAACCATTTTTCACACATCAGAAAATGGAGTCTTGTAAAACCTCCAAATTAAAGTTATCACAAAATACGATTTGCATTTATAATTTAAGCCTTTGAAAACATTATGTACAAGGTAAATTAAAGTGCGTGTGAGTCAAATTACCAGCAAAAATTTACATAAAACTAACACTCATCAGAACTATTCAGTCAATTGACAAAAACTATAAAACTGCTTCTTAAAAGTGCCCAATCTCAAAGGCAGAAACCTCACACATACAACAATTTTTAGTCTGAATCATTTCACCAAAAATAACATCTGCATATTCTTTCATCTGGGCCTTAGAACAGTATTACATACTTTATATTAAATTGCTTTCCTTTTATATTTTAAATAATATAATAAGATAGTTCTGTGCATAAGTGTGGATTTTAAGGTGTGTGACTGGCTTCCCTCAAACAAGTTGTTACAGAACAGCAAGAAATGCTGCAGTCTTCTTGCTGCTGTCATTTCTGTACATCTTTCCCTAAATCAGTTTTGATGCAGTTTACAAATGTAAATGCCATGTAAACAAAACCTTCACCCTTGTGGGATGTTGTGCAGTGTTGTTAGTTACTGACGCAGGAGAACCTGTCAATCCCATCTTAAAGGGTCCCACAAAGATGGTAGTGACAGGTTGTTCCGGAACCTCGGTGACTAACAACCAGTCACCACTGTGTAACATCCCAGAAGAGTGAATATTTCAAACTGATAATGTACTGCATAGAACAGTAACTATTTCCTTCCCATGTAACACTAAAACACTTTGTGACTTTACCTAATGACATTCCATCAAGCCCTATGGGAATAAGTTTTAGTTACCCGCTTTGTCAAATTCTTAAGGTCAACATAGTTCCATACAGGATGAAGTGAAAAACAAAACACACCTCCTCCTAGGCCTGCATTCAGAAGTTAAATTTCAATGCGCCGATTTCCAGTTTAAAACTCTGCTAAAGATACTACAAACCTTCCAAATACTTTTAATAAAATAGAAACAGTTAAATTTAGTAAATGTGTTACTCATTTTAGATTTACCGTAACACTAGTAACTTTTCATAACTGATGCATGTTATTTGCAATTTAATTTGAAAACAAAACTGATTTAGATGGCTCAAATGTATAAATTGTGACAGCACCCACAAGATGTTTGAATTCTTATTCAAACATTTCACGGATAACTCACACCTCTGTTCAGAATGTCTTCACAGATGTAAATGTACACTTTATAAGTCCTAGTGTGCATAAAAATATTAATAAATGTATAAGAAAATTCAACATATATTACAGGAATGGTAACCCCACCCCCCACAAACTAGGTGAAAAGAACTGCACGCTGACCCTCTTTCCAAAACTCATAATTTCTGAAAAATAAGTGATTTTTATTTTTACATAATCGAAAAGTAATGTGCATAAACCAGATTTGAATAGTTTCCAGCATGCAGTGCAGATGCCCATTTTATAAGATCCAATCAAAAGGGTATTACAGTCACCACAGTATGCTAAGTCTGAAGATATTAAAAATTACTGCATTATTTACGTACTGTATGCTGTAAAAATCATGCTTGGATACACAAACTTGTTCTTGTAAATCAGGAGTCAAATTTTGGTTTGCATGTTTCATTATCACTAATTAAGAGCAGAAACATAAGACTCTCCAATATAAAAAAGGATTCACAAACTGACACACAAATTGGCAAAAACTGTCAGCAGTGCTACATAGGTTTCTGTTGGCCAGGAAAAACATTAAAAAATACCAGTGTCAGTGATGGTTCAAAAAATTCCAAGTCCACACGAAATAACACCGAACAGTTCTCATATGCAGCAATCACTTGCATTATTAACACTTCCCACCAACTTCTGTAACTTTATGTTACGGTATGGGCTTGAAAAATGAAGAATGGCTCCATATCCAATATCAACTATCTTGCCATAATGCACCTCCTCATGAAGCTGCCAGTTTCTTAAATGCTGCAGCCTTAAGCTCTGGGCTGCAGCTGATCTTCAAGAACTTGCTGTGGGCATATTTCTTGTTCACAGCCTGAAAGAGACACAGATGTACACCACCTACCAGAACACTGGAGAAATTCACAAGAAAGATATTTTTGTGCTTAGACTACTCTTATACAACAGAAGGCTTAGGAGAATATTTGCACCACAGAGGGAGGAAGAAACAGAAATCTTGAGACAGTTGGATGAAGGAGCTTCACACGTTGTACTTTTCACGAAATACTGAAACTGGCAGAACATAACAAGATCCATAGGTATAGGTCCAGATAGGTATACCAGATCCACTGGTATAGGTGCCAGGATATATGGGAATTGACAGGAATGAAATGACAGATCAATAAGCCAGACAAGGCTCCTCACTTCCACACGCAGGACCTGAGCCTCTCCTAGGCACAGCTGCAAAGGTTGCCAGGGGCGTGATCAGGGACTGGATGAGTAGGAGACATGAGAATATTGGCAGTCCATTTGTGGACAAAAGCATGCTAAGGGCTTCCTTAAAGATCATCTGGTAAAAAAGCTGGAAAACTACTCAACCTAAGCAGAAACCAGTTATGAACAATAATGGGGCTGTTAATAGGACCCTGTCATTTAAAAGGATACCTGTTTAAAATGGGTCTGGTAAACAGTCCTGAGTGCGATAAATGCAAACAGGCACCTGAAATGGCCTCATATGTTTTTTGTGACTGTGAAGCTTTGGCCACACTAAGATCTAGGCACCTGGGCCAGCATTTTATGAAAGCAGGTGACTTTTAGGACATCTCTTTTAGCAGCACACTGCTTTTTGTTCAAACTGTGGGGCTGCTAATCACACAAACATAAGGGTTGCACAAAAGATCAATTACGGTCAAAGTGCATGGGTCACCACAGTGCCCACCCTTCTTGTATTCCATTCTACTCCACCAAAGATTGTTAGGATGACTAGATGGGAATTGATTGTAGCATGCATGGGTGTAAAAGTGAAATTTACGTAGGGTTTAGGTTGGAAACCCTGAAGGGAAGGGACCGCTTGAATGAACTAAACATAGATCAGTGTATATTAAATTGGATATTACAGAAATAGGATGGATGTGGAAAGGAATCATGTGACTCAGGACAGGAACCAGCGGCCAGCTCTTTCAAACATGTTAATGACTATTATGTCACACTAAAAGGAATTTCTTGCCTAAATCATGTACTATTGGCTTATCAAGGACTCTGCTCCATCCAGTTGGTTACACTGTTAATAATATTATATAAATTTATGCACTCATCCACTGGTTTACACTACACCAATTTGAAGCCACCATAGATGATGCAGCAGTAATGCATGCAGTGAAGTAGGAGCTAAATCAATTTATACAATATTCACATCAGGACTGTGCACTTCCTGCAGTTGTTCTCATAAATCAAAAATAGTTTGTACACTCTCTGTAAAGAAAAAAGTCAAGGTGCCTGAAATTTTGTGTCCCAAACTGAAGTGATACAAGCATGCAACAATTGCAGTCCATTCTTATTTTCCTTGTATTGGTCAATGTGTGACTTTCTAGTATTCCTCAGAGTTGAAATATGCCATTTTGTCTTGGTTTGTTTTGTTTCCTAAAGCATGTCCCTGAACATGAATTAGTACATTAGCCATTACAAAGTCTGTTTTCAAGGCCTGGCATCTCTAATATGATGTCCAGCATCTCTCAGCTTCACCCACAGACCACATTTCTCTCCACATAAACTCAGTTATGGAATGAACACGAAGCTGAGATGAAACAACTTGGTTGTTAATTGAGTTTGCATTAAATTCATCATGGTTTTCATGTGTGATACTTATTATTTGAGTTGGACACAGGTAGAGTTACTTACAGAACACAGACTTGGACAGGGTTGTGTACACCTGATGGCCACGCTTTGTATTGCTGCTCTTCAAGTTTACATTTGACAGTGCAGCACTTCACAGTTTGGGGTAGGATGTTCAAACATTGCTTTCTGTCTCTTATAATACAACTGATGTAAGAACATCCCTTTGTCATTCTCAATCTATGGCCCACCATATATTCATATGTGGGTGATCATTCTTGTTTGGGACAGGAAGACAAAGTCCATGCATTGCAGGTTGACCACATGGTTTCCCAAATTCTTGCACTTGCCGAAAACCATAAACCATACTTCCTAGCATTATATGGCAGCAACGTACATAGCTAGCAGGATAGTCATAATGTGATGAGTACACATTTAGCTCAGCAAGTGGTGGGCTGGTTTTAGTTTAGAGACTGTGAGAAGAGCGTTACAACACTCGGTATGTGTTGATATCTACAAGCATTGGGTATTTGTTCTCTGTTGAGGCTGGATCTCCCATTAAGGGGCTTGAATGCTCCATTGTATAGAAAGGCACTTAGACGCTCTTCAATATAAGCACATTTTGAAGACTGTAATGGTGCCATCTATAAGACTGCTTTATCCCAACAGAATAATCCAGTTCCAACAAAACCACTCCTCCATTCATGATTCTAATTTGGTTCAAAAATGGCTACTGGTACAGGCTGATGTTGAACTCGGTGACTGGCCACCATGAGCATATGTTATGAACCCCATTGATAGTACGTGCAGTGAGGTGAAGAAAACCATGCAGACATCCTGGCCTGTCCTTCCTCCAAAGAGCAGTGATTCCCTCTGAACTATTTTATCAGAGAATTGGGAGTTAAATATGTTGCATCGCACCATTAAGTTCAATCCCTGCGTCCACACCCAGAGAAATGTGACTGGTGAGTGAAGCTCAGGGATGATATTAAAGATTCCAGGCCTTGAAAATAGCCCTGTTAAGGACTAATATACTAATTCACATTCTGTATAAGTGATATACTTCAAGAAACAGAGCACTGGTAAATCACACATGTAAGTTGCTTGTCTTCACTGACATTTAAATCAGAATTCCAATAAACAAGAAATCACAGAAAAATAACAGATATATCAGCTTCACTCACACTTCTAGCCTGATCAATTCAGCAAAAATATCTTTCAAAACATAACATTAATCCACACGTATCTTCAAATTAGGCAGGCATATTGGTGTCTTTTGTTACTAGATATCTTGTGAGAATTTGTAATGAATGAAAGGCAGAAAAAAGCCATACACAAACAATTCACGAAAAGTATGAACTGGAACGATGATGGCAGCTGTATGGTTAAATGGTGGCTGGCTGGGACTGACAAATGATTAGGCACGTGATTTTTGTTGCACAGAATGTACCTCAAATCAGATTAGGACCACTTCCTTTCACACCCAACTCACTGTTCATTACTCATCCTACCATTGAATGCTAAGCTACTGATAATATACACAGTTAAATAAACCACAAATAATATGAATAAAAAACTTACCTGATTCTTTGATGTACTGGCTTTTACCACAACACTGGCTATTTTCTTGACAACAGCCTCGATATCTCTGAAGGAGTATGAGGTGTAGTGCACCAGTGTTTTTGTCCACACTCCCTTCTTCTCAGGATGAAACAGCCTGTTAAAATCCAGACCAGCAACATGAATTCAAATATGTGGATACTGAATATGTATAAAACATTTTCAGCAACAGATTTTTCCCTTACTTCATCAGCCTTGCTATTGCACTACTGTAAGAGTCAACATTCCCTCCAATTTTTTTACAGATGCACAGACCTGCTACTGCTGTGAGAAGAAAATTTTCACATAACCTGACAACTGTGTGGCACTTTAAAAATTCTCTGTATTGTGTACAATAAGAATATTTGGAATGAAAACTTAAAACATTCCAGCTGCACAGCAACTATTCAGTGTGTGCGGGAGCATTTCAGTTACTGCATGGGCACACACCTGTGCACCTTAGAGGGAACATTGGTAACAGTGCATGCAAATGGTCCATCAAGCCAAACACCGAATTTTGGGTAAATAAAACACCACTATTCCCCAGTCTAAAATCTGACCACCAAATGTACGGTCCTGGCATATTTAAAATTTCTTAGTCCTGGACACTGAATTATCCTTGAGCCAAATGTCATGTTGCCGTGATGTGGCATGCCCCTGCAGCACGTTCCTCTTGTGTTCCTGTTTGGTGAATGGCATCAAGCAGCAAGTATGCAACAAATGAACACAGCCTTTTATTACTATGGATAGCAACACTACTGCCACTAAAAACACTTAGTGCTTTGAACACCAGTAGCACAAACATTCCACCTAGTGAAGTATTCAGAGTTCTTTGCAGTTACAAGACATCTGGTGTGTTACGTTGAGGTAAGGCACTACAAGAGGCCATCTTTGCTTAACTCACATATGAATATAAAAACATTTGTCACTGATGAGGTGGAAATACAAGTGATGACTGAGGGTGTGTTATAATTTATGTGTACTGCTACAACACGTACCAGACTGGTGTTTATTGCATACACAACTCAACAGATTTATCCTTGATTTTACAATCCCGACAGTCTTGCATTCATTTTATTTCATGTCAGCTTATGGGTTTGTACCTGAACTTCAGAGCAGTACTCATAACCATATACACTGAAGCATCTTCACTCCACCCACCAAACAACTGCCCTCTTTCTCCACATAATCACTGTAGCAATAAAGGCACTTTGTCCAGTGAGTCACACCACCTGTTGGTTCTCACAGCAAAGAAACTTAGGCCCAGTGTTTGCAATATCCATATTGCTTCCTTCAGATATCACAGTGCTGTGCAACAGTAATATGCGAGACATACCATGGCTTAGGCGGTTAGTTGCCGGACTCTCGCCACAGAGGCCCAAGTTCAATCCTGGGTCAGTCCATGTGGGGTTTGTGGTGCACAAGATGGCACTGGGACAGGTTTTACCCCAACTACTTAGGTTTTCCCCTGTCAATTTCATTCCAATGGTGCTCCATGGCATGGGCGGAAAAAATTTATCATCTTCATGACGGTTGCACAATAAGCCTCAAGACTGCAGTGCATCCGTAGCATCTGCTGCAGTGGGGGGTGTGTGTGACGTGTGTTCACTGCCACCTTGCATTCAACTGAAAGAGAATGTCCCACGTGCTCCAAATTTGTAGCAACTGCTTTCCAACACACCACTGCCCATCCTCCATTTAGCTCAGAACTTGCACTCTGTGATTTCCACTTCTGTGGAATCTCTGCACAAGCACGCTGAAGGAAAACACTTTGAACATCAAGATGAGATAAAAGCTGAAGTGCACCACTGGGTACAAACAGAGTCCTTATTTGTTATTTCTTCCCTGTATGATATCACTGGGAAAATTGCATCCACTGCTCTGGAAATTGCAAGGAGAAATAAAAAAATCTATCCATTACCTCCATTATTTCATATTTCACACATTTATGGCAAAGTAACAGATGAGTGTAATGCCCCTAAAATGATACCTATTGAACACATGTATTTGAAATAAATTATCATTTTCCAACAACATAGACAAAATTTTATAGTACGGTAAAGGCATACTAAGATGAAGTTTGTGATACCTCAGTATGCCTAGTTAACACACAATCAAACAACAGCCACATCATGCAAGTAGCAAGGGGGATCAGTGTTGAAAGAAAAGAGATTTCACAATAAACTTACCACAGAGCTAGATAAAGAGCTGCAGCAGAAATTAACGAAGGTGCATAATGGCACATGTCATAATCCACCACACACAGCTCCAGTAAATATTTGGCCATTGCATACTGCATTGGCATTGCCTGAAAATGAACAAACTCTTGTACAGGATGTGTCAAAAACACTTGACTGTTTTTGAACTGAAATAACATTTTAAGGCAAAGTGGAAAAATTTTGTTAACACTAGAAGGTACATTCCATGTCCGTGAGAATTCAACTGATCTGTTACTGTTCGAATACGACATGTAGGTGACAACCACATTGTTCAATACACTCATGCAGTCGCAATGGAAAAGCTGTTATAACTCATTGCAGCATTTCCTTAGAGATCCCTTGAACACACTCCCGAATTCGCTCTTTAAGGGCATCAATATTGGCAGGACATGTCTTCGCATACCTTGCCTCTGACATAGCCCTAAAGGAAGTAGTCTGGTGCTGCAAGATCATGTGACTGTGCTGGCCAGGTGATGTCCCCGAGATGAGAAATGAGTATGCCTGGATACACTGTCCTGAGGACTTGCACAGAAATTTGTGCTGTGTGAGCGGTTGCTCCATCTTGTTGGAACTATAGCAAATCAAGCTGTTGAGGACATAACTGATTTTGCAGAA
The DNA here is from genome assembly GCA_013340265.1 of Coptotermes formosanus. Lineage (NCBI taxonomy): Eukaryota > Metazoa > Arthropoda > Insecta > Blattodea > Rhinotermitidae > Coptotermes > Coptotermes formosanus. The sequence goes on along the minus strand of BLKM01000587.1, from coordinate 2,199,720 downwards.
ATGTTTCCAGCATGACTTTGTACCACTCTGCATTCACAATGTACACCTCTCTGCATTCTCAAGGAAACAGGGATCAATAATGCCATGAGAAGAAACTGCATACCACACTGTCACTTTTGCACTATGCAGAGGACGGGGTGAAGTTCATGTGGGTTGTTTGGGGACCAGTAGTGAAAATTCTGTTCATTCACATAACCAGACATATGGAAGTGAGCCCTGTCTGACATCAGTAATGTGCTCACTATGTTGCAATTGTTATTCACCAAGTCATTCATTGCAAAACTGTAGTCAGCTCACCTTCTCCTGTTCAGTAAGTTACTGAGCATGGTGGATTTTGTATGGATGATAATGAAAATCCTCATCGAGAATTTGGCAAATGTTGCTATCATTTATGCAAAGTGCAAGAGATTTCCACTGAGCTGACCTGCACAGACTTCACAATATGGCGTCTCTTACCCACTCCACATTGTCAGGCATGAGCCGAATGTGGACGTCCCTGTGGTGTACTATCCTTCACTAATCATTCTTTATGCCATTTTCATACCCACAACAGCAGAGTAGTGTGGCTTTGAGCATCATGTCTTTGAAACTGCTGTCAAAAACCACGCTGTGTAACTGTAACAGCCTCTGTTTTGATAAATAATTCCACCATTGCCATATGGTGTTGCAATGACCAGCACTCCATCGCAACTAAACTCCACACATCACTGTATATGACAGTGATTGTGGAAGCACTGTGTAGCGAGCACATTGGTTTTCAAATTCCAAAAACTATCAGGTGTTTTTGACTCACTGCCATTTTTCCACAACTGCAATAACATCAGAGTACGGAACCTTAACCCTCGGGCACCAATGTTATGTAATGTAATGTGTGGTGTGAAGCTAAATGTCATATAAATGTATCTGCTCTTATGCAGCCACCATTCCAGTCTTCTGTAGATCACTACAGGCATTTAATTCTGGCATCAAAGGGTTAAAGACCAAACGCCATGATCCTGTTGGCAGCATTCTTGCTTTATGTTTGGGATATCCTATATCCAGTGATGTACATAACTGGTCAAAGTCTCCCTTCAATTGTTGCCAAAGTTACTGCCAAATGTCATAACAGTGATCAAGGATACTGCCTTCTGTCAGAAAAATGGAATCCAGTCCAAAAGGACCTGCAAAAAATAGTAGTATTCGGTGTGTTTGGTGACCCCCCTTGACCCATGGGGCCACCCTGCACCCTGGGGTCTGTAGGTGCCTCATCTAAGCCACTACACACATTCACACCTCAGGCCACATACTGGTGGCTATCCTGACTGTGGTATTTTGTGATGTTCCGTAGTCTTTTCATGTACACACTGTGACATTACTTCAAATTAGGCTATGACTGGTACCTCCACATATCTCCAATTTGTTACCTACTAATTACCCTACTATTCAGCACTATATGATCTGAGATATTCAAACCATAATTAAATAAATCATACAGACAATAACAACCCTAAGCCTTTCAGTCCTGAGTTATTTAAATTGTTAAGTCCCCTGTGTGGGGGGTTTTAAGCAAACACAAGAAACTTACTATTCTCAAAATAATACAAACACAACTATTTTACTGTAAAACAATTCTGTTCCACACTTCTAAAATAAAATTGTTGTGTTTGTATTTATTTTGAAAACTGTATTGGTAACACAATGGAATGTCCACACCCCCTGAAAAAATAAAATTACTAACCAAATTTCACCAATCTTTTATACAGAAACACAAAATCATTGCAAATAATGTAACCTCTCCTCAGTGATCATGCCAAAAATAAGGTGCCCTGATTAACATGATCAACCTTTTAAAGCCTAGCGGTAACTTTACGTATGACCAGGTTTAACATTAAAAAATTCTATGTGGTGCCCACTTTGCATTTATGTGTTTTGTGTTGATCTCAGAACAAAGAGCAACTTTTGCCTTATAAAACATTAAGAGACTGGTTTTTATAACCAAAGTGGAGAGTGTTTACAGTGCGGTACGCACTGAGTCCTTATATAAAACAGATACACTTCGTCTTTAAAGGGTTAATGACTTAGCATACAGTGGTAACAATAGGTACCATCTGCTTTAAAATTAAAGAACTGTATTGTGCCAATACAGTGCAGTTACGTGTATCATCTAACGCTCAAAAACAAACTGTGACAGCATTAGTCAGTGGGTATTCAAAAACTCAAGTCTTCTTGGATGCAAAGCTGAGTTGACTGGTAAATACAGTAGTTAGTAATGACCCACAGGAGCTTGCTGCCTTCAAAATATTGGTAACTATTCACCAATCAACATGGCATCATATCCCAGACAACTTTGACCTTCGTCCATACCACTGCGAGAACCTCATATCTCAGTTGATTCTTGTCAGGGAGATGCAGTGTGCCTTGTGTGAGGTACACAGTCAATTTGAAAATAATATTTAGATGAATTTCAAGTTCAAAGTGTTGACAAAAAGAATGAAAAATCTGTCAGAATAGTTGGTACCCTGAACTGAAGCCAAAAGTACTGCCATCCTGTGAAATACTCCCTTTGAAGTAGAAAATCCTGTTCACCTAGGCATCAATATAATGTTCGTGTTTGATTTGTTCATTAACTTTTGGAACAAGCACTACTATAACAGTGAATTATTACTCACATGTGCAGCTTTACTGTATCGTCTCAGGAAATGTAACGGAAGTGGTCGTGAGAAACTGAAGTTCAGTGTTTGCACAATGGCCTTTTCCATTCGTAGTATTTCATCTTTTGTATAAGCATAATCACAAATGTACACAAAATCTCCCACTTCAGGAGCAAATGTCTCTTCATACTTAGATGCAACAAACATGGCTCCCACACCTACTAGCTGCAATTTCTTGCGAGTGGTTGTATGAACGTCCTGAAACATTCAAATGAAACAGGAATAGAATTTTCATGGGAAGTGAAGACTGTAAAATACAGAGTACCAAATCCAGCTTTGTTTTAGTGCCCAGTCATTTCTAACACAATCTTCCCAGTAGGACCTCTAAATGAGGTCTGAAGTTCATACAGCAGTGAATATAGTAAAGTTCCTGTTTAATAAATGTCTGGAGGAATGACTTTTCTTACATTAATTCAAGGTTTTCACAAAATTACATCAAGAAACTGTTTATCTCCTTGAAAGACTTAATGTATATAATCATCAAATGAAAATTACCACACAGGTTTGACAAAATTGAGAATTACTATGTTGTGATGAGAGGAATAACATTACTCTCTATACCACGTAAAGTAATGGCAAGAGTCATTTTGAATAGAATAGATCCAGTATTGGAGTGCCAGCTCAGGAAAGGACAAGCAGGTTTTAGGAAAAGACAAAGCTGTGTTTATCTTATTAATACATTTAGAATTATATTACTGCAAAGTAATGCATGGAAAGAACACTCTATCTTACCTATGTGGCCTTTGAAAAGGCCTTTGATTAATTATTGAGGGAAATTACATGGCAAGGTATGGAAGAATATAAGGCAACAAAGAAGACTGTCAGCATGATCAGAAGCCCATATGAAGGATTTAAATGTCATGTGATCCACAAAGGAAAGCTGACTGATTCTTTTGAGGTAACAACAGGCGTCAGACGGGGTTGTATATTATCTCCAACTCTATGTCTTTTAGTGCTGGATAATGTCATGAACAAAGCTGTAGAAGGCAGAAAGAGAAGACTGCAATGGTAAATGATGGAATGGTTAGAAGATATTGACTTTGCTGACTACATTTGTTTACTTCCACAAAGATGGCGTGATACAAAAGCCAAGCTGGAGACACTAGAAAAGGAGGCAGCAAAGATGGGACTCAAAATACAGTGAAACTCGCTTAAGAAAATTTCCTGCCTAAGAAGTCAGGATAAAAAAGCACCAAAATTCTCCCTTTCATTACAATTACCCTGTTAAGTAGGATTTTCTTGGAATTTTCAAAATTTTCTTAACAGGGTTTCACTGTAAACGAATTTAAGACTAAGGAAATGAGAGTCAACCCTAGTACAGAGCTGGCACTGACAGTAAATGGTAGAGAGGAGGAATAGGTTAAATCTTTCATGTATCTTGGCAGCACAGTTGTTACACATGGTGGAGCCCTAGAGGATGTCCATAGTTGTATCAGGTAGGAAAATGAGGTCTTGGTGGAGTTGTACCCAGTACAGAGGAACAAAATTATCTTAGTCAGAACTAAAATTCAGTTGTTTAATACAAATGTCAAGTCAGTCCTATTTTAGAGGTGTGAAATGTGGAAAATAACTTAATGGATAATTCACTTCATGTGTCTGTAAATGGGTGGCCATGGCTTATTTTAAATGTCAAATTGCTGGATAAAATTCCAAATGAGGAATTATGGCACAGAATGAAAGAAACACCTATCGAACAACAAAGAAAGGAAAAGAAAATGGCATTGGATTGGCCACACATTACGTAAACCACAAGATGCAATAGAAAGACATGGACTGGATTGGTACCCTCAGGGCACCAAGAAGAGGGATAGACCAAGAACAACGTGGAAAGGAGCAATAGAGAGGGGAACTGCAGAAGGTCAGAATAAGCTGGAAAGAGGCAAAAGGACTAGACTTTGATAGAACCAAATTGTAGAGCTTCATGAAGGCCTTATATTCCACATAGGAACAAAAGGAGAGAAGACGAAGAAATGTGTGGTGATGGAGTGAACAGACCAAACATAGCATCATGACTATGTACCAATAAATATACATACTGGCTGTAAAGCTGTGTTGAAATACGTATATCAACTGCGACTGTAGTTAGAGAAGCACAGTAATGCTGCAGATTAGGAAATCATTTGCCAGTTATGATTTCAAAATGAGGAAGACCACACTACATCATACATCATGCACAGGGAGATAAAATTTGAAACACTCACAACAGACATAGAACTTAAGTGTAACTTATTATCATATGTACAACATGAAGACAGTGCTTGAATACTATATTGTCAAAACTGTCATTACAACAGATTGCTCATGACACTAACTGTATGCATATCATCATGCAACGTATCTCTTACTGCTGTCCAGGTTTAACCAAAATTGGGACATATTAACCCATGTTTAAAAAAAAAGCTCTCATAAAAGAGCAGTTTTATCTTCTGCTTACACAAATTCACCTGCGTGAAACAAACATCTATCAAAAATATATGTCAGGCATATTTAATAACTGCCTATACAACAAACTGTCACCACATGTCAGATAGGACATACACAACAAAGAATGTAATTCAACATATTAGAAAGCAAATGTGCCAAAGCATTTTGGAACTTCTGAACATATAGCTAAAGCTCCACCTGCAGATATCTGTCAATAATGGCCACAGTGAGGTACAAGGTCTCAGCTAACAGGTGAAACTGTTGATGGACATCCACAAGCCAGTCAATCAGCACACCTCGCATCTTGCTGGTCACCTCCTGGCCTTCTAGATAGTTCTGTTTGATGGGGTATTTTGCCTGGAATTCAATCAAGATAACATAAGTTGTGTGTAGTTTTGGTCACACTGTATGTTGAAGCCATTCCATTGTCTTGGTGAACATTGAAGTAATCACAGATAAAAGAGGTAGGAGGAAGTGTGCAAAATAAAAACTACATTTCATACTGGGAACAAGGATGGGGTAAGGAGCATGGTGCTATCCAATGGGAAGGGGCCATGAGCTTCAGAAGACAAGTGGATAAACCCTAGAAGTCAAAGTTACACATTACAAACTGGCCACAAAACTGCAGGGACATAACATAAGACATGACTCTGATGCTAAACATAAAATGTTCACCTCTACGAATCAGGATTGTAGCATGACATAACACATCCACTGCCCTAACAACACTTCAACTTACTATTCCAACATGTCTTCCGTATCTAAAATGTTCAGTATATAAATCAATAGAAATTTAGAAGAAAATCGTTCAAACTGCCACAATTTCCCCTTCACACCAGTATAGCATACTCTGGATAAGGAATCCTGCTCAACAGGATGCTGATGTACCCCATCAGTGAGAAAAACAGAAACACAGAACATTATCCATAATATTCTGCAAAACAACCAGGACCACATAAACTTAATGGACTGGATTGACAGGGCCAAGGCAAAAAGAGAGACACAATCCAGAAATCTAAAAAGAAAAGTCAACTCCCAGTACTACCAACTGTGCAAAGTTCACACACTTCATAAAAAAGACCAGAGCTATCCCCTAAACTGTTCAAAGATACTAATATTAGGATTACATACATAACAAACAACATACTGGGACAAATATTAAAGAAGAAATCTGGACTTTACACATTTACCCCCCAACCCCACAAAGATAAAAAACATGCCAAAATATGTTGGCCAAACTGGAAGACTGTTCTACACAATGCACAGAAAGCATCTGCATGCATTTAAGTACAATGCAGGAAAATCAAACTTCGCTGAGCACATTTTGGACAACACAAACTGAAGTGTAAAAAGTACATACACATGCATGAAGTGATATAAAATACAGGACCATTTCTGAAGACCTTCATGTGCCACTTGTCTAGAAATTCTGGAAGCCTCAACCTGCTGAAGCCCACAGGACCTGTCAAGGCCTGTACAGGGATAGCTGTACCTTAACCATTTCTGAAGAAAATAAATACTCATAATCAACCACAAGTACACAATTTTGGACCATAAAAAAAAGTGATGCTATGGAAACATCCACAATCTCTGAAACTGAAGACACTTAAGGCCTGACCAGTTATTGGCAAGCTAATGCAGCTTTGTTTTTTAATTTCAGTAAGTCTGTACTCATTCATTTTCACTTAAAAGAAAAGACTATTAACACAGTCCAGTACAGTGAAATGTTACAGGAAAAGAGCAAGCCACCAATTCAATCCCAAAGACAAGGAAGGAGTCAACTTACTGCATGAAAATGCTCAAACCAACATTGCCCAACATACAGTCAGATTCTTTGCACATCAAAATTTTAAGTGTTAGAACATTCACTGTATAGCCCAAACTTATTAGTGTGTGATTTCTTACTGTTTGAGCCAATAAAAATGGAGCTGAGAAGCAAACACTTTCTGAAAGATAAGGTCAAGAAAGGCACAGTACAAACTTTCTTGAAGGCATGAGACAAAAATGATTCTCCTATGCACATACATAAGTTGGTGGACAGGTGGACAAAGTGCATTATGAAGGAGGGAGATAATGTAGAAAAATGGTATGAGTTATTTTTATTTTATGGTTTAGAGTAAAGATTTTTTGAGCCTTCGCCTTCATTTATTGGATCACTTCTGTATATCCACACATTATTTTACTGAAGACACCATTTTATATTTAAACCTTTAGTACTGGATTTGATATATGTGTAACATACAGCATAGTGCTCAACATTCTGAACCTTAATATAAGTATGGCTGTCTTTATTTAAATTCTGCTCTGCTGCAGATCACTCCAAGCACTTAATTCCAGTGCCAAAGGGTTAATTTTGAAATTACTCTATCACCTTTGTGATTGCATACATTCTTTTCCAAAGACACAGCTTGTATTTAATCGTAATCTTACCTCCACTTCTCGTAGGTACGCGTAAATATCATTGACATATTCAGGAATAAGGAATGGATCCCCCTTATCCCTATCAATATCTTCCACGCTAATCAAACTAGAACTTGTGACCTCCTTCGGTATGGAAGATGTACTAAAAGATTTTTTTAATGTTGGCTTGCTTTTCACAATCTTATTAGCAGGAACTGGCTCTTCTTTTTCTCTACAACAGCAAAACAGTGTCATATATATGCCAGTGCAAATCACAAAGCCGAAAAAATACAGTTACACTATTATTCATGCTAAAGTTTACACTTATTAACAGTACAGTCACAACCAGCATGTACACTTGCAATATGTAACCAGGATACCGGTTTCAGCTTCAGCGAGCCATCATCAGGCCTACAAGAGAAAACTATGACAATCAAACTCCATAGATTTTGGAGGAGGAAAACCTTCCCCTTTGTACATTTACATACATAAAAATGTATATCAATATACAAGTGGACTGCCTAAGAAAAGTATATGTTAAAATGTAAATATAAAAATTGTAGAATATAAAAACATACAAGAATAAAAATGTGAATATAGATGTGAAATCGGACAGAAAGATGTGGATGTACGTGTGGCAGTATTGAAATTATCCATGTTCCTTAACCCCCTTTCTGGGTAGTACAAAAGAGAAGTCATCAGTTACACACTTACCCTTCAGGGCAACACATCATTAACCCTTTAAAGACAAAGCGTATCTGTCTTATACAAGGACTCAGTGCGACCGCGCTGTAAACACCCTCCACTTCAGTTATAAAAACCAATTTCTTATGTTTTACAAGGCAAACGTTGCTGTTTGTTCTGAGACCCATACAAAACACATGAACACAATGTGGGCACCACATAGAAATTTTTAATCTTAATCCTGGTGTTATGTAAAGTTACCGCTAGGCTTTAAAATATTAATACACTCAACAGAAAAGCCAAGTGACAGTGGTGTGGGTCAATTGTAGGTTGGGTGCACATTCTGCTCTGAAGCATTGCTACATTATTCAGAAAGTTTATCTTGTCTTCTTGCTTTGCTTTATCATAGCTTTTATTTCAGCAGAAAATAATGGAATTGTAGGTTCTTTAAAACTTTTCATCACAGCTAAATTCTTTCAGTTTTCTAAGCCAGTTTGTTACTAACCAAACACCACTGGCATCCTGTGTGCACTGAATGTGTCATGTAAGTTGGATGGTGTATATGAAGCAAAATGATAGGATCTGATGAGTCTGAACTGATTGATGATAATCTGGATCCATATTATATTGTCTGTGATACAGAACACTGCAAATAGTGATGGAGAAGTAGAAGTAAAATAGATGAACCTAAATGGAACCAAACAAGACAAGAAGGAAAAAGAGAGGAATCCTTTAAAAACTGTAAGGTAAGAAGAGAAAAGGACAGAGAAATTCTAGAAGAAGCGATATGATTGTTTCAGGGCCTTAAAAAAATTGACGATTTGATCTGCATTTGTAAAAAAAACTATCACACTACAGGTACTGGAAAGGAAGGTAGTAAGAGAACTTTTGTTAAAAATACTTAGGCAATGGTCAGCCTTACATAGCAGAACCCCTTCTTATGTGGTCTAATTCAAAGATGTGAGATAAACAGCAGCTTTGAGAATTGGGTCAAATAAGTGTTTTGAGACATTCAATTCAACACAGGTCACATGTAAAATTTTCATGACAGTCTCTGTTTGCCATAACTTTAAGCAACCTTCCTGCATCACCTTAAGAAACAAAACATATGAAATTTTACTTCTGTTGTCCAATAACTGCAGCGACATGCCAGTTTACAAATTTAAGTTTCCTTTAAAGTTTCCATCATTCTGATTCACTAAAATGCTTACAACACTCATCCTAATTACAATACAGAGCTCAACCTTGTACCAACTAAAAGCTTTAAGTGGACTTTCCATTTATGTATACTTATAATATTTTAACGAATGCCAGCAGTTTTAGCTTGAGCTTGATGTTTGACCTTGATTTACGAAAAAATACACCATAAGATTTATGCAAGGTTTCCCAAAAAACTTCACAGTAACTGCAATACACTAAATTGTGGTTTAACATTGGGGTTAGATTCCTGAAAATCACAAGGTAGAGTGAAACAATACAGAACAGAGCACCTTTTCCCCTTAGAATTAATTTTTAACAAGCCTGAGAAAAGGTACCTCTGAGTCCAGGCAACATTAATCAAATCTTTGGTTGCTGAAATTTGTCAACAGTAAAGCAAAAGAATGTTAAGACAATGTTATATAAGGGCTGCTTTTAATTCTATGGAAAGTATCATGTTAGGATATGAAAGTGATTAGAAGATGTGGTTTCTGTTATTGTTCTGACGCTGCACTGGATGCTGTACCTTGAGGACTCATGTTGTGACATGTGCAGTCAAGCTGCAGGACATCATGGCACAAAGAATCTCTCAGTTCACACCTCATTCCAGTGGAGTTAAGTTCCACATCCCTGCCTGGTTAGTTCTTTATTGGTTTTGTAATGTGCATGCCATGGGAACAAGTGCACGCATGCATGCACACACACAGGAGCAACCTAACAACTGACCTCCTTGTTTTGATCCATTTTATGTCTTCTCCAGTACGTAAAATTATTAAAACTTTCTCCTTCAACTAAGCTGTTACCTTAAAAATTCTACCATTTCAAGAATTCCTATTAATTAATTTATTTATTTATGGCCATTTAACAACTGTATCAGTAGCTCAGACTATACAGTTTCAAATGAAGATGACAGTGAATGACATTGTAATATTAATAATTCCTAACGCTAAAATCTTACATGTCATTTGAACTTCACACATCATGTTTTCAAACAGAAAAAAAAAAAAGACCTATTGCAGGCAAGGTGTCCAGTACTGTACGTAAGCTGTAAATGAGGTTTAATTGGAATTTTGTACTAATGCTACACACAAATTCATACATACTTTCTCAGAGGGACAGTCAGTTTATCTCCCCCCACCTTCCTGGCCACTAAACCTCTGCTCACATTGTCATTTCCAACCTCTCCGAGAACTGATCTCTTGGTTGCTGCTGGTGGAGCACCCATTACCACACTTTTCACTCCAACATGCACATTTTCTTGATTCCTACTCTGCTGTAACATAAAAGTACTTCAGATAAAACCAACTATATGCACTACGTACTCTCAATATTTGTTCAATTATAACTCAGAATTGTGAAGAAAAAGACATAAATAATCTAACAGAGGTCACTTGAAGAACTGACTACTGTCACGCATACTATTCCCTCCCAACTCACTGCTTGCACATCATCTTCAAACCCAGTGATGCCAACGTCATGTGTCACCACTACAACCAAGCAGTTACGATCAACTCTTGAACACTCCCGATTTCAAATATCAGCCCTGAGACCAGTTATGTTTACTGATGTTTTCATGGTTTCTATCAGTTCCTCCAAGCAAATACCAGATTAGCAAATGAAATAGGGAAACAATTGAGCAACTGGAAAAATTCCCTTCAGAAATATTAGAGTTGCTGAGTCAAGGATGTATTGATGAAAGCTTTGGTGACTAGTGTGTTTGAGTGGCATTATCAGTTCCAGATGAGACAGGAGTTGCTGAATGATGACATGCAGACTGGTCAGCCAAGAGCAGCACATACACAGTAGAAGAACCATGAAGTGCAATACAATGCTAGCACACTCAGACTGCCAATTCTATTGCCACAACACTTCAGATATCACATGAAATTTGCCATGCAATCCTCACTAAGGATCTAATGATGTGAAAAATTGTACTGTATATGGTTCTCTGCCCACTCACAGAAGCACTGAATCACCAATGATGATACATGGTGTTTCCTGTATGATCCACAAACCATGCAACTGGTTTGAAAACACCAACAGCCCCACTGAAGACACACTGTTGACAGAACAAGTCTAAAGGAAGGATGATGCTTGAGGAGCCTTTTAATAGCTACAGTATCACACACAATGAATTCATTCTCATGAGGGCTATCATAATTAGGAATATGTCCAAGCACTATGTTGTCTGTGAGAAACAATTGGCCAGAAGCCGCTAGACATGTGGGCAGTGAATTCCCGTACATGCTAGCATGTTGTCCCATCCTTGTTCAGCAGGAACTGGAGAAACACAGCAATGTTGTGCTACCACACCCATCATATTCTGCAGATATCACCCCATGTCACTTTTTTCTCTTTGCCCAACTACATGGTTGCCATGTCAAAAATACGGAGGACATCAAGGCAGCTACAACAGAGGCTCTTCACTCAATCAAAAGAGATGCATTCCAGAATTGCTTCCAAGATCTCTATACCTGCTAGCAGAGGAGCATTAGAGCAGGTGGGAAATATTTTGAAGCAGATTTTCGTAACATGTAAGCCATGCCTCCCAATTTAAAGTCCAGAATCTATGGGACATACCTAGGTTACTTCCCAAACAGGAAAAGTATTAATACAAGGAATAAATACCATCTTCATTAACCAGTTGCCAACCTTCCATGTTTTCAGAAAAGTGTGTACATTATTAGCATAAAAATATTCAGCAGTTTACCATATAGGCTCACATATGTGATGAATGAGAAGGCTCAATTTAAAGCAGCACTAAGGCAGGAGTGAACAAATTTTTCAGAAATCTGGGGGCCACCTCAAAACTCTAGGTGCCAGAAGGGTGACATATAGCAAGTTGCATACTGAGGACACACAAATATTAGGAGCCACCATATAAAATTTAGTCACCACAGCAACCTGGCAATAGGCATTTGGGCACCCCTGCATTAACGAGCTATTTAAACACACATTCCTATTGTGTTGATGAATGTCTATGTTTAAAAACTGACTCCTAAACTTATCACCTACATATAGTGAATTTTGGTGTAACATTTGAATACTGCATACGAAATACTTATAATGTTTTTGCGTTGTGTATTTTGTATTTTTGTGACTTATTCCACATGGTACTGTCACTTTGACTAAATTTTGGATCCAAAGAACTTATAACATATGTACACATCATGCTGACATACTCCATCTTGCGGCAGGTTCTCCAGAGAGTGCAACGTAGTGCTTCCTCTTTCAATTCCCAGCATCATTTCATTTTCTTCAGGTCATCCAGTACCTGCTCACATCTTCTTCCTCCTCCTGCCCCTTCTACCTTTCCTTCAATAATGTGTTTTAGAAGGCATCTGCTATGCAAGATGTGACCAATCCAGTTAGTCTGCCATCATTTTATGGTATGTAGGGTGTTCCTTTTCTCCTTGACATTTTGTAACACTTCATTTTCACACAGTCAGTCCAGCTTATCTACTCCATCCTTCTCCAGCACATTTCAAAATTTCCAAGTTATTTCTGATCTACTTTTTGAAGTGTCCAAATTCCAGCACCATACAAAGCTATGATCCATGAGTTCCTTATTTGAATTTAAGTTCAGGTTTGGTAAAAAGGGTCTTCTTCTTGCTGAATGCTGCTGTTGCCATTAAAATCCTGAATTTTACTTCACTTGTAATCTAGCATAATTTATTATCAAGCTACCTGAAGAGTTAAAATATTCCAAATTCTATAATTGTTTTTGATCCATCATAATATGTACTGGGGATTGTTGCCTTCAGATACTCATTTTCTCCCACGTTCATTTCATTCTATAGCATATTCCAATTTAAACTAGTCTATCAATCATGACCTGTTGCACTGTTTCTTCCTTTGCCAGTAGCACAAGTCTGCATATTTCACAGTGCAAACTATTTGTCCTATTTTGAAGTCTCCAAACCCTTCAAGAGCTTCCTTGGTAAGGCAGGCATTGTGTAACTTGAACCAAATCGGTGACAAACAGCATCCTTATCTAACTCCTCTTCCAATCTTCACAATTCTTGTGTCTCCTTGGGCCAGTTGTACTCTAACATTCTGATCCATGAACAGTCTGCTGATCAATCTTCTTTCGTGCCAGTCAATATCCAGATGGGTGGATGGATGGTTGCATGGATGCATGAATGGACGTATATACTACCGCAGAATATGCATCCCACTGTGTTATTTATAAATACAATGTCATGAAACACATTTCTGCAGTCAACACAACTGCCTTATTGCTTTTCATAAAGAGTTACGACAACACAGTTAGACCTAGCCTATCTGGTCACCTCCAGAACCGTACACATAAAAACATTGCAGAAAAATTAAAATATTTACATGACTTTGACTGAAGGACTCTGATATCTCATGTTCGTTACACAGTTAGTATCTTTTGGTACAAAGAACTGTGCAAATCTGCATACCTGTATAAAAGTTGAAATACTCTCCTATAAAACTGGAGTAAAGAAAAAATTGGAAACCTATAGCTAATGATTGTTTGGTGCATATCCTCCACTACTAGAGTTTAATGAGAGCACCATTACCTGAAGTTACATCACAATTAAAAAACTGTACATGGGCATGTTTAGGCTACCTTTTACAGGTAAGTCCCTGTAGCATTTGCAGATTTTCTTTTTGGAAACATTATAGGTGCTTCTTATGAATAAACCCTTATTGTACAGCATCCTATGTATGTTCTTCCATGTTAATGTTTGGATCCCAAAAACAAACACAGAACACACACAGAATGTTGTACAATCAGGGTTTCTACATAACAACGCCTATAAATTATCTGCAAGCAAAATGTAGGCACCTACCTATAATAGGTATTGCACATATGCCTATGCAAGAACTCTCAACCACAATGTCAATTCAGACAGCAGCACTCCCATTAAACTCAAGTAGTCGACAATGCATATCAGAAAGTCCACACCTACAGATTTTTCATTTTTAAATTACCCCAATTTTAAACCTTACAATTCCAACATTTATGGCAATATGCAGATCTGTACAATTTTAATAAAAACAATATACTGGGAGTGTAAAAGTAACATGAGATCTTAAATTTCCTTTGCAAATGTCATATAAATACCTTAATTTTTCTCTAACATCTTTAACACTTGTGGATCTGAAGATGATCTGATAGGAAAGGTCTTATATATATATATGAAATACAGTAACAAGGTTGTGCTGACTGCTGGAACGCATTTCATTAGTATATACAACTACATGCAAACATGCAACTATATGTGAAATTACCGACACACGTTAGCCTGTTAATCACTGTCACGTATAAATACATAAGTATGTGTGAGTCATAAGGCATTCCTTCAATGCTGCTTTCAATCTTTAATGAACAAAAACTCAATTTTGGGGAATATCGGAAGCCTGAAAATAAAAAGAAACATGGACATACAGAGATTATATTATGCGTTAACAATTCCAGATAAAATTAAACGAACCCATCCTTTCGTGCTAAAAAAAACACGCATAAACACTGATCTATTAAATACCACACGGCTCTGTAATTTCAAAGGCCACGTTTAAAATGACCTTTGAACATGAATCATATTTCGGAGGGTATAATCACGAAACCACGTTATCCTTATAACCGTCGTTAATTTACGAAACATCCTCCAATGTTATCATAAAATTTGCTTTTGAACAGACCACAGCTAATACAAATAACTCTTCTGTATGTATTAGCACGGCAGAATGAAAATTTAAAATGGCCCCGAATCAATTACACGAACATTGTGATCGTTGACTTTTAAGTTGAAAGTAAATTTGAACCTCTGTTATAATATTACTTAAACATATTTATGGACTAAAATACAATTAAACTTACAGCTATATTACTTCGAAGTCTGTTGGCCATGATGCTGCATTCAATACATCCACCACATCAACGCTCAAACAAGAATTAAAACCGTTTCCAGGTGTGAACAAGAGACAGTCGGCCAGTGCTTCCTCCAATCAGAACAGATTTGATTTTTGATTGGTTAATGTGAAAGTTTAGTACACGGTAAATATTAAAGTAAAATATAATAATTATGATCACGTGGATTTTATTTGTAGATAAATTATTTGTAGACATATCTGGTATTTTCTTAGTTACTAATTACGTAAAACAAATAATGTTCGAAGTCAATCCGAATTCTTGTGCTGTCACCTATTGGAAAGCTCTACACGACTAAGCACACCGTGGCAATATCGGCCGACTTCGCTGACTCCCTGACAAGATTCATGCATTTTTTACGCCCTCAACGAACTCAAAAACATCTTTAACTCCCCGAAATCAAGAAACTCATATGGATGATTGCATTGGGGCAAAATTACTCAAAATCAGCACGGATCACACCAGTGTCCCTGTACCTAGTCGATGAATGAAGAAACCTCCACAGAATGACTTACATATTCTGAAGTTAAACCTGCATAACGAAAGTCATGTGTTTGGTAACTGCTAACTACAGGCTAGTTTCATTACCGACAGCATTTTGTTGTATTGTTGAAAGGTTACGTACAAGAGAGGTTTACTATTTAAATTCCAACTATATCCTTGCAGAAGAACAGTTCAGATTTACAGAAGGTGTAGCAGAAAATAAAATCTGTACAATTGCATACCATATAAAAAATCTGATGTGTTCTTAACAATGAAACACACAGTGGTGGCTTATTTGGTAACCTTGTCAAAGCTTTTAACTATAGGTCATAATTTATTACTATGAAAGGTAAATCTGCATGGATTTGCAAGGCAAGCTGGATCACTGACCAACTTGACTTGCCTAAGGCCTCACCCAATCAAGCCTGGTTGGTCGCCACTGACAGACCTAGGTTTTCCTAGGCCAAGGCCTTAGTCACGAGTGACTAGAATTCATCAGGCATCTTATTTGATTTCATTTATGTTATGTTTCCAAATCTTGACTTGGTATGCCTATCATGTACCATAATTTGCATGAATTCACAAATATTGTGTGTTTAAACTTGCTGGATATATGTGCATGTACAAATAACAATGCAGTTAACAGTGTCTGCATTCAGGAACTAAATATGTGTGTGGCTCTCTTCTCAGTTTTAAACTTCTCTGTATACCTTTATCATTAAAGTTGTCAAATATTTATGACTGGAGATTCCACATTGGAGGAACCTTGTGTCCATGTAGTTAAAAAGTGTGGTCAAATGCACTTTTAACCAGGCTTGTGAGCTCCAAAATCATTGTTCCAGCACAACATATTCCCAAGCTCCACACTCCCAGCATTTCACAGCATTGTTCACTCAACACTACTCTGTAGCTGTCCATCCATCTCCTAAGTATAGCCACGTATCTTGGCCTTCAATCAACCAACCACCTAATCCTGAAAATTTTCAAGACTAATAATGTAATTTCAGAGATACCTCGTGCTCCCAGATCCAGATCTAATGTTTATATCTATGAAGTGTATCCAGTGTATATTCAGTGTCAACACACCCACACACTGGCATTAGCCATGTTGTTACCTTCCCGTGAAGACCCAGGATCACATGTCGTGTGTTGATATGCATGGCGATGTTCTGATTGTGCATCTTCAAAGATGTTATCTTCTAGTATGCATTTCTTATTTTATTTAAGAGTGTCCTGTCAGTACCTTGTAAGTGTACTAGCTAATGCAACAATGAAAACTGAAATTATGTGGTCAATGGGTGTATACAATTATGTTCACTGTATCATGTGCTAATTCTGATGTCAAACCAGTCACAAGGTGATTATAACTGTTGCTGACAGATCAAACGCTATGAATAACCTGACAAAGGAAGCAGAAATAAAGTACATGTCTGAAACAACCTCAAGAGTGTTCCCAAAATAGACCTTTTGTCTAAAAGAGTTAAAGGTGAGAAGTTTAACCATTGAATAAACAAAAACTCATATGTTGGCCCCATCTAAATGTAGCTCACCGAAACTCACAGCACCACAAACTGCCTAATTTAGTATCTAGCAGTTGTCTTCAAAATGACACTACATTTCTCCTCCATGGATATCTAATTCACTTCTTCCCCTCAAATGAAGATGTAAACTTCAGATCATTAATCAGAAAGTATGTGGTATGAACTTCATTTCCATTTATTTATTTTTCTTCAATACAAATATTCTCTTTGATAAAAACACTGAACACATTCTCAAAACATAAAAGCTCCTCTCTGTTTCTCCAAACAAGGCACAGAACAAAAAAATTGTTAAATTATGCATTATGAAGGCAAGATACCACTGTGTGTGCAACCATCCATTTATCCAACTATATTTCATCTTCAAACTATTACCTGGATTTTAAAGTTATTTGATCTTGCACAGTTGGGTTGGCTCTATACAAGGTGCCACACAAATTTTGTACCAGTCTAACATGAAACCAACCTCACATGCAAGCCTAACTACTTTCTCAAGAATGGGACAATATACAAAAAACTCATATCACACAATATACCATAAACCCTTAAACAGACAGCACACCGTATACTAAAACAGTTGTAACCAACTGGGGTATAAAGTTTATTTGTGACAAGGCTGGCAAAAATACTGATTACAACTTCCACATTTTCCTTGTCCTTTGTGTACCCATGTGCAGCCATACTGTACGAATGGATGTTAATAAGTGAGGTAGTTATGCTCAGCATGACTAGTGGCATGTTTATCGCCTATCAGTCTGTACAAAATTAAAAACAATTGAAGAATCATATGAAACTGGAAACAGCATTGCTGTTAAAAAGTGAGTTAGTGAAAAGTATAAAAATAACACCTAATCCAATAAAGCTGTGGTCATCAGGGGGACATCCATAAGCACACAGCAAAATATCCTAAAATAAAAGGAAAGTTTTGTAAATTCATGAAATGCAGCAGTTCACACGGGCAGCGTAACTCTTGGAAGCACAAGGCCATGGCAGATACAAAGAGTGTAGTGTGAAGACTCAAGTCTTCTGGGATATAACGTAGTGTCAACTGGCTGGGATGAGAGCACCACTGCCCACTTCCAACAATTCTATCACCACATTCCATCCAAAGCTAGCAACAGAATCTACACACCAATCAACATGGCGCCATATCACAGAAGGCTTCAGTCTTCACAAACAACACTGTAAAAACCTCATATAAAACTTGAAGATACGTACTGTGTATTAAAACACTTACACATCATTTCATACTTTAGTACTATAGTAAGCACATATTCAGTTCGTTTTATGTCTTATTTTTTAAAAATGGGGGCAGCAGCTTGTTCACTGGAATGTAATATTAAAAAAAATATGGTACATACTGATTGCATTCTTTCCATAACCTTTACTTGAAAATATTTCATACCGTACATGCAACAAAACAACAGGTAAGAAATATACGTGCTGTTGATCACCTACATGTCAATACCAGAATTACAATATATGTAGTATCTCCCCTGCTGTTTTTTTATATTAACGGATATGAATCTGCAACACATTAAAATCAAGATCAAAGTAGGATGCAAAATCACAGCCAGCAGTTCTAAAGCAGAGTGAATACACATATAGAGCCACTTTTGTTGTTTCACTGATCAGTGAACACACACATTTCTTCTTATTCATTTATTACAAAGATAAACAACACAAAAAATGCATACAAAAAGGGAGGCACAAACATTTCAAGGCTCATCAAATCCCACAGCCAGGCATAACAGATCATGTATAACACCAACAGCACAACTTTTCTACAATAAACAACATTATTACCACAAATATCAAGGTATGGACATCCTTTAACCATTCAAGGCACAGTGTTAAACTGCATGTACCATCTGCTTTAACATCCAACAACTCTGCATTCTGCCCACAAAATTTATTTAAACAATTTCTATTATATTCTAAATAAACAGTGATTATGTCCCTAAACAGCATGAACCAGTCAGTCTTCATAATGGAGATAAAATGTGTCTGCCTTTGTTGCCACCCTCTCAATGCAGAGGCCTGGCTTCCAACAGCAATCCATGTGAGATTCTTGGTGAACAAACTGGCAATGGAAGAGGTTTCTCTTTGAGCCCTTTGGTTTCCCCCTGTCACTATCATTCCACCAATGTTCCCTACTCATCTTCATTTACATACTGCGCTGACCAGATGCACAAATGGGTAAAAGGCTGGGAACCTTCACAAAAGCAATGCTCTTTTGGAAATAGGGAGCACTGGGTAGAATAGTACTTTCTTCATCAAGGGCTCAACACAGAAATTCACACTTGTTTCTTCTGTTTCCCTTGTTCCCAGTTTTTAACCTCAATTGACACCTGACAGCAACAGTAACACAGGAGGAAGAGAATGCTGTTCTCTTGCAGTGATCCTAGAACAAAGTAAATTAAAATATCTTACTGCATGCTAATCAGTCAATAAAAATTACTTGTTTCACTTGGAGATCTGAGATCCTCACAGCAGTGCATATTAAGAGTTGAAGTCATGTAGTCTGGTAAAGAGGTACCTATGCTGCAGAGGAACTTACTACTTTTGTCTCCAGAGAAGACCTTACTCTTCGACCATAGAGTTTCAAACAGCACGTTCCTCTGAAGCAATGATACCCATCTTCCTGACTACACATCACATCCCACAAGACTACAGACTAGTGGGAAAATATGTCCTAGTCTCTGTGATAATCTTATGTTTTGCACCCTGTTTCTAATGTGTAATTTTGGCCACCTTCACGTTGATGATGACAACTGCAGTGTGTGGGAACAGCTTCAAATTAGGTTGCAGCTGCACCCCAAAAGACACAGTTACACATGTCCCAGTATGGTTTCATCTCACAGGGAACAACTTGCTATTCAGCCCAGGTTCCCTCTAAGAGTCATAAAATCAAATGCTTTGAAATGAGAGATCATCTTCATGTTCTGCACAGCCAATTTAGAGGTAGATGGGAACACAACATGGTACAACTTTGATTTTACATTTCTGAAGGGACCATTTAAAATGAATATAAAATCAAGGAAATGAAAATCTATTGAAAGTAATTACACTAGATTAATACTGTATTACATCAAAAATGTAACCTAGTCCAAGGTACAGCATTAACAATGTAATCTGCTGCACGTTTTCCACATGGCCATTGAAGTAATTGGCAACTTATTCATTTTCTCCTGAACCTGCACACCTTGTTCTCAGTACAACTGAAGACAGCAATCCTGTTATAAAAAATGTCAAACTTCATTATGTAATTCCTGAGTGTTGCTGGCCTCCATTTCAGACAAAAATGTTGCTGGAGGTTCACTCTTCCCACCTTCACCTTCCTCCTCTCCTTCCTCCTCAGACATACCAGATATTAACTTTTCATTCATCATTTGTTCTAATGTCTGCACCTCACATGTTACATGATTATGACAAACTACATATTCTTGAAATGATACACCTGCTTTCAGCTGCACCCAGTCATCTTTGGCTATGTCCAGTTCTGCTGCATCTTTACCACCATCAGTTTCATTTAAATTAAATCCACATTTCTGAGAACAATTCACTTTGTTGTAAGCATAACACAGTGCCATAATTCCAGAATGAAATGTAGTGCATCTACAACCTCTACCATCATGAATGTTGCATTATGATGCAACTTGGGATCAATCATAGAAATAGTTTCCTTACAATTTGCTTGCAGTAACACATGTTTGAATTACCCGGTTATTTCCTCCTGAAGTGGCTGGAGAATGCTGGTGCAGTTTTGGTGAAAAACAGCAACTCTACCCTTCTTAAGGTAATGTGTGTCCTGGGGATGAGCAGCATACTGGTCCACAGAAGCTAATATCTTTCAGTTTGGAAAGTCATTTCGGCATCTAATGCCTTTAAATAGTTGGTAAAGATGGCCTGTGTAAGCCATACTTTTCTGCTGACTACATATCTATGTGCAACTTTCTAACAATTGTATAGCGATGAGGGTTTTCACTCCTCCTTAATAACTGCTGGTGGGAGTTTGTCAGTCACATTGGCATTGCAAGCTAACAGAACTGCTATCCTGTCCTTGGAATTCTTTCCACCATTGCAAGGATCCCTTTCAAACTCACTGTCTTGTTAGGTTAATGCATGCAGAACAGCCCAGTGTCATCAGCACTATAAATGTTATTAGGTTCATAACCCTCAATAATTTTGAGAAACTGTTCCTTTCTGTATTCTTCCAGTCTTGAAGAGTCTATCATTTTGCACTCTCCTGACATAGTCTTGTACACAACATGATGTTACTGCTTCAAACCACTAATCCAGCCATTAGATGCTTTGAAATCAAAGCCCAACCTTGTGTAAGTGTGTAGAGCGTTTTCTCTCAGCAGTGTGCCACTGATTATTGCACTGCTGGCTCTAGCTAGTTTAAATAATGTGGCCAACAAACGTCCCTGTTTTTGAAAAGCTGACTGTTTCAGGTTCTTCCTTTGACCACAGACACTGCCACATTTTGTATAACACTTTCTAATGTCTTTCCTGTTATTAATAATACTGTTCAATGCTGATGGTACAATTCCTAATTTGGCAGACAGTGCAACTTGTGCTTCCTCATTAGCATCCACTTTGGCATGAACCTCCATTTATACTTCAACAGAAAATGGTTGCCTCTTCTTTGGTTCACTCATCATGATGAAAAATAAAACACACAAAAAAACTGAAATACCACTGCTTAGTAATTCAGTTTGCAGTAGATTCATGAAGTAATACTAACACAGAAATTTAAATAAGAGTGTGAACTTGCTGTCACATAATAAATTGTCACCAGAAAATGAAAAACAACTGTTTGCCAGAGAAATTCACAGGAGATTCTAAAAGCAACACCAGAACAGCAATTTAATGGTGCGAAGACTGTGGTCACATATAAGTCTCATTGAAAGTCATTCATTACACAGTCTTGGCAACAGTAGCAAACATGGCTCCACTCTACTGGTGTGACCTCCAAGCCAAAAAATAAGTGTTCATGAAGACAACAGAGAAGAGAAGAAATTGTAACCAGATATCAGCTTTTCCCACTGACTTCCAGTTGAAAATAATTAAAATGACAGCAACAAGCCAATCATGCACAATTTGAACATCTAATTGAGGAACTGGGTAGAAAGCTCAAATGCAAATGCAAGAAAAATATGACATTGTTCTTGAGGCAAGTTTGACAACACCAATAAGAGAACATGTAGAACTGAGAAAAATGTAGATTCAAGGAACATAAAACCCAAGTTTCACTGCATAAGCAATCTTATATCACCATGTTCTGCAGAGTCAATTCAGAGGTTGATACATATATAACATCAGTGAATCTCATACCTGCAAACAGTCTCCACATGAAGTGATTCCCAAGTGACATCCCAGCAAAAAAATAGAAGTTTGAAAAAGCTGACATTATGAACAGAGGGGTGGCTATCAATGCATGGAACCTCCGGACATTCTGTGGTGTCAACAACTTCTGCAAAATACAGGCAATACAAATATTTGGAGATTAAATGTGTGCATGGACAAAGAATTGTACCCCAGCATGCTAACATTTTATGCACTTCCCGCAAATACATAAAAGGGAAAATAACAGCTTTAATAAAAACTTTCCAGACCTAACAAAGAACACACAAAACATTACAAACTTCATTCCATTTTTTTGTTGCCATTTAAGGCAGCAACAGCTGTTGAAACAGTGTGCAAGTATAATGATAGACTTTCGGAAGTGATTTAAAACCCAATTCCAAATGTTTTGAGGAAAGCAACCACATCCCAGGACACAAGAACAGATTTCTGACTGTAGTTTCTACAGATTTTTCTAAATTAAATTACCTCATACTTCTTATACTGTCTTGTTGAAGCTATAGCCTTTGAAACTGCTTCAATGGTAACACCAAGATAGTTCAGTGTTGACCATATTATGACAAATGTACATATTCCATGCCAGGCACATATGAAGGTGAAGCACGCAAGTGAAGCCAGCAATTTGGCTCTAAAGCTGGATTTCTCACCAAGCATGGGAAAATAGATATATCTGAAAAATCATCAACACAATTAAAAACCTAATGAACATGATAAATCAGGTTCCCACAACAGTGAAAATTAAGGTTTTGGTCTTCCAGGATGCAAAACTGTTTTGGAGGAAACTGCAGCCTTCATATTCTGGGTAGCTACACTGATAGAGGTACGGTCCCCCCCCAATATAAGTTGGTACCAATGTACTGGACTACGCAGAAGACCGCAGTCTTATGCCACAAAAACGGTTTGCACAGAAACGGATATTCTTACTCTGTACAGGAACATGATGTATATATATAAAAAACAACAACAAAATGAAGCATGTCAATTGTATTGGTCAAGCAATAACAAAACATCAGTCCTACACTAAATGCCTTGCCATATGTCCTATACGCCTTCCAGACCAACTTCCTTGTCAGATGTACTTTATGCTTCCTCCACCAACTGCCTTGTCAGATGTACTGCATGCCTCCTAGACCAACTGTCTTAGCAGACATACTGTATGCTTCCCAGACCAACTGCCATGTCATGTGTACTGTATGATTTCCACATCAAACTCCTTGTCAGATGTACTTTATGCTTCCCAGGAGAACTGCCTTAGCAGATGTACTGTATGCCTCTTAGATGAACTGCCATGTCATATGTACTGTATGCTTCCCAGACCAACTGCCTTGTTAGTTGTACCATATCTCTTTGGCCATGACATACATTCAGTGAGGCTGATCTACTTCAGAAGCGGCAATTTTATAACAACTCTTCATATGATTCTAACATATTATTAGGACATAATGTAGATTTTGAATAACAGGTTTTATAATTTTATCTTAAATTATTCATGTATCAGTTCTGCATGAGCATATATGTAAATTTTTGGTGTTTCCACTTGTCACTTTTTACTGAACTCAATAATGGCCCAGCTTGGCAGTAACATCTTGGAGATGCACTAAAATAGCTGGGGTATCCCACCTCAGGGTGCACAACTGGTTTGCTTCAATAACAGCACTCATCTGGATTCTTCCCACATCACCTGTTTGGGTTCTTCCCAAGTGATGATTTTTCCACCACACAAAAAACACATTCTACCTTGCATACCACCACATGATAGGCTTTCCCTGTATCCTAGAAAGATTACTTGTTTGGCTTTGCCTGAGCAATAAGTGTGTACTGCACAGAATAAAGTGGATTTTTTCTGTATCCCAGAAATGGTGCTAGTTTCAGGTTTCACAAAGCAATGCACCATGCCTAATTTGCAAAACCGCAGAAGTAGATATTCTCCCCCGGTTGTCTCTCCAAGATGAACATTTCTTGTATTGACAACTTCTTCTACACTGTGTCCTCTTGGAGGAAGAGGGTTGGACTGGCAGCCACACATAAGACACTGGGCTAATGTATCATATTTATAAGAATACAGGACAAGATTTTTTTTTTCCTAATTCATAACCTGAAATATAGGGGGTTACATTACAACTGTGTACAAAGTTAAAAACACATTTTGTACAGTTACTTTCCTAGAAATTTTCATGTGATAAACTAGGGAAAAATTCTTGGCTTATATTCAGGTAAATAAGGTCTAGATGACTTTGTCATGTCCTTCAATTATAACTGACAACTGCATTTAGTTTCGCTTGCATTTGTTTCCAGACCAACATTTTTACTGGCACATAAACATAAAGAAAGTATTGCCACTACAGTCCACTAACAGTCTTAGCCTTCTTGTGCAGGTGTTCCTCCAGCTTTTCCTACCCTTCTGCACTAGACAGAGGAGAGTGGTTAGCCATCATGCCCAGGCCACTTTACTGCTCAGAAACCACTTAATTGGAGGGTGGGTGGGCCCCAGAGCCCACAGTGCAGAAGAAAAAACGTCTACACGTCACTGGTAATGAAATCCTGATTCTCCAGTCATGCAGGCTGTAGCCCAGTCACTATAGGTACATGCAATTTCAAATTTTTAGTAAATGATTTCAGCATGGGACAAGTGGAGATAAGTTCAACAAAAAAATGTTGAAAGCATTCAGACAAACCAACAAATATGCACACTATTCACAATGGTGTATTATACTGACTTAATGTTACCTCTACATATTTTGGTGGTCAAGCCACCGTCGTCAGGGGGTGTCATATGCTACGGCTGCCATATGCATCTAAACTATGCGCTATTTCGTATGTAACCAAAGTCTTAAGATTTTTGTTCATGTACATAAGTCCACACAGTACAATAGACACAACCATGGAACTCACTGCACCATGCTATAAAAGCAGACCCATGAATTGCCTGGAAAACTTCTACATACATTTATACCACACAAAAGGCACACTAATAATTGAACAATATACTGGAGAACCCAACCCCCTCCTTGCCTTTGCCGTTAAACAGACTTAAACAACACGTGCTTCCCACCCCCTCCCTTACATTACATCAACATACTGCTGTCATTCACCTTCTGAAGCTATCCATACCGTTCTGCATGCACCTTCATAACCCCCTTCCCCTTTCCCTCACGCTATATTAAGACACACCACCACCCCCCAGTAAACACAACTATCTTCACTGTTACTTCTAGAAGTGCCATGACCATCTTAACGCACAACACAAGTTCCCACTCCACATAGGATATCCTGAATATGACGCATAACACCACATCGCAGGTATGTCATCCTAATATAATTTTACAAAAATTGTGCATGTTTTGTTCTACTTCACTTTTCAATTTTCTGATCTATATACTCATAATTCTGATTGTCAATCCTTATTGCAGGATGCTACCTACAAAACTGATCACTTATCTGATATACAACGCCAAAACTTAAGTCAACATGCCATCCTTAAAAGCATATATATAGAGTAAGACCCTGTTAAGGCATTTTTGGAAATTCCAAGAAAATCTTACTTCTTAAGCGGGAAATTTCTTAAAAGGGTAGGACCGAAAAGTTCCATTTTTTAAATTTTTTTGTGAACTTATTACATATGTACGCTGAATTTGTACAATTGGCAGCTATCTTAACACATTCTCACTCATATCTGACCATTTAACCATTTTGTCTGTAACCTTTCATTCACAGTTTTATTTACACCTTTACCTATACTGTTAACTGACTTTTCATTCACAAGTTCACATTTCATTCCAGATGTTTACTTTTCCATGAAATATTTTTCAAGCATGCGTTGTTTCTCTTTTTTAAAAAAAGTAGTAGTATACATCTTCAGATTCCATAGGTTCGCTTTTAGGTAGGCCGTAAGGGGTGGTCAGTAGTTCCAGTTACTTTCACTAACTCTGCAGTGTGTTGAATTTATTTCCTGGAATTGCTGATGTAACTTATCCGCAGTCACCACAGATGTTTCACAATCACGCTACACCACAACAGATTTTTTATTACTGCTGATAAATTACGTTGAAACAAGTTGTCACAATCAACCACTCACTTATCTCAGGTTAAACCACTGTCCCCCCAGCAATGTGGAACATCATGACACTTCGACTAGTACGTGCCTAAACTTCTTCACATGTTATTGGCTGCCTTTGTTTCCTGTAAGTCCTGGGCAGTTGAAGTGGCAAGTGAGCTGCTACATGCCAGCCACTGCCAAATGCAGGCTTATGCAGGTCACAGAACAGCTAGGATCCGCTTCCAGCTGCCCAATACAATTTCTCGGTTGTCGTTTGAGACCAAGTCGTGGGGACTGACTACAGTCTGTGCTTTGCGGAAGAAATACGACACCCCCGCATCAGCCGTGAGGTTGCACCACTCCACTTTGTGAAACATGGGGGAAATGACCTTGGAGATTAACCTCTGTGAAGTGACCGCCCCATTTGAATGCTGCATTTTGGAAACGGAATGAATGGAAACTTGGGGAAATTCTTTAAGATTTCGAAACAGAAAATGTATTAAATGTGTAAAAAAATTCTTTCACCATCAAATTTGTTACTTTTTAGGCAGGAAATTTTCTTATGCAGGGATGTATTAAAAGGGCAACATGTAATGTTAATCAAATGGGAGAATTTTGGTGCTTTTTTATCCTGACTTCTTAGGCAGGAAATTTTCTTAACCGGGGACTTCTTAAAACAGTTTTACTGTATTTTATCTTTTTATTTTTTTACTATATGTATTTTTCGTATGACAGTTTTAACTATATAGTCCAAGTACAGACTAAACAACTGTCTTTAATTTTAACTATGTATACTATCTAAAACTCTGTCTTATTTTTAAAACTATCCAACAAGAAGAAAGTTACACTGTCACAAAAATTGTACTGAGTGGACATACGTACACTAACAAAAAACCTAACACTTTGGTTACATATGAAATAGCTCATAGTTTAGATGCATATGGCAAATGTAGCATATGACACCCCCTGACGATTGTGACTTGACCACCGAAAAATGTAGGGGTAACATTAATTCAATATAATACACCATTGTGAATAGTGTGCATATTTGTTGGTTTGTCTTAATAATTTGTAATATGCACGATGTACA
Source organism: Coptotermes formosanus (assembly GCA_013340265.1). NCBI lineage: Eukaryota > Metazoa > Arthropoda > Insecta > Blattodea > Rhinotermitidae > Coptotermes > Coptotermes formosanus. Next base: position 2,171,906 of record BLKM01000587.1, on the reverse strand, counting down.
ACAGGGAACTTGTTGTCCAGACTATCAGGTTCTTAATGGAGTGACAAAGTTTCAACTTATTTCTTCTGCATTCAGGAAAATCTGAAAATAATATTAAAAAAGACAAATAACCATCACAACATACTTCCGCAAAAAGAAGTACAGTCCCTGATCAAAGTGCCTCCACATGTCTGAATATAGATGGATTCGACCAATGCATTTTGGGTGGTTGGGTGTCCGTATCTGCTCAGCCCGTGCTAGCGTACAGCTCAGTCCGTATGTGACAACATACTTCATCTGGAACATGACCCCCATGCTATATCCCATCCCATAATGGGCCCACGCTCCAAGTCTAATCACATACTGAAACATATCACAGACTTCAGATAAGTGGTCATTAAAGTTCCTCTCTCCTTTTGTTGCCATCACACCTGAACACACAAATTGGAATACAACTGCTGCAGGGCATCATGCAGCAGCAGACAGCTGCCTTAAATACAACCATACATGAAAAGCAAAAATTATGCTTAAAAGATGGTCACTGACTTGTCACATTAGCCAACAGTTCAAAAGAAAAGCTGCCCAGTATGCACTATATAAAAGAAAAACTTCAAAATTTCACACACAGGCCTTTCAGGAAGTACCCAATGAAATAACAGCAAAAAAAGTAACAGTGAGGAAAATGTAAATTTTGGTGAAATGTACAGCTGGGAATGTATATAAGAGGCTTTACTGTACGCATAAATGAGCAGCAACAAGAGTCCAACACACTACACAATATTTGATGTTTCTGTGACAATAAAGGTTCACAGTCTGGTGTGCTCTTCTCCACAGCAGTGCCAGATTGGCTGTGGTGTCCACCCAACCTCCTATCCAAGGAGTACATACAAGGAGCTGTACACCTGGGAGAAAAGCAGCATGAGGCTGACCACTCATCTCCATCTAGCACTGAAGTTGATAATGTGCAGAACTCTCTATTTTCACTCCTCTGTGTCACCTTGGTGTGGTGCTTAATTAAGGACAGGGATCTTACTTTCTAACCAGCCACTTTTTACTGATGCTGTACTGTCTGGTAGACAGCAGACCAACATTTCAGAAGAGCATACTTATTTCACTTTTTACTTTAGACACAGAGGCTTTGTGTTCCACCAAAATATTGGTATCCATTTCCAAAACACAAACACCCACTGATTTACATGATTTTCATTTACAAGTGTACGATGTTAATATTGTTGCATACAATCTTAATTCACTTTGTTTTATGAAGATGAGATCATTATGAAATTTTTCATGTAAAGATTCAGGATTCATAGGTGGAAAAAATGACTGGCATTAAAGTTAAGCATTAAATATCAAAATCAGCAGTCTCTCAAAGAAAATCAAATGCAGTGAAACCGAAAGAGCAACAATAATTCTGAGGTATGCCACCACCCTTGGGAATGCAATCATTGTGTAAAGTGGGAGATAACTACATATGGTGTCACAACACAGAAAAACATCATGTGAGAGCATGATACTAACTTCTGGACTTCAAACTCTGCGCGACACCTGGGATAGTAACCGACAAGAACTGTTCACTTCAGCCTACCTGCAATTCCTTCTGCAAGGCACCAATGTAAATGTAGTGTAAGAAGAGCTCCAGAAATAACATCCACCACACATAACGGAGTATATTCAATACAAATGTCTTGATGCGTTGCAGAGTCCAGGGCGCATATGGTTTCAAAACCCCAGCTTCAAACTCTTGGTACAGAACCACCGGACCAACAAATAACATTGGAAAGTAGAAGCAGTATCCCAACATCATTACCAAGTCTGTCACACTAGGACCTGTGTCTACCGATGACAGCTTATCCAGGCAGTAGCTCTGTCCACGCATGTAGATCCATGCAGAGGAAATGATCAGCATGTACTGATACTCATAAGAAATGGACAGGAAGTTCTGGAAACACCACAAGCATACTATAATTACAAAGACATAATTGAAAACATAAAGAAGAAGTTTATACAAAAATTCTGCACATAAATACCAGACACTTTGTACAAAATGTCAGATACTTTAATTGGGGAGGCTGGTTGTATCTGCCTGTTCCACAGGGCTGGCATTAACCAATGTGGTCCCCAGTCTAACCTACAGTCCAGTAACCCTCTTGTTCAGACTCTGACACTCGATTCTCATAGATCAGAAAATCTGTAAACATCATAAGCAAAATATGACTTTATGACTAAGTATTCAATGACAATTTTGGCAATAAAAATTAGTAATATTTTGCATTTTTATAGATGGCAGAAAAATGCAAATGGAATGACATAATCAGTATGAGACAGGAAAGAATCATGAAACGCATTATAGATGGCAGAAAAATCTAAATGGAATGCCATAATCAGCATGAGAGAGGAAAGAATCAAGAAACACAGTGTTCACCAGATGTTCAACGTTCATTTCACAATATTACCATATCAGTAACCAGGAGTGCACAAACTTTCCACAAATCTAGGAGCCACTTCAAAATGCTAGGTCCCAGAAGGATGAAATGCCACATACAGGACCCACAAATATCAACTGCCACCACATAAAATTTACTCTCCCAGGTGACCTGACACCGAGGATTTGTGCACCCCTGATGGTAACCATGACTTTTGCTGCCCCTAGCCTCAGCGTCCACTACAGAAGCACAGCTTACAGACTCTAAGGGCCTGTGCATGCTGGCGACTAAAATGTAGCAATGATGGAACAGTTGCTGGTGGAGGCACACTGAAGTTGCGCTCACTGCAACTAAGTGGCTGCTTGTCTTTGTGACTTCTTGTTTCTGCACATAATAGACTTCACAGAGACAGCATGTATACATGCTCTTCTCCTCAGAATAAGGAACATTCAATGCAAAAAGTGACACTGGGTACATCCAATAGTCAGTAAAAGACTTTTAAATGGACACTTTTATAAACTGTGTGAGGATTTAAGACTCTGTTGAAAAATTTTCAGCTACTTCAGAATGAGTACAGAAAGTTTTGATAAGCTGCTAGTGCTTGTTGGATCACGAATTACTTATGAAAATACTCAAATACAGTTGTCTGTGCCACCACAACAGAGACTGGCAGTAACACTAAAGTAAGAAAATATTTATTTTTGCATATTACTGTGTTTCAGATACCACTTTTTGTAAGACATACAAATAAAACAGAAGTGACAAAATTTGCATAGAAAATGCAAAGAAAAATAAAGATTGCAGATGTGCTGTTGAAACAACAGATAGGAAAGAAATGACATCACTACCCTCCAGGTGGACAGGTGCGTACTGGGGATAGGACAGGGACTAGTATGAGGATACTGAGACAGAACAGTTGTGGAAGTCTGTGGCCTTTGAGGATTGACTAAGTGGCCAAGTACCGAGACGGAATTTCTGAATTCTGCATGGAAGTTCCTAGTTAAGGATTTACTGGACTGGTTGCAAAATGATGTGTTTGGAGGGACACAGTTTGTGTTTGAAAGGGAAAGCACTGAGCAAGATGAATTAGTGTCCATATTTTGTGACAGTTTGATGTGTCATGCAATTTTGAGAATTTCCATTCACACCAGAAACTTCTGTTCATCGTTAAATTGCCTGAAGGGTGGGAGTAAAGATAATAAAAAGCGCTTTTCACCATCTACATCTGTATCTTCTATTTTGTTCTCTCATAAAATCTGCAGCAATGATTCCTGATAGGAAATTTTGGTTTGTTCTTTTGTCGAACATTTCGAGGCATTTCTTCATCTTCTTCTCTTCCTCCTTCTTCTTGTGATGTGTTCCCATCCTCTTTATTCTCCCTTCTTTGAGTACTTAAATTGCTTTCTGTTGCGTGGCCTTCAGTGTGAGGTAGAAGGAATAACAGCTGGTTGAAGTAGAGGTACTTATGCTTTTTTCTCCTTCCCTTTCCAGATGACACATATTTCTGTGCATCTAACTCCCTTGCAACATATGTCCTAAGATTTTTCCACCTAGCCTGAAGTTCTTTTCCTAAAAGGAATGGAGAGATTATTATTACTCATCGTTTTCAATTTAACTCTTTATGTTAATTTTTCAAATTCTTTTCAGTTTTGAAAATACACTGAAACTCGCCTAAGACATCCCCAGTTAATAAGTTTTCCCGTTTAAGATGTCAGGATAAAAAAGCATCAAAATTCTCCCATTTGATTAACATTACACACTGCACTTTTAAAACATCTCCACATAAGAAAGATTCCCACCTAAGAAGTAACAAAAGTTGATGAGAAAACAATTTTTTAACCTGTTTAATACACTTCCTGTATCAAAATCTTAAACAATTTCCCCGAGCTTCCACGCGTTCTATTTCCAAAATACAGTGTTCAAATGGCACTGTCAGTTCACATAGGTTAATCTCCAAGGTCATTTCCACACGTTTCACACAGCAGAATGATGCAACCTCATGGCGCAGGGCTGTTGTATTTCTCCCACGATGCAAAGACTGCAATCAGTCCCCATTACTCGGTCTCTGTCATGACGACCGAAAGACTGTATCAGGGGGCCGGAAGCCTATCATAGCTGTTCCGTGACCTGCATGAGCCTGCAATTGGCATCACTGGCATGTGGAAGCTGACTTGCTACTTCAACTGGTAGGGCCCTAGGAGGGAATTCAGGAAGCTAATAACATCTGAAGAAGTTTACACACGCTAGGCAAAGCCACCCAGAGTTCCACCTTGCTGGGAGGACAGCAGTTTGACACCAGATACATGGGTGCTCCTACATGACAACTTGTTTAAGCTCCCATATACAAGTTCGAAGTATCACCACTTCAAACAACTTGCTTAGTTTACTATGACAGCTGTCTACAGGCTGGAACATGAACTATGACATGGATTTCTCAGCAGAACACATAAATACTACATTCCTATTGCATAGATTTACAGGCATAGAGACGTATTACTGCTAGTATTGTTATTTTATTTTTTGCAGCTTATTACGCAAATACAAATTGTGTCTACATTAGACCCATCGCATACTGTCTTTCACTGCCACTATGCCTGTAACTGTTAACCTACAACAAATACTTCATAGACATAATGTGTAGATATATTTACGACCTATCTCTGTAAACCAATTTGATGTGCTTATCTCCAGCGATTCATGGTAACACCATAATATGCGCCACTACTCACCATTCTGGAATCTATGTTGTGAAACAGAAGGAAGAACAGGCCAGCTGTGTAAATCACTACGTGACTTCTCAATTGCAGCAGCAAATACATAAGGCATGGCTCTATTAACATAAACAGGGTTGCCAGTGAACCCACATGCAGCAGGAGATACAGCAATGATATCGTCAGGTACCACACTGACAGCAACTGTGAAACAACACAATAAACACATTCCTATCAGTGCATATGCAACAATACAATTACGTAAGATTTGAAGCTTTCACAGTGAGTAAATGCACTAAAATCGTTTGTGGCAATCAGCCAAATCAAAACAAATGTTTCAGAAACCTGCCCTCTTTCCATTGATGCTGGTAGTGACCTCATTCATCTAACAGGCAAACACTAGATTCAGCTAGTAACCACTTTAAGTAAAAAATCTTAGCTTTATTCACACACCTCACCCAAAATCAACTACAAGAAGTAATCAGGAACAAAATAAAGTGTGATATGACATCTCTCACTTGAGACAGTTCAGAAGAAATAGTAAAACACTCATCACATAGTAAGACAGTGCAAAACACAAAGGATCCTCAAGGGCCCTATAGGGTAAACAAGGGCCTAGTAATTACAGTCGTCATGACAAAGTTCACACAGGAACATATGATGCATTCCCTTCTCCATAAATCTTGTGTTCCAGTAGTAGTTCATGGTTTCCCCACACCCTGCTTGACTCTATTGGGTGATATTCCTTCTTGTATGATGCAGTCTTTCAATTTCTTTTTCCATTCTTCAACTATTTGACTGCTGTCACTGTGCATTACAGTCTCAGTTTGAGACCATATGCAACTAAGGAAAATAGAACCACCCTTTGCATAATTTGCCTTGCAAGAACCAAAAATGTAGATACAGTGTGCCACACACATAGTACTTTCCCTGTGCCCTAGCAACAGAACTATAATCCAGAATAAGTGAAGCAACAGATTGTAACACTGCTGCTGCAATATGAAAACAATTACATCGAGCATAAATATTAGGGTGCATGCATACAGCAGCAATGCAAACATGTGCATGCACAGAACAGAAATGTGAACATTAACATGCATGCAAATGCTGGTGGATCTTCATACAATGTGGTCATTACAATTATCAAGCTAAATGAAAACTGACATAGCTGAATACTTTGCTGAAAAATTCTCCAATACCAAATGTGATGAAGATCTGTTCACTGGCTCTCAGTCTGCTAGCTGCAGATGGAGACAGCAATTTTAATAGGCAATCCACACAGATGTGAGCACACCAAGGAATGCAGGATCTCTTCAACTGGTCAGTACTCAGTTACTAAAAATACATCTGACAAAAACAATAACAAGGAATATCACCAAACTGATCAAGAAATCAGAAACTGCAGACATGGACCCAAATGACAAGTCTTAAGTGGCACACTGCCACCAAGACTTCCTGCATGACCAAAGATACATATCCAAACAAAATGCACCACTTTGCCTCACTACAGGTGCAACTGGCACACCACTATACCATTTGGCAAAGCACCCAGCAGGGCCACTGGCGCTGAATGTAGGATACACTGAAAATCATATTAAGAACTCAGCAGACTTGACATATAGGTTACAAACCTCCAGCACAAGGGATGCAGATATGCTGATCAGTTCTGAGGTGGTGATTCTGTGCCACCAAAAAAGACCACAAAATTACACTTGTCAACAAAGTTTTGGCAACATGGATGAAAACAACCATTCTGCATGTGTCATTGCAAGGCTATCTCAACCTCATAGTTAAAGAACTTCCATCACATCACATTTTTAAAAAAGTGGCTAGCTTTTATGTAAAATGTCCATAAAATTGTAAAGAACTGATATATTTCCCCATTATTCAAATTGTGCCCTCTCACTTGTACTATGAATGGCATGAGTTTCTAGTAAATTGGTAACTCATTCCCAACTTGAAATATCATACAATGAACATTCTGAGCCTGAATGTGGCCTTGAGAAGGTGTTCAGTACGCACAGTATTACCTGCTTTCTCACTATGCATACACACAGGATTTGAATGATTGCAAAATACGAATAAAAATAAATTATGATTCTTTATGGTCATTATCGTATTAAAAATTGTTGATTTGTATATACTCTAGGCTGTTCTCACTATTTCTCAGGCATGAAATAAGTGCTTTGTGATCTGAAATCCATTACTGCTTCAACGTAAGACCTACCATAATCAATTTTTATGAATTCATGGCAGATCTCCATTACATAAAGCCTGTACGTGTTACCAGATTATGCTTGACATTTTTGGCACCAGCACACATCATTTAGCTACAAAAAACAGCTAATTTCATCAATGTTATCAAAAAAAAAGTTCCGTATTGTTGACTAGTATAAAGATTATTAATTTGTGCATATTCTAGGTTGTTCTCACTATTTTTCAAGCATGAAATACAGGCTTTGTGCTCTCGAACCCTTTACTGCTTCAACAAACAATTTGCTGGAATCAATCTTTATGAATTCATGGCAGATCACCATCACATTGTGCTGTATGTGTTTCCTCCCTCCAGATGGAACTTGTGTCACTCTTGCTGTCCTCCTCTTCCTTTCTCCCTTGGCTTTACACGTGGCACAACACATACTGTGTATGTCCTATGATATTTTTCTTGTCATTTTTGTTCTCCACAAACCAGATTTAGTAAAACAGCTAATTTCACCCACGATGTCAGAAAAAAAGTTGAAAATTGTTGACTTTAGAACAGTTTGAAGGCAGGATAACACACCTATTCCAACAGACAGCGACATCCATATTCTTTCTTGCAATGGTAAATTCTATGTTCAGAAGAAGGGAACAGCTACTGTCTCTTTCCCTGAGCCATTCGCAGCCAAATTCTTCATAAAAGATTTTAAAGAACAGGCACTGTGCACACAGCAATATTTGACATTCTCACAGCAGTTTTCTGAAAGATTCAAGTGTTCTGCGATGTGATGCCATGTTGATTGGTAAATACCAACATTTTAGAGGACATCTTAAACCACCCCGAAAGAGGCAGCAAGCTCCTCCAAAATGCTGGCAACTACTTACCAATCAACAAGGCATTATATCCCAGAAGACTTGACTCTTCATGTTGGTACAGGTATTTGGATGGTATGTTTGCCATCTTGTCAGGTGAATGGAAGAGTTATGGCTTCAACAGCATCTATACAGCACACATATGATCATCAAGTTTCCTACAGAAATGGAGACAAACAGCTCCTTACCTTTCCTGGACACAGTGGTAACCAAGGGCCAGGTGGCTCACTAGGACAAACGGCATACAGAAAACACACCCATACAGACCTCTTTCTTCACACAAAGTTGTACCACAACCAGTCACAAAAACATGTTGTTTTACCCACATTTATTAACCTTGTGATACAGAGGGTTTCTATGATGACATCTAACTGCTAAGACATTCAGACAAAGTGGCTGTAGTACATGACATTTAAAAAAGCAACGTATCCCAAAACATAAGGCAACATCATAATAGGACAGACTACCTGGGATGGCCACATTATCATTCCACGAGACAACATCATGAGACAAGCACGATGTCAGCAAAATTTAACACACAGAACCACATCCGGCCTAAACAGAGTTCACACATGTTAGGACTAGCAAAGAATGACTCTGAGATCTGCAACATACATTCTGAGTACAGACGAGTACACACATGACAGGCAAGCGAATTCACTGACACAAGATACAATAAAAAGAAATCTTAGTATCCAAGCTACTTTCAGCCAGACAAGTCTGCAGTTGTGTGACATAATAATAAATAAGGCCACCAAATCAAGTTCCAAAATACTAAGATACTGGCCAAAACACTGGGTTACTTGAACACTTTTTACAGAGGCAACAGAGCTACAGCTACATCCACATAATTTCAATACAGAAAAACATTTCATATTTAGCTGTGCATACCAACCCACAAACAGACCTTGACAGCTTATAGATTTACATACATTAAATAACATCAAAGGAGACAAGCGCCAGGATTATGATATTAAACAACGGTCAACACAGACCAATCAGTAGACTGGAGATCATTCACCAGGTTACACAACAAGAAATGTGATGTAAAGTGGGGGTCAACACTCTGCCCTGCTGCTGCCTAGTAAAGGCCAACAGCAAGAGCAGTTATACTAACCAAATGAGAAATATCAGTGACTTGCAGCTATTTCCCCCACACACCCTAACATTGGAAACAGAGCAGGCTTGAAATATTAGTGCTTAACTCAACATGGATGCAGCTCAAGATTTTGGTGAATACAACTATCCTTTAACCTATATGTGTAATACAAAATGAGTGGAGCTACAGTAAAGTCTGCAATATCCAGTACTGGATTATCTGGAAATCTCTATTAACCAGCAAATTGACAAAAAGTGGTCAGATACTGTAATGTGGTACGATCAGTTGCTTTATTGCCTTCACCTGTTACATGGTGTTATAGTACAGTGCCTGGAGTGTTTCATTTTTGTCATAGAAGGGGCTGGTAAAAAAAGGAAAATAGTAGTGTTAATGACAAAGGCAAAACTAGAGCTGTCCATCCGGTTGCTAGGTACACTAAGATACATATTAAGCATAATGTTCTGATATCTGGAAAACCGCAATATCTGGCAAACCTTTGGTCCTGGAAGTGCTGGATGTCGCAGTTTTTCCTGTACACCTCTGCTCCCCCTACATGCCTTCATAGTGTGGACAGGGACAACTTCACCTTTTACCTTTTCATTTCCTTCTCTTTACTTCCTTACTTGAACTCTGACCTCACAACTAACCTAATAAGAACCCACATGCTTTCAGCAGGGCACATCATAGCATCCATTACAACATGCAACAGAAATGCAGTATGCCATCATTGTCAATGGTCATTACGTCCTGGACCTATCAACCACTGAAGATACGGGCACTACATTCCCTCAAAATGTTGGGATCTGTTTGCACATCACATTCTGAAAATAAGGGTCTCCGCCAAAGCTTGGTATTATCAATAAGGCAAAGATAGAAATACAAGCAAACTTGCCCACAGCAATCTCTTCTACCACCTCCCATTAGGTAACTCACCTCCATCAAATGCTGAGGTTAAGAGTCTGTGCTGCTGAACCTCCACTCACCCCATGTCTTAGTCTATGGTGAAAACTTTATCTATGCCTTACCCATTAGTTGGGAGCCAGGACAGCACAGTCAGTACAGTGACTAGGCTATGGGCTGGATGATCCAGGGTTTGAATCCTAGCAGGGGCATCAGATTTTTTTCTCCCAAATGTCAAGACTAGCTCTTGGGGCCCACCCAGTCCCTTATTCAATAAGTACCTGGAGCTCTTTCTCAGGGGGTAATTGGCCAGGGTGTGAAGCTGACCACTCACCTCCATCAAATGCTAAGGTTAAGAGTGGGTGAAGATATACCTCCACTCTGCTTGTATTTCTTTATCGTGCAGGGACAAATTTTATTTTAGCTTTTTATCCATTGGGTAGCTTTCAGAGGCAGATTAGTTGACCCTGTTTGTTGAGCAGGATTTCGTGTAGTACTCTTACCTCCTTGAAAGCATACCGAACAATCTCTGCACCCACAAGATTGACACAAAACCAAGGAGCAGATGCATACAGGAATGGGGCCAAAACTGCCCATTCAAAGTCTGAAGCATCCTTCTTGCGGTTGATGAAGGACCACCCAGACCTTAAGACATCATGACTGCTGCCATAAAAATCTAGAAATCAAAAACATACTACATAGTAACAATGCTACACAGCCTCTGTAATTAAGTAAAGTGTTTTAATAACCTACAAACACATATCCAAGCAACTTGTGTACTGTACTAGAGAACTGTGCACTTGCAATTTAGAAGAAAAACATTCTTTATCATATTTTCTTTATGTGACAGACAAGAAGGCACATGGGAATAGTCATGTCTCTATGTCTGTCTGGCCACCCATTTGTAAGCTTCAGCATAAACCATACCCTAACCTTAAGGTCTCACCTTGATACATACACCAACCCAAATCCTACACTCAAGGCATCATCCCAGTTTACAAACAAACACAAACCATGACCTTGGCTACCACACAGAAACATCGTCAACTCATTTTTCTAAGGTTTTGTATCATAAAGCCTCACACAGCACTACAAATACACAAATCCAAACAGTAACCTCAGCTGCTAGACAATATTACTCTTCTGGATTGCTTCAGTTTCTGTTTATCTGTGTTGGCAACAGTGGCTTCAGCTTCTGTGACTATCCCGTAATATACCCTGACTGCCTTTGGCAGCTTAACTGTCATTCCATGAAGCACAACCCTTCTTGAAAAGCTTAGATCCTCAGCTAGCCAAGAAATGCCCCACATTTTATGGAACCCAATTGTTCATTACCGCCTTCACAAAAGCATACAACCTGTCCCTCAGCCAGATCAAACCAGTCCATCCCCTCCCAACTTGGTTGCTTACGAACCATTTTAATATTATTCTCCTATCTCGCATAGGTCTTCCAAGTGGTCTCTTTCCCACAGGTTCCGCCACCAAAACCCTGAGCGCACCTCTCCACCCCCATAGTGCCACAAGCACCGCCCTTCTTATTTCTCTGGTAAGTAAGGCTCAAGAAGCTCTTCACTGTGCAATGTCCTCCAGTCCCGTCTTACCTCGATACTCTTACGCCCGAACACCCTTCTCAGCACCCTTGCTCTCGTACACCCTTTCCAAAATGGCACAGACCAAATTTCACACGCACACAAAACTGGCTAAAATAACTTAACTATCAACATTACAAAACTAATCTCATGTTTTTAGCAACACGGTAGTACTCACAAATCCCTGACAAATAAACATGATACAACGAATACAATACTCCGGAAACCCAAAGCACGAAATACGTCCATACTTCAACCTTCGGCAGATCACAATACATGTCCAATTGTCTAGAAACGGAAACACCAACTTCTGATCGAATCGTCGAATTAAACACGGAGAAACACGTACAATAACCTGATAGCGCGGGATGTGTCCGTAATTTCGCCGTTTTCTGATCACGATGAAAACACAACCACAGTCTACTTCGTCAATGATCTGTACACGGTGCTTTAGGACACCCCTGGTTCGACGGCTACCACATGTAGCACGACACGCAGGCAGGTCCACCTGGTGGATATCCGTGGTAGGGTATGAGCTAATCGCTGATTGTCTGCGTGGGTTTCGAACACTGTCGCAGCCAGTCATGGATTACATCAATCAGACGCAAAGCGGCCTTCATGTGGACCACATGCCGTGTAGCTCGTTAGATGGATACAAATATTTGGCAGAAACATACTGCTTCTGTGTTCGGGATATTTATTCCGTTCAGGGTGATCCGATCTTCTGGGATGAAACAATATGTACGGTATATAGTTGCCGATATTTCGGTGGAGATTGCTGGAACAATCTTCAAAGCTGCACAAGAGGAGCAACCTGAGCTGAAAAAAAAAATGATATTATATAGTGTAAGGGCAGGGAAGGCGATTGGAATCAGGAGCTTAGCTAGGGTGGGCGAGTGGTGTGGCTGTCACGAGAAGCAGTGTCCAAGGGATTTTATTTTCTGCGCTCAGCAGATTTTAAATTCTTGAGACATAAAAGGAAATAATTGTATTTTTTTCAAAGTTCGTGGTTTATGTCGAAAATCTAGCTACGCCACTGACTGGAATGACGGAACAATGGAGTTGCGTTAGACAGTGGGCTGGGGCCGTACGTGATACACACTGGAGAATGTAAAGATGTGACAAAAGATTTTACGGGTGTTCGAGGGATCGAACTACCCCGAAGATCAAAGCATCGTACTCCTCCGAAACGTCGGTATATAGCACTGTACATGCGTCATATGCCAGATGACTACAACCTTCACACTGCTCAGGCAGAATGTAATCCCACAAGGATCGAAAGTCCAAGCGTTAGTTTCTCTCATGACAGTTGCTCGTATGAGTTAAGTTGTTGAATGAATTACAAAATACATGCAGCCAATTATTAAACTTGTCGCATTCGTTTAACACAGATTAAAAGACAATAGTGTTCCTCTTACAAACATGTAGGTATATAAAATCGATCTGGTTTGTACGACGCTGTATTCGTGTCTTTTATACTAATAACATGACGCAAGTAATGATGAAGGCTGGTTCATATTCTAAATTTAGAAACGTTGAAGGTTATATATTTTGCTCATTTTCACTCTTTAATCAGTTATGGTATTCTCTTTTGGGGTAATTCTTCAATCGTGGATAAGATGTTTATAACTCAAAAAGGAATCTTAAGGATTATGTTAGGATTAGGCCCAAGGTGTTCTCGTAGACGCTGGTTGGTAAAATTAAGTATTTTAACAGTAGCAAGCTTGTATATCTATTCATTAAAAATGTTTGTTTACAATAATATGGGTAGTTTTACTTTAAATTCTTCAATACACAACTTCAATACCAGGAGTAAAAATCAATTACATCTTCCGACAGTTACTCTCTCTTCTATTCAGAAAGGTGTCACTTATACTTCCTTAAGGATATTTAACGCCTTATCCTCCAATTTATTACAACTACAGACCAATAAGGTTTATTTAAAATTAGCACTGAGAAAATATCTTCTTGCCAATGCATTTTATTCTGTAGGTGAATTGTTAGTACAATCAAGAAATACTGTTTAGTGAGTCCTTTGCATTTTATTATATCTTGTTCAATTTTCATTTTGCAGTTTATTGCAGTTTTTTTAGTTTTATAATTATTGTATTGTTACTGTATTTAAGCTGTACCTTACATCACTTAGTGTTATATTTGATGAGGTTGTTTATTGCAACCCTCTATATTTCTATTTTTATTTTTACTTCTACTTTATTATTGATCTATATTACTTATATGGACAAGTTTCACATTCATCCGTCGCCAGACGGAAATTGAATTTCTTAAACGCATGTAATGTAATGTAATGTAATGACAGGCACAGTATTATTCTGTTACTAATTGCTACTCAAGAACAAAAGGTAAATCCGTTCTGGTTCAACGCATGGTTCAAAGAAACATACTTCCGCCCTCTGTAACTTATCTTCAAAGCTGACGACAAAAATCAGTGACCAGGAGCCTCGAGAAGAGTACTGCGCCCTCAATACATTCTGTGTGCTTACACGTGACGCGATGTTCGCAACTCTGATTTTAGATACTTCCCACATTTCTGTAAGTAAACAATATCGAACAGCCAATTTTGACTTCAAAGAATACGAACAAGGGATCTTACATACATCATGCTTCTTCATCATGACCGTCACAATCATGATCAACTTTATCTTCATGTGAGCTATTTTGAGGCCGTCCTACATACAAGATTACTGTATCAAGGGTCTCTTTCCTCTGGGATGTTGCACAGTGTAGGTTGGTAATTCGTCACCAACGTTCGGGGCTATATGTCAGTTCCATCTCCAAGCGTCAAGCATTGCATTCTTCGTGTTTTGGACAGCTTGACCATTGAAGACGAAACCCACATGTGTCTGCACATATGTTGTCCCGAAACATCGGTAGCCAATTACCCACATACGCCACGCAACATCTCAGGAAAGCTAAGGCGGAAGCCTGAAATCTCGCTTGCTCGAGAAAGTTTTTGACGCACTGGAATAGCAGGAAATATGAAAGTCCAAAACATGCATATTTAACTTACGGTGCCTTATTCCGTTACTTGCATCAGTTATGGAATTGTGCTCCTAGGCCATGAATTAGGCTACTTTAAGTAACAGCCTGGATGAAGAACCAATTGCTCTCTGTAGAGATTCGTAAGATTAGAGTAATAATGATATCTACGCGATCCTTTTCCGTCTGTTTCTTTGCACACCCGAAACTCCCGTTGCATTGTGATCAAAACGATTACATCAACACAACATCAATTGTTACTATGAAGCCCTGCCGTTACTGCAGATAACAGGAGTCATAAACGACAATTCGATTGAACAGGTATCAGAGATTAAATACCTAGGATACCTTATATCGGATTACAAAAGTGATTTGGAAGATGAGATATGAACATATAACAAAATAAATGGTGTTATACGAAGGCATTTTGGAAAACAAATGACTAAAGAAACAAAATTAAGAATCCATAATATCACAGCTAAAGCAGCCTTAAAGTTCGGTAGTGAAGGCTGGGTGCTGAAGAAACGAGACGAACAAAGACTGGAAGCAGCACAAATGAAATTTTTAAGACATTTGCTAGGAATTACTAAGTTAGACAGGGAAAGAAATCAATCCGTGACGGAAAAACTTGGAGTGCAGAACATTTTTCTGGATATAAAACATTACCAACGAGAGTGGCTACAACATGTAGACAGAATGGACAGAGACAGGATACCCAAACAGTCACTGAAATATAGGCCAAAGGGGAGGAGAAGCATAGGACGCCCAAGGAAAAGATGGAAGGACCAGCTTCATCTCGAGGGATAAAGAACAGGCACTACGCCTAATACTTCACAGCTCATAATGATGATGATGCACAGCAGTCTCTGTGATTTTGACTATTGAAGCTTTTTGAATGCGCTCGGTGGAATCGAGGGGTTAGAACTGCAGTGGTCTGTGTTCAGAGAATCTTGAGTATAGTGTTTTTTTACAGAAGCCTAGCTTGGTAGCGTGAAATAATAATTCTATAGGATATCAGTAATCCGGGAATGGCTGATTGGGAAACTGTAACAATTCTTAGAAAGAAACCCCCAAAGGCTTCAGCGATGAAATCTGAACAGGTATGTTCCTTGCCTTAACCTATAATCTGTACGATGCAGCAGTACAGTGTTTCGTATTTATATACTCTCTCCACTGATTTGGGCCACTGTGCGTGTGAATGGTATGCAGTAGATCTGATATATTTCTGTAGTAGTGGGTGTGGGAAGTTTAGCGTTAATCCAAATTTAAGCATTATGATTTTCTGAATGTGTTAGGTGCCAATATTTATTTATGAATATGCATTTGCATTTTAAATATACGTATATTTGTAATAATTGAAGTGTATTCATTTTATTTCGCATACTTTATTTTAGGCAATAAATGCAGCGCGTCGCCAGGGTGTTGCAGTGGACACTCAGTCAAAGTGTAAGCAGAGTTAACAGCTGTGTCACGATGTTTAGTCTTTACACATCCATTGTGTAGCACTTTGTAAACATCTTGCATTTTGACTCATTTTGCTTGTCATCATGCTTGAGTATTATTATTCACTCTGGGTGCATGTTGGTACATTTTTACAAGTATTCATTCCATGGTGAGTTTATGTAAAGTCTGTGTTCAAAAGGTATTTGTGTATAGTCCATTTATGTGAGTAGGTTGCAACTCCTGCTAACTGCTGTTTTAGTCAATGTTTGTACCGTGCTATGTAGGTACTTGTGTCCCACATGATCCCACAGTCCTGCTGCTGGCAATTTTGCTGAGGAAATTAATTTGGGCTTTTACCGTGCAACAAAGAAGCTGGAGGCAAAACACAAAAGCTGCAGAATTTAAAACTGCTGATAGCTGGCTGACAGGCTTCCAGCTTCCCCTTCATCATACCAACTTTAAGACTAAACACATTCTGGTCAGGTCTAACAGAAGTTTAGCTTTATAGATAATGTGACATTTATGGCCTTCACAGACCTAGAGTTACATTGGAAATATGTTTGTAGCAGGAATTACATGACATTATTTTTCAGGGGGCGCGGCCACAAACAAACAGCATGTTACCACAAAAAACACAGCTAAGTTGGATCGTGAGACTGAAGAACTGAAACATGATAAAATTCCATTGGATCTTGGACGATTAATTCAGCAGGGACGTCAGGCAAAGGGATGGAGTCAGAAGGAACTGGCTACTGTACGGCAGGGTTTTGGCTTGTGGAAAATTTGTGTTGCAGGTTGAAACTGTCTCCAGATTGGCCTTAATAACAACAAAGTATGTTCTTATGTATTTTCAGAAAGTGAATGAAAAACCACAAGTCATTAATGACTATGAGGCTGGACGTGGCATTCCCAACCAGGTTGTTATTGGGAAGATAGAAAAGGCTATTGGTAAGTGGATTACTGTATGGTGTCACAGGACAAACAGAATTAATGGTACAGTAGGACGCTGAGGCAACTCATAAGAATGGGCTTCTTCCTTCTGTTCAGACCCATTGACCAGATGTTTGAGCACCGTGTGGTTCATTTCTGAATGGGACCTCAAGTCAGTTGAAACAACCTTCCCCAAGACAGGGCTACATACAGAAAGCCTATAGTAGTCAAAACAATTCACTTATTCATAGTTCCTCAGTATGCTGCAACAGATATTTATACTTACCCCCCGTTCCCCTTAATTCATCTTATTTTTGGAGCCCTTTTGTAAGTGCATCTTCACGTGTGTTTTCCTTTATGCCAACTTCATTCCAAGCAGTCCTACTTTTTCCTTTCTACAAACAAACTCATTTCTAAAAGTCATCACCCGTAGTCTCTTGAGGCTGGGTTCCAGAAATATAAGTTAGAAATGGACTTATCCACAGTATCTTCCATACAGTACATTTATTTGGAATCATTTAGTTCATGGACTGCATCCATTGTCCCATGAAACCTCTGGGACCAGGGATTGAGGGTGATTTTTGTAGCAGGCCCACTGAGTATGATGTGACTGTATATTTAGCCAGAGGACAGGGACTGAACCACTCCTAAAAAAGTAGTGTTCTATTAATTTTTAATATGTTTTAACAGAAGACATCAAAGTCCATGAAGTGAATTATTTCAAATATGATATACCGTCATCAGAATTGTATAAAATATTTTTGTACTTGTACTGCATTCTGTAAGGGGAGCTGGGTGGCCAGGGAATGAAGTTAACCACTGACCTCCATCTAGTGTTGAGGTTAAGAGTGAATGGAGCTATATCTCTGTTCCCTTATATGCCTTCATGGTGTGAACAGGGATAAATTTACCTCTTGCATATTTACTGATCTTCATTAACACAGTTGTGAGACAGCCTCTTCTTAGCACCGTCTTTCCAATTCATGCAGTTTTATAATATAGTGTAATTTTCAAGACTTACAGCTCACATTATATATCTGTATTTCTTACCAATATGGCTTGAAAAATATGCAGGATTAGCACACTTACTATACTGAATGGCTACAATGTGGGCAGGGACAAGAGATTTTTCTCTTCAACAGAGTGTACAGGCGAGCCCGCCCAGACCCCTGTTCAATTGGTGTGGGTGGGGGCTGTGAAGCACCTGACCTGTGAAGCAGACCACCCACATCCATCTAGTGCCTAGGATAAGAAAAACCTGTACTTCATCTCCCCATATATAGGGGCTCCATTTTATTCATGGTCAATTGGCAACAGAAGGATGCCACTTAAAGCAAATCCCCTTTAAGTGGAGAATTTCTGCCCATAAGAAACAATGTAAATAGGTTGGTATGTACAGTTCTTCTTACAAATAAACAGAGCCTCAGAAAATGGGGACCCTCTGTACTTTCTTGGGTAGTACTTTAGTACTTTCTTTAGTAAGTACAAGCACAACTTTAAAACTTTTGACTTCAAATACGCTTTGTTAATTCCGTTCCACAGGAATAAAACTGCGTGGAAAGGATCGCGGCAAACCAGCTCCGCCCCCTGGGATCAAGAAGTAAACCTGTCCCTGGGGGCAAGAAACTCCAATGCACTCTGTCCTTCAAAAGATAAATGCTGAAACTGCAGTACAGTCTCTTGAGATGAAAACCCAAATTTGTGTCATCTTAAATCTACTGCTGTGGTACATTCTGCATGGTGGGAAATAACTTTTTGTTTGGTATAAGTGTAACTTCCACTGCATAAACTGAGCAAAATTTTTTAATGGTTAGTAAACCTACTGTAGGATGCATGCATTTTTTGAACTGGTTTGCACAAGACATTTCCATTGATATATTCTGCAATGAAAACTAGGTAAGGATTATAGAAATGTTATTTCTTTAATAAAATCTGGGAGCTTTGAACATAGTAGCTTATCACAGGGAGAAAGGTTGCTTGTTTTATGAGTTCCAGCATTGTTTGTGTTACTGTATTAAAATTTGAGGTAAACCTAAGATTTGAGTTGTTTCAAATTACTTTTAACATGCTGTAAAGATTATTTGTTGTAGTTACTGATTTTTTTGCCTGTGTGTAAGGAACTGTGTGCTGTAATTATATGGGAATGGTTTCTTAACAGAAACAAGTGGTTTACTTCCCCTTTTACCATATGTACACAAATCTAAGACAGTCCATGAAATCAAAGCCTAAAAAAATTCATTAGCTTACACATTTCTGCAGAGTTATCAGTTTTTTGGGTACAACTGCCATTTATGCTGCTGGGCTGCATGGGCTTGTCAGCTTAGGAATCTGGGTTTAGTTGTATGCAGGAGTAAGATTTTTCTCTCCACCACAGCCTACAGAATAGCAGTGGTCCCCCTGTAGCCTCTTATCCAGTGGGTACTGGTAGGTCTTTCCCTGAGCCATGCGGGCAGCCACTGACCTCAGACTAGTGTCAAAGTACATCTCCTGTCTCCTACATTCCTTCCTGAGTGGTTTTTAATTAAGATGACAGAATACTTTATATACGTAATGTCATAGCATGAAGTGTATATAAGCTGGAGAAGCTCTGTCAGTCCGACCATGTTTAATCTTCAGAACATGTATTAAACAGGTTTTCACACATTTGAGGGTGGGGGTTCTACATCAAAAGGTTAGTGGACTTACACGTTCATTTATCCCAGCCCAAATGCGACATTAGCTTGAGCTGTCAGTTCTTGATTTTCTCATAAGACAAAGTGATATACGACAAAGCATAAATCATATTTCTACAGACTTTTCAATACATTTAACCAGTGCCAGCCTTAGCAAATGCAAGGCCCGACTGCAGTCCTTGTGGTGGGCCCCTAAAAGTTAATGTGCAGAGCAAAAAAAGGACTAACAGTTTGGTGTATTTACATAAGTTAGGATGAAAAAGTAAAACAGTCCATTTTTTTTAGCATTTTCAAAAATCACTAATGCACAAATCCTGCATGAGCACAGGGCCTGATTGCGTCAAATTGGTCAATCAGCCTAAGGCTGGGCCTGCATTTAACGAAGAAACATGAGAATATGAGATACATTGCTTTACATTCTGGAACTCCTTAGCATTTATTACTGCAGTAAGAGTGTAGCACAAGTCAGTCATGTCTCACTCCTACCTGTTACAGTCGGTGAACAATGCAAAAAGCAATATGAACACAGTCTGTGTAAGAAAATGAAAACTCCTGCCATATGCGGATCCTACACATAACTACTAGAAGCAATGTCAAAAAATGTGAAAATGAATCATAACAAGAAAGTAAATCAGAATGGTTGAGTGGCTACCAAGAGTGGCCCTGTATGGGAAAAGTATGATGTTAGAACCCTTCAGACATAAAGGTACAAAGAGTTAAGCCAAAAAACACTTAAAATTTGTGGATTTTGACATAATACAGAGTGATTCACGACTTGTGGACATTACTGCAGGAGGTGATTTCCTAGGTCTTTGTGATCAAAAGAGTTCATATAAACATGTGTCCGATTTTGGACGGTTACGGAGTTATGGGCATTTTTTAATTCCCGTACATGCCCTCGTGTGAACCGCGTCTTACGGAACCAGCTGGCGGGTGATGTACTCAACTTGGTGGCTTATCACTTGCGTTGCAAGCATTATTTTTGCGACCTGATTCACCCACCCAGCTACAGGCAGTCCAGCTCCTGTATCTCGACACTTAGCGGGTACTTAAGGAATGCAGGGAAGGTGTGGTGGGTAAGTATTCACCTGGCCAGTGTATACTGCATGACCCAGCAACTACTACATGTTCAAAAACCCATATGACTTACATTGCAGTGACTGTGCCGGCTCCTAATGTTCAGAACAGTACGGCGATAGTTTCGTAAAGGCGTGGGCGGTAGAAGTGACAGTGTAGACTGCCTGTTAGTCCCGTACATATTCCCATCTCGCTGTGTCTGTTACGTTCACGATGCCATTTACATTTTCAGTTGCAGAGTATGCAGATATGGTTTATGTGTACAGTTTTTGTGACAGTAATTCAGTTCATGCCATAGCTGAATATCAGTGACGTTTTACAAACTGTAGAATACCAACCCGAAGAGTGTTTACTCAAGTTTACCAGACATTGTGAGATACTGGTACACTTCCCGGCATTCGCATTGCAGCCGAGTGTGATGTTAATCAAGGCGTCGATGAAGAAGAAGGCATTGTTCAGATTGTACAGAGCAGTCCACGTGCGAGTACGCGAAGAATTGCAAGACGTCTTTGTGCTTCCCAAATGAGAGTGTGGAGAACACTGCATGCAGAGGGCACGTATCCATACCACATGCAGTAAGTGCAACATCTCGGACCTGGCGATTTTGCTGAAAGGCTGGAATTTTGCTAGTGGCTCAATGGCAGTTGCCAGTTGCATCGTTACATCCTGTTTACTGACGAAGCGCAATTCAATTGCAATGGCGTCATTAATACACACAATTCTCATGTGTGGGCAGATGAGAATCCCCACGCCACTGTGGAAAGCAACTTTCAACTATGTTTTAGTGTCAATGTGTGGTGTGCAGTTCTGGACGATCAGCTGATCGGTCCTTTCATCTTGGAAGGTCGTCTTACAGGAGAGGCGTACCTCCGTTTTCTGCAGGAGGAACTGTCCCGACTTTTGGAGGATGTGCTTTTGAATAAACGAGATCGTATGTACTTCCAACATGATGGAGCTCCTCCTCATTTTTCATGTGAAGTTAGAAGTTTCCTGAACTGTCATTTCCCTGGGCGATGGATCGGACATGGCGGTCCCCACAATTGGACAGTCAGGTCTCCAGACTTAAGCCCACTGGATTATTGTGTATGGGGATGGATGAAAGAACTGGTTTACAGTGTGAAGGTGGGAACGCGAGATGCATTGCTTGGTCGCATTTTGGATGCCGCAGACTGCATCAGAAGCAGTCAGCGGAAGCTGCAACAAGCAACTCGCGCAGTTCACAACCGAGCGGCAGCTTGTGTTGCGGCCAGCAGTGGCATTTTCGAAAACCAGCTTTAAGCACAGGTCAATTCAAATTAAAGGTAATTTCACTAAGCTAACATTACATTTATACTTTAAATGTATCATGTATTATGCTGGTTTGTTATTTTGTTCCGTTTATCATCAATAATCGTTACTCTCTATTCTAAGTTTCAAGCGGTCATAACTCCGTAAGCATCCAAAATCGGACACATGTTTATATGAACTTTTTTGATCACAAAGACCTAGGAAATTACCTCCTGCAATAACGTCCACAAGTCGTGAATCACCCTGTATTACAGTAGTAGGTCTGGGATCTCACGAACTCAGGTTTAATTAGGAGAAAGCATTAAGTGGAGAATCAAGTGACGAATTCAAAATGGTTCCTTGTTTTTCTGATGCTTAATGTGGGAGAAAAGGTGAGCATCTTGGATTTGGGTACATACAGTGTGTGTTTACCTGCATATCCTGTTCCTGTGTTTTGGTAGTCTGTACATTCCTGTACTTAAAAGATACTTCCAGAGATCCTCTGTAAATTTCATAAAGTAACCCACATTTCTGAAACTTGTGTACCCTGCCAGAATTCCCGGTTGTAATAAGCTGATGATATTCAGAGTGGACAGGACTGTACTGAACTACAAGCGTATCTAATTCAACTTACATCATTTCACAGGAGTCTGAAAGTACTAACCTCCAGCTTCTAAGTAAGCCTTGCAACTTCTTAAAATATAACTCAACACACACCCGAGTTCTTGTTTTGAAATATGAACAGTTTATTTTCAAATACTGTCTTTCAGTTCTTACAAGGAATGTTAATTTCTCACATAAACTGTCATCTTTTGGTGTCCACCAAAATGATAATTGCACTATTTCAAATCTGGAGCTCTTGGAGGTCATAATTCTCTAAACAGTGGTGTCAGAATTAACCAAACATTGCAGTGGGTATTCAGTGTTCCTTCAGTAACATAGGCCACATGATTTTGCAAGCAACCATTGCATATCAGACTTGGACTTCATCACACAAAGGAACGTCAACTGCACAGGGACATTCAAAATACCAATACCTGTTATTCCCGCTCCCTGAATTTAATCACTCACTACATAACTGGACTAGAACCATATTTGGAACAGAAGTTGTAAAAGAGAGTGAGACAGTTTACCAGGAATAAGCCAGAAGTTTCTGGGCTGGGGCAACATAACAATTTTAGGCTTACTTTACGGACACTGTCCCCTCCCGAGTAATCCTGTTTGGAGTTTACACACGACCTAGTCCCTCTTCCACTGCTGGAGGCATCTTTGGAACTCCCGTTTGGTGATGCTGTCAGGCAAGCTATGTGATTCAGCTTGAATCACAACAGTATCCTGGAATCTTTGCTTTAAATGGATTTTCGTCTTTGGGAACAGGACGGCCTTAGAAAGGAACTTCCTGTCGTTTTTGGCCTAATCTTGTAGGTCCTTGCAAACAGAACGTGTATTTTGTTTCCAGCTGTCATTCAGCAGGGGCACAAACTTTGCAACAGTCTACCTCATGTTCAAATATTGGGTTACAGTGCATCAGCATGTACTGCATAATGGGTCTATTTGTGGTAACCCTTGTTAATTGTATGTCATCTGTCCACCTGTGGATGACAGCTCACTTCTTCCACATTTTCATCAGTCCAAATTCACAATGGGCCACCGGAATGTTCAAAATCTTCAACCTGAAGTATGGCCACATTTGAAACGTGAATACCATTCAAAGGTTTGTGATCCACTCATGATGTCATCACAAAGGTGATTTTAAGTATTTCATAAGTCTCAGGAGCTGTTTTTCCAAGGTTAAAACAAAACTTGATGCAAACTCTGTTCCTTAAGATCTGCCATCTCACCGTATTACAACGATCGCAGTATGCACTCAACAGAAACACTCTTAAATGTCAACTGCACAGATATGCAACATTCTGTTAAGTGACACCACACTGATTCACAATAAATTAACACAACGGTACCTCTTGTTGATGCCCCATGCAGCCCTTCTGAATATTACCCAGAACATAAATTTTCTTTTAATTGACACAAATTTTTACGTCTTTTGGATCACAGTGTCTTAATGTTGTCACTGTAAAACATTATACTGTTATAAGCCAAAAGCCAACATTTCCTCAATAAACAGTATTCACGACCTTGAATTATTCTCCATTAGACTGTGTCAGCATTAAGGACAGATAGTAGATATTCATACATTCTTAAAATAATTTCCCTCTTATGAAAGATGAAGGTAATCTCTTGTCAAAAGGCTCAGTTTTACAGTTTACCCAGTGTCTTTATGGTTTTTTAATTCATAAAACAAATGCCAATTATTTCCCAAATCTGCATTAACCATTTGTTTGTAATGGAGATGCAGTGTATACTCATGAGGTAGGGGCTGAATTTTAAATATTATTTGAGTGAGATCAGGCTTCAAAGAGAAGAGAAAAGTGTGCCACAGGCCTGTGCTAAGACAGTTCAAACCATTCACACATAACTTATTCATCTGAACATGTTTCATTAGTACCTTCCTATGTCTGTCTCCCAAGTATGCTGTGTTTGTTTCCACGTAGAAACCTCTGGTTGAGCTGCAGAGCCATTCTGATTATGATGGTGAAATGATATAGCAAAACATCTCTGCCGATAATCAAAACAGAGCTCTCCAATGTGTGGCACATCGTTGATTCTCCGATAGCTATAATTTTTCAACATCATGTATATTCAAATATACACCTGACATTATGTTAAAAGCAGTTACATGAACCATTTGAAGCACGCAGTTTGTATGAACAGTATTAACAAATTCATTTCCTGCCCCACAGAAAATACCAGATCTGCACTGTGTGAAAACAAACTGCTTAAATTAATGCTGCTTAGGGAAATAATTGCTGTTCACTGTGAGACACATGCAGAACATGAATACACTGTGTGAGCAAATCCTAGAGCTTCTGGAAGTTAAAGTATGTAGTACAGATATTTACCACTGCGATTTAGGATTAACCAAACATGTGGAAGTCACTCGTAAAGACAGCAAGTTATAAGGCATTCCTTAAAAGTTAAAAGACAAGAGCCTGATATGGAGGTCGTGTCCGTCAGTATCAGTGTCTGAACCACTGGACAGTTTTTTCTACAATGTGACATGGGACACCTTTTATCAAACCTGCTGGGAAATTTTGGGGAAATTTTCAGCCATAGTGGCCCATAATAGAGTCAGTCACCTTCAAGACATACTGTTGTTTAGAATCAAAATTAACCATAACTCACATGGAATCTGGATATTTCCACATCATTACATGACAAAGTACGATGTATGTTTCTGCCATCTGATACAAATGCGTTAGCCACATTTATTTTAGCTTCAGCTATAAATATTACACAATACTGCTCCAGATAACATTTGGTTACCATGCATACACTGTGAAAGCATGCTGTTCTGTAATTAGCAGTAGAGTGATACCTCGTAAAATGCAGGGGTTAGGGGAGGGGATCATGGTGTGTTGGGCAAAACTGTGTTGTGCGAACTTCTTACAGGAGCAATACGGTTACGTAACAAGTGGACACTCAGACACACCCCCTCCTCCGATCTCTTACAGTAACACACATTTTTGGACATCAAACATTTACGCAGTGCTTGGATAGCTGATGCTGCAAGCCTCCATGGCAGTTGACTGCCTGCATCTGTCCCCATGTATTTTAATTTATGATTATTCAGCAGATTGTTTTCCCCACCTATTTAGTTACTTTCAACTATGTATAGTCACAACTGGCTTGGGTATGGGGTTACTGTAGTTCATGCGGTGAGATCTGATGATATGTGATTTGTTCCTACAGGTCTTTTTCCAGTCCACTCTCCAGGACACACGTGCCTATTAAAGTGCTCAGAGCCCTGTCCCCCAACTATCCCCTTCCCATATTATGTACTGTCTTTTCTGGCTCAGCTTACTTATTCTATCCTGAAGATGGAGGCAGCAGGTTCCTACAAAACATTCATGGCCTTTCTACATGATTACACAGTATCATACCACAGGAGTCCATAATCTCAAAGTCTAACATGATGTCAAGGTTTGCGCCTTCAGGTCTGTTCTTTCTTTCCACTGACTGCCCAACGAATCTTATTCCTCTAAGTATATATGTCATCACTTGTTTAGGTATACAGGTAACTCTCGTTTTACGCCAGGGTTATGTTCCTGAAAAACATGGCGCAAATCGAATATAGAATTACCACTTAAAACAATGTATTTCCTTGGGGTTAGGGGACTGACAACCTCATCCTATATAGTGTACGACTATACCACTAGTGGACATATGCACCTGTGGAGTATGTACGTACTGTATATGCATTATATACACATTTCTATACAGTATACATACATTGCTATACAATATATTTATGTCTGTCGAATGCAGTAAAAATGTAAAAGACTCACATCCACGGTTTTTGGTATGGTTCATTCGGATAGGACTGTCGTAGTCTTGCTACACAAACACTTTCGTTCCTGACTTAGCACTTTCTTTGATTCTGTCAGCTTTATCACAGATTTTATGTATGATACTGTGAGCGAGTCTAACATTATGGCATATATCAACAATTTGTTCACCTTTTTCACGCTGCATTTGTAAGCGTAATTTCTCTTCAATACTGATTGCCTTTCGCTTATTTTTCACCTGGATTGCACTAGGTGATGCAGATTTACGCTTCACACTCATATTGGTAAGAAACGTTAATGCTGTTGAAAACTGAATGAGCCACATTGATATAACACCGACAAAACCAATCCATACACGTAACTGATGGCGTGACAATGACGTCCCTTCCTGCAGCCTCCTACAGAGGATACCCATGACCATGGATCGTCTATGCCAAATTGCGTGAAAATGGAAATTATCGAGTAAATTCAACAAGCGCAACCACGGATCGTCTATGCCAAGTCTTGTTAAAGCGAATATTACTGCATAAATTCTAAAATTGGTGTAAATTTCCAAGTTGCATTAAACCAAAAAAATCCTGTAAAACGAGAGCTACTGGTACCATGGAGTTCCTTCTTTCCACAGAGTATGTCCAGTTATTACTGTTATTCCTAATTTTAATATTTAAAATCAATACAATGCCTTTCTGATCACCGTATTTGTAGCTCGGTCTTTATGTACTATATCCTATCACATTTCTGAGAAATTTTTATCTCAGCAGTTCCTATCTTTTGTTGTTATTTCTTCAGTGTCCATAAGTGCTGTTTGTTAATGTTGGGTTGTTCTTAGTTTTAAGACCACAGACATTTTCTTGTCTTTTTGTTGCACCCTCTTGTGATTATCCCACTAACTCCATGCAGTAATCTTCTTGAGAACCTAAAGGTCCTAAGCTAGTCAATAAATTCTCAGAATTTTGTGGAACCTCAAGCTTCATTATGATAATCACAGAAGCCCAATACATATTCCTGTCCTCAGCCAGACAAATCCAGTCCAGGCCACTCTATCCTTTTGTTTAAGATCTTTATTAATATCTTTCGATGTATATGTAAGTCTTCCAAGTGGCCCGTTTCCTTCAGGTTTTCAAACCGCAACCCTTTAAGCATTTCTGTTTTCTCCCACACATGCCACATGCCTCATTTCCCCACAGATTTAATTAATGGAGCGTGACTGTATAACTTCAGTTCTGTTCACTTTAT
Organism: Coptotermes formosanus; assembly: GCA_013340265.1. NCBI lineage: Eukaryota > Metazoa > Arthropoda > Insecta > Blattodea > Rhinotermitidae > Coptotermes > Coptotermes formosanus. Next base: position 2,144,103 of record BLKM01000587.1, on the reverse strand, counting down.
CAGTTTTATTAAATACTGCATAAATTTGACCATGGTCAACAAACCTGTTTATCACAGTCTATATCTGAATGCCACAAACAGGCTACCTCATAGTATAGGATATCTACAATGAAACACTTTGTTCTTCTTTTGTTACTGTAGCCTTCAAGCTTCCACTGAGGTCAGAAACTGGAGAGCAAAGGAAACAGAATATATGAAAGTGACTCATGAGAATTTGATAAAATATCGCATATATGTGGGTCTGTGAGAGCTAGTAGAACATTCTTGTGTTATGTGCTACAGTGAAACCTCACTGGCTTTTACCTTCTTACAGCATCTTTGTATATGTAGTGTCCATTTCTCATGGCCTTAACAAAATTCAATGTAAAAAGTACGGTGTATAAAGAACATTAACTTAGAGATAAAAACATCTTACTGTCAAGAAGACTGACAAATCAAATCAATTTCACTGTACTTTTTTCTTTCCACCTTATAATTTCTGTGTGTCCATTACCGTAAGTTATAATACGCCTAACAGAATTTTTCATTTTTGTCATGCGTATTCGAGTGTAATGAAGTGTCCGCAATACTTTTTTTTTGTGAACGTACCTGCACATAATTTATAGTTTTGCTACAACTGTGATTCCATTAGAAAAAGTATACAAGCCACAGTACACATCATATACATGTGTGTGTGTCTGTGTACTGACACGTCAAATATAAGGCCTGACCTCGGATATTATAAAATTTATTCCATGTTCTTATTCATATGTTTGATCATGGCCATTAAAGCAGTGTGAAATTAATGCGGTAGAGTTTATGGATGTGATGTGAATCCCCACTACCAATCTTTCTTTTTAATTGTAAATTCTTATCTTAAAATTTGCAGGCATCACTGCACTATTTTAAATTATAAACCAGTAATTAAATCCTGGTGGTTGTGTTCATGGTTTTAATTTCTTAATTTGAATGTTATTCCTTCTTTAAAATTGCAGCCACTATATGCTTTTATAATGACAAGGAAAGTAACCACAACACTAATTAGGTGCATCAGGTTGTACACAATAGTGACATACTGTACTACCATTGTCTACATACATGTTAACTGCAGATTTGAGGATTTAATAACAGTGACTATAAAAAATTCCTGTCTTGTGTGATGTGATGTATAGTCTCCTAGATGTGTACTGACATTTCAGAGGAATTGCTGCTTCCATCATCAGAGTGGGTGAACAACAGGTTCACCTGAAATATTGATACGAATCCACCACGTCACTTCCCAGATGTAATCTTTAAAGACATGTTTCTGCCTGCACTATCTAATCATAAAATTTTTACTGCAGTAAGTCTCTCTTGAAACTAAATATATTTTTTAAGGTAAGCGGCATGCTACATTAAACAAAACAGTATAATATCCCCTGTGTGTCTCTCCATGTTCAAGTACAGATTATTTTCCAGCGCATCTGGACAGGGATTTCTGGATGTGGTCAGAGTTACAAGTGCACACACAGCTTGACAGGAAGATGAGGGAAAACAAATTAATACAACTACTCCACAAATATACAGGGTGATTCAACAGGACAGGTCAAATTATTTTGGGAGGTGATAGCATCTGTCATTGTGAGAAAAATAAGTTCATATGAACACGTGTATAATTCTGAATGGTTACCGAGATAGAGCTGTTTGAATCTCCAGACCTAACTCCAGTAGATATTTGTTTGTCAGGGGTGGATGAACAGCAAAGTTTAGAAAAGAAAGTTAGATACATGAGACAAATTGCTTGCTGGCATTTTGGATGCTGCTGCCTGCATAAAGAAATGTGAAGATCAACTCAGATAAACAACATGTGATCTTCGCAGGTGAGTTGCAAAGTGCATTGAGGTTGAGGTTGGGATTTTCAAACATTCATTGTGAACTGTAACAAATTTGTCATTTCTGTGTGTAACAGATTTGTCATTTAAATGTTAAATAAAAATAAAAATAAAATTAGCAGTAAGAAATTTCTTTCTTTATTACCATTGACAATTAGACACATGCTCATGTGAAATTTCTTTTCTCACAATCACTATCACCTCCCAAAATACTGACCTTTCTTCCTGAATTACCCTGTGTGTATGTGTGACACAAGTGGGCAGGGATGGGAATATAGACTCTGCATTGCTCCACACCCCACTACTCAAGAAAAGGGTCCATCCTGACTACCACAAATCATATTCTTATTACAGATGAGAAAAATAAAAGTGAAATGACATGATGTAGCTGGTTAACTAACAACACATAAAAGGATCAAAACAAAAGACACCTTGCAACCCCAGGCACAGACCCTGGTCAGGTGTTGCCTGACACAACCAAAAGATGTAATTTAGAAAACACAGTTTAAAATGAGGTCTTGACCAAATTACACAGACCAGAGTAAAGTAATGTCAGGTTAACTGCACACACGACCAAACCAGGGAAGGTGGATGAAGGTGGGAAGAAAGGTGTGTGCACCACAGTAATGGTGCCACCCATGCAACACACTTGATCACTAGTGTAAATGAACAAACTTACCTCAACTGTTAAAAAATGGCCTCAACATGGAAGCTTCTTCAGACATTTCAGCTAGTGACCTCTCTGGTCTGTCATGAGAAGCATCAAACTTGCCACTCTCATCACTGTTGACTTTTGATTTTCTAGGCAACACATGCACATGGAGATGCTGAAGAAACAAAGCAAGTACTTGACCAACCACAACAAACATATTGGTAATGATTGTCTTATGCAGCAGAGTATCGTGAACAAACAACAATCACTCAAATGGTAAAGAAATTCCCTTTCATTCAAGGTATATAACAGTTCATTCTGTGTTCACAAGTGTAGACTATTGAACCATACACTGACAGCTGAATCCAGTCCATACCCTCATACCCCACTCCTTTAAGATTCGACTCCCTGATGTGTGCTACAGAAATTATAATAAAAAATTTTTAGGGGACTGATAAAACACATGCTCTGGGGCCCCATCCACTGTATGAAGTTTATCCTCAGTTCAGCACGCCATGTATTCACTCCAGTGAACTGTCAACATTATGTACAATATCCTATCCCAATCTCTAGCCTCTTTAACTGCCAATATGAGTCACTTATGTACATACGATACTGTAACTAAGTGACAATTATCAGTCCCCTTTCCATTTAAAAATGATTACCTTTACCAAGCGACATATGCAGAGCTCCAAATACTGTAACCAATGTATAAAGTGTAATTACATCATGTAAACAGTGACCAGTGAGTCACTCCTAACCATTAGGACCTATATCCCCCCTCCCAACACATGTGGACAGACTGACAGTGTTAGATGGGATATTCTTCATGTGAGCCTGTACGAAACCTGAGTAAAATCATTAATTGGTGACAATGGCAATGCTATACCTCCTCAAATGGGAGCCTTCCACCACTGCAAGGGGATTACATGATGGCACTTGCCACATTATGAAAATATTCACCCTCGTTTTAGCAATGTTAAAAAAATCAGATACACACTTAAATACACCAAACAGGAACAGAAGTATTATACAACAAGATGACTGTACAGGAATTAAAGTGCAGAACAAAATCAAACTCTAGGATATCTGGGGTTTTAGGAGGTTAATCAAAACTTTCTGCCAGTGAATTTTCTGTAGACTCCATTTATGGCTGGAGAGATTTCATTTCAGTAACAGATCTTAGCCAATACATATCCTGGCGTCTCTGGAGTTACTATTCTAATAGCTGTGGCCATTATACCTTGTGTGAATGAACATGTTTACACTGACCACATGTCCTGTAGACCTGTATGTGTCACATTTGACATAACCCTACAAGAAAAATTTGTGCAGCATCAAAAAATATGGCAACCACAGAGGCCAAGTGATGAAGCCTCACCGTCTACCTACCTTCATATGTTGAAGGACTTAAACTTTCTAAGGCTGAATGAAGAAGAAGTACAAATTCTTCAGCAGGATGGACCCCCACCTTATCAAAGCACCATTCTTACAAAACACATAATTCTTGTTCTTACTGTGTCACTCCAGCTGAACTTTGTCCATTGTCTGATCAAAATATATTCTGAAAACACAATGTTTCAGACAGGCTCTGTCTCCATCCTCAGGTGAGAAAAGGGGCCAGAAGTGTGCTCAGTTGGGCACAATAAATAAACAAATGCTGCAGTTTTAAACATGAAACACGTGTTAAATGAAGATATCTGAGTGTGTGATGCAAAAAATAACAGGATGCTGAAGAATATTACATAGACAGGAGCTGAATGGTTTGTATGCAACAAGGATGAGCAGAATATGTAGCATGCCTGGAAGCAAAGAGATATACAAACAGAGCCTTGGTAGGAAAACCTGACGAAAAGAGACCACCTGGAAGACCCAGCTGCAGACTGCAGAATACAGATCTTAAAGAAAGTGGATGGGATGGTATAGGCCATAGGTGCACAAATTTTCCAAAAATCTTGAAACTACCTTAAAATTGTCGACATGAGGAGGGTGACATGAGACAAGTTTCATACTCAAGACCCACAAATATTAGGTGCTACCATACAAAAGCTAATTGCTATGGTGACCTGGCACCCAGGACTGGTGCACCCCTGGTACGGTATGGGCCGGATTCATCATGCTGAGAATAGGGATAAGTGGCCAGCAGTTGTGAACACAGCAGTTAGCCACTTCTTGTTCATTTTCCACTTTCAGTGTCTTACAACTGACACCTGGACTTGGATATTACATTTTTTGATTGGTCTTGGTTTCCTGAACAGCAGTTCTATCATTCACTCTGTATTTACTGATCAGTGTATTTGACCTGACATAAATTTGCAGCGGATTGTTTGAACACTTACCTCCCAATCATTACCAGTAGTTCTTCCGCATGCATACATGCACGCACGCACGCACACACACACACGCACATTTTTGTCTATTTGAACTGTTTCTATGTCCACTGATGAATATTACTTGTATCTAATGGGCTCAAAGAATAGCCTTTCGCCCTTCCTTTACGTCAGGGCAGAGTCAAGAACCAAAACACAAAACATCAAGTTCTTAAAATGTTGTGACAACACACAAAGTCCAGTCAGAATGCCATGATGGTGGTGGTTGGGATGAGGATGATAATACACTACACTCTTTAAATTTCAGAACCAGATCCAATTTGTGTGTTCCAAATTTCAACAGTCTGGCCAGCACCAGCAGATGCAGCAACATACAACAGTGCCTCTTCACAGCAACACTGTCCATTGTTACAAATCTTTCTCCTTGAGAAACATACTCTTCTTGTACTTCCTTACCTTAACAGTTTGGCCAGCGGCTGCCCCAGTTTGAATGCCAGTTGTAACATATGATGTCCCATTAACATTTCTGACCACTTCATGCACTTTCTTCAAAACCACGAATAGGTCCTCCTTTTCATCATTTTCCAAATCTTTCAGTGTGTTTACACAGCGTATGGGCATCACCAGCACATCTGGGCTCAAGTTAAGAAATAATTAATTAAATTGTGTTTGTCCGTGTGCATGCATGCATGACAGAGAGATCCGAGTGTTTCGTAGCACTGAAAGATTCCTACTGTGATCCTCGGAGTTATGACACCGCCTACACTACACAGCATTATAACCCACATATCACAATGTGAATGAAATAAATGAACACAACAAATGATATGTTTTGCATTTCCAGATTCAAAGTCTTCGCTAATATTTTAGAATCAAAATTGTTCAGAGCACATGTACAAAAGCTAGAAAGTTGGCATCCATGATCTTTGTCGCAGTGCTTGACTAGTGCAGATGAAAATTCACCCAACCCAAACTCACAAACATTTTGGTTCCCGTAACTCAACATGTGAACAGACACAACTTAACATCTTAACCCATCACTGACGCAAGATGCAGTCTATTCTGTAGCTGCACTCGATACGTTCAGCAGTCACTTTTTTCATGATTTACTATAAGGATTATCAAATGCAGGATTATGACCCAAATTTGTGTCACAAGAGCCTTATGACAAGTCATCAACTCCCAAAATAGTCGCTAAATCTCAGGGAAATTATCTGGGGCGCTCAGAAGGTACTAGTGCAATTTGCGTAGCAAGGCCAATGTTATTTATGAGTTGGGGTCATGGACAAGTTTCAGAACCACTGTTTTAGTACACTTTAAAGGGTAGGGCCACTTTATTTTTACAGTGAAACTTGCTTAAGAAAAACCCAGTTAAGAAAATTTCCCGCCTAAGAAATCAGGATAAAAAAGCACCAAAATTCTCCCATTTCATTAAAATTACCCTTTTAAGAAATTTCCCGCTTAAGAAGTAGGATTTTCTTGGAATTTTCAAAATTTTCTTAACAGGGTTTCACAGTACTAAGTTAGGATGCAGGAAAATTTTACCAGAGATACACTATGAAAATGGGAATGCTTAGGAAGAGAATAATGTATCTGTAAGTTACTACATGTCTACTCAATGTAACTAATTAACTGACCGACCAACTAACCAACCAAACCATCCAACCAACCCACTCCAAACAGCAGAGTCATTCTTGAGACAGTAATACTTCCTTGGGCTGTCAAGAAATTCCTGGAATTTTACAGAACCCCATGTTTCATTACTGTGCTCATTCAAGCCCATCATTTGTCTCTGTCTTAACGCAGATGAATCCAGGCCATGTCATCCTAACCTATATTTCTTTAAGGTCTGACATATGGCGCAGACACATGGACATGCAACAAGAAATACATGAGCAGACTGACGGTAGCTCAGATCTGTACAAAATACATAAGAAAAAGCCACTAGAGAGATTCTAAAGAAGCCTGCATTATTCTAGTCTCACCTTTGTTTTGATATTTAAAACTTCATGTTATAATCAAACTCTGTTCACCTAAAAACAATATCAAATGAAGAGACTTTCCACTTAATGTTCACCAGGCACTTACAATAGCCTTTATAATAATGCCTATGAATATGCAGGAGGTAGTTTACAAGAAAATATTAAGATGTACCAACAAATCTCTGATTATGGACTCAAGGAGATATTTTGACAAAGTTCAATATAGGTGGTTTAACGAGATAAAAATATTTGAACATTACATGTATTTAATGGTGAAGGGGCTATCACTGTGACAACCTGGGGTTAAACACTTGGCAGTCCCAAGCAAAGAAGGATGAACTGAACTCAAATAAATAAATAAATAAATAATGATGATAAAAATAACACCTAGCAACAAGAAAACATACTAAAGGATACGTCCAGGAACTGCACACTTCTTGTTTGTGAATGCCACAGTTTTGTCTGTCTTGTAGAATACAGTACTTCCATGCACAGTTGTTGAACCAAACCTATATGTGGTATTGTCATCAATTTCTTCAGACTTATCAGCTGTTTTCAATGGTGACATTTCTGCATACAGGTCATTACGCCGGTGTTGCCACACTGGCATTGATGATCGTACTTGCTTTATGTATGATAAGTCAATATGAGCTATGGCAACACCAGTTCCTTCAGAACATTGTGCTATCACGGTACCCCATGGATCCACAACCTGAATTTCAGAAACACACATCATTATGAACATTTAAACATCTTACAAGGCTTGCAACCATTTTCGATCCTGCTGTTAACGACTTCAAACTATAATCTTCCCACACAGGTCCACTGTCAGGAACTTCACACAACCAACTGTACAGTTTAGAACCACACTACCTTATTACTATGCTGTATACATTCTCTGACAATTATTTCAGTAGTTCACATACACAATAACAGATGGCAGCAATTTTATTACATTTTCCCATATCAAGGTGTCTCATCTTTACTTTTTGTATGAGTGAAGTGGGGAATAAAAAGGATGATAGAAGGGACACAATACTCATACTGATTGCTGCTAGGAGAACTTCTTGGTGTGACTCATGGTTGCCATATGATTACACTGCCTCAATTCCAAATATTATTTTTTATTGTTTATTTAATTACATTGTCAGCAGCCCAAATCACACAGTGTTTAAGGGTATGATAGTGAATGATTTGGAAAGGCCGTGGAAATGGCTATGACCTAATCTGACAGAACATTTGCCATTTCCATGGACAAACTGAGAAAAATCACGAAAACATTCTATCAGGATAGCCAGTCCTCAGGCCAAGATTTGAACCCCAGACTTTCCAAATACAAAGCAACAGTGTTACCCATATGACCACATTTGGTTATTACAGGTGTTACACAGAGTTAAAAGACACAGGAAGATGACTGCAAATTGTGAAAAGGTAAGGACTATACAGGAGAACCATTTCAATGGATTAACCACTACATCAGGATAGACAGCAGCCTGGGGGAGATTCAAACCCAGTATTTCACAAATATAAATCTAGTGTCATCATAACACAAACCCACTTGATACCTCTTAGGAAGTAACTACGTGGAAACGCAAGGTGTAGGAACTACATTACAATTCACCTTGGCATAACAGACTACAGCAGTGAAACATACACCATTACTTTATTTTGCTACATTCCACGCTTATTGCGTACAAAGATGGTAAGAGGTAAAGCTGTCCTTGTTCTGAATTAAGCACCATGCTGTAAAGAAACGGGGATGTGGTGCTATGACCCAATGGATAAAAGGCCAGGCAGATCGCAAAACCCGTCTGGACATATTGGAGAGAAGAAACATTTCTGCCACTCTAGGAATCAAACCCTAGTCCTTCAGGTGTCCAGCTCATATCCCAGTCACTACACTGCCTGAACTATCCCAGCTTCAACAACACAGTACACTGTTCCAAACCAATGCAGAGGTAATCTGGTTCCTGCTACTAGAAATCTGCTTTAAACTTAGATCACCTTTTTAGTGGCCTGGCAATAGCAGGAGTCTTTTTCTCTTCTCCAAACATCCAAACTGGCTCTAGGACCTACACAGCATCCTGCTCAATGAGTACTGAGGGCTCTTACCTGAGGGCTAGGGAGCTGGGGTGACAAGCTAACCACAATCACATGCAGTGCTGAGAAGAAGAACGAGTTAACCCTTTAAAGACGGAACGTATCTGTTTTATATAAAGATTCAATGCGTACTGCACTGTAAACACTCTCCACTTCGATTATAAAAACCCACCTGTTAATGTGCTATAAGGCGAAGGTTGCTGTTTGTTCTGAGACTCATACAAGATACATAAATGTAACGTGGGCACCATGTAAAATTTTTGGATGCTAAACCTGGTAGTACGTAACGTTACCGATAGGCTTTAAAAGGTTAAAGTATGCCACCACTCCCCAGCATGCCTTCATGATGAACACTGGACCACTTTACCTTTACTTTACCTTAGATGAACTTTACCAACCATTGCATGTCCCCATGAAGACCTCTTGCTATTGTGGGTACCAGTTTGTGCTGCTGCAACCACGTAACACTGGCTCTCTATGGCACGAGCTCGGAGCAGTGTCTCCCAGTGTGCTGCTCCAGTAGCAAATGTGAAAGCAGATGGAAATGTCAGTATGTCAGCACCCATCCTGGCTAGGGTAAGGCTTAACTCTGGAAATCGCATATCATAGCACTAATCTGTCTGTCAAGGAAAATGTACCTATCATTGTATCCATTAGGTTAGTGGCAAAATGTACATCACACTTAGCCAAACACAATGGGTACCTGCAAGTGAAGCTCATTCCTTGCACAAGGCACATGAAATGACCGAATAATGACGTCATATGTACCCTGCCATCTGTGCGTATCATCAACAAGATTGCTTAACAGAGTTTGAATAGGTTGGGCATCAGAGGGTCCATATTATATGCTTTCAAGTAAATTCTGCCTTCATTCACAGCCCCCCAATACAAACACTAATCTACACGACAATTACATCTAATTTTATTACATTTTAAAGTATGTTTTAACATAAACATTGTGTTAACAATTTTGCTACATTCACTCACATGTATCTTGAACACCACAGTCCCTAGAAAATTCATTTTTCTCTACTACTTATGCTTGAAAAAACACACTGTACTCTGATAAATATTTAGTGAGTTACACTGCATACATACACAGAAATGCATGTATGTCTTCAGGTAAAGCATCCATTAGTGTTTTCACACTTCAACCAAAACCAGAATATACTGATAAATTACAGTAAAATTCCCAGTATCAAATTTAATGAAAATGCATACAGTGACCCTTGAATAGTTACGTGTAGACAGTGACAGATACGGAAATGCTAGCAAGTGCATTTGTGTGCCTCTGTAGCACACATGACAAAAAGTGCATGATATGACAGGGACACAGTCTGCACTTGGTAGGATACTGCTGCATGAACAGCCCAAGATGTGATGGAAAACTTTCAGACAGGACTACACAGATTTGGCTGCCCACATTTAGGGCAACTTCATGTAAATTGCCTGTGATGATTTTCTAACACACTGCTACTGCATACACAAATATAATGAGATATTAAAACCAACAAGGTAAACTTTTCAGAAAATGTTTATCTACCATGTGATATGGTTTGCAGCCATTTTCAGGGGCCATACTAATACTGCAGAAAGATTACAAGGCCATTACATATTTAAAAAGAATATATAAAATATAATTACAACAATAAAACTGATGAAGAGAAATATAAAATGATAATGCATATGTGAACCAGTTCCAGTGACTGACTGAAAGGACTGCACGTCAGATTGCGTCACAAAGTCTACGTATAACAATCGTCCATTAATGGGTACAGCACAGTAGAACCAAGCACCTTAACATGTGTGACAAAATGGGTTGCCAGTAACATGCTATGGCAGAGTTAAGATATAATATCTGGCCTGCCAAATTATAATAATAAATAAGCATAGGATTGAAAAAGTGTATGAGAAAAGTCACCAATTTCTTCTTGAATATAACAAAGTGGGAAACTGAGTTCTTATTATGTAAGTTAGTCTACAAGCTGATGCATGTTTATTAAGATGTGCCTGACTATCGTGATGGTACAAGTGTAGCAAAACATCCCAATTTCATTAGCAGTGACCTGTATTCAAAAGGTGTTTGTACCATACTATAACAGCTATTATGTCTTGCTTACAGAGCCTATTTATGTGCATGTGTTCCACATTTGTCTATTGTTCAATTCATATGATGGACTCAATTCAATACCTGCTTGCTCCTTAATTAGTTCTTATACAGTTCTATGTTCTTACAATGGTGAGACTACAGTCTTTTTCCAACAAAATGACTGTGGAATGCTAGATGCAAAATGCTGGAAATCATTGTTGGTAACTATCCACCAGAAAACACAATGTTACATCCCATAAGATTACAGTTTTACTAGTCACTGCTGTGAGAATCTTAATTGAAGACTATGCAAACTAATTAAGTTTGTGGTAACTGTTATTGGCAATAAAGGAACATAAAGGCCAGTGAGATAAGCAAAACCACAGATACACAAACTTCCCATAAGAAATCATCATTCAGTGCTTGTTTACAGTGCTTAAATAGCAAATCCACACACAGATCGCAAGGTGAGCAACAGGAAGGTAGACCCTACTTCTAATGCGTTTCATACATTAAGAACACCTGAAAAACAAAGCATAGGTTTGAATCGTAATTAGGAGAAACACACATGATGGTCCACAGTTAAAGGATACAATCGCAAGACCCACTTTGCCGACAGGTGTCTCCACTGGTGGAACAATTCTCTCACCAGGAATAACATAATCTGACTCCATGATCCGTGTACTTTTCTCTGGCATATTGACGTCAAACATATGGACTTTGTGATACACACTAACTATGTCTCCTTCGCTGTTGATGACAATATGAGAGTTTCTAATTTTCTCATTGTCTGCCTGGAACAAAGGTTTGTGACAGCAGTGCTTACCTGAAATTTACTATAGGTATATTTCAATTGCATTTCACACTTAGGAGAACCCATTTGCTCTATAGTATTTCAGACCTTATTTTAAAGAAAACACAAATAAATGTAGTTTTCATTACAGTAGGTGTCACAGAACATATAGAAATTACATAATATACAGCAGATACAACAGAAAAACATACAACAAAAGATTCATGTACTGATTTACCTTTTCAAGTATTCCTCCTAAGGATAACCAAACCTTGTATCCTTTCGCCATTTGGCAAAATGAATGGACAGTTTCTCCATTCAGAGGCTCAGCATTCTCTACAAACTGTGATCGTTTTTCACCAATAAAATCGCATGCTTCTGGCAAGAATATCATCTGGAAGAACCATGGAAACACTATCACCCATCTGAATAGAAGACACAGTTAAATTCCTGGTGGAAGTATTAGAAACATATTCTACTTCACCTCATGCACAAAAACTTTTAGGACCAAAAAACCTTCTATAAGGTACGTAGATACATCTTCTCACGAGGTAAACGCAGATACAGCATGAATTCTCCTTATGTATGGTTTATTTAGAGACACTATCAATGACTCTGACTATACAGTGTTGAATGGCGGGGTGATTAGTGAATAATCAATTTCAAAGGATCTGGAGGGAAGAAATTATGGACTAATATGAAACAAGGGAACCCTAAAATCAAACCCACCTATCTCAACTTTGAGTAACTTTTCAGTAGAGCAGAAAAACTGTTTCACCTACTTGCTGTGTTGGTAAGAAACTCATTTTCATTTACAGGCTGATGGAAGATCCACTTCTTAAAAAAACATATAAGAGTTCTGAAACTCATTAATGTACACTAATGTTATTTTCATCTAAATAATGAAGATTGTTGTGTCTGATTTCGAAAAGCTGGAGACTGCTCATTTTGAGACCGACATATTTGGAGACTGTTGGATTTGGAACACGTTTTGCAAATATAGATTGTTGGGCTTGTATTGAACAAATGTTCTACAGCTGCTCTTTACTATTTTTTTATTCCTTACTGATTGCACCTCACACAGACACTCTCCTTATCAAGAATTTGTACTAGAATATTTGTTACATTTTACGCAGTCACAACAGACAACAGTAAATTATGAACAAAATTTGTTTTTGTAAACACTACAAACTTCTAACATATATTTCTACCTTGGGGAAAATAACCAAACTGCTAAGTTACTACCAATAAATGTGAAAACAAGTACATAACACAGTATTCCAGCCATTATTAGGAAACAATGTCTCATGTGTGGGCCAGGATAGAATAGTTGATATAGCAACTCGCTATGGTCTGTATGATTCAGTGCTCGAATCCTGGTGGGTGCAAGATTTTCTGAACCAATTCAAACAGGCCCTTGGGCCCACCCAGCCTCCTGTACAATTGGTACTGGGTCTCTTTACTGCAGATAAAGTGTCCAGGGCATGGTGCTGACCACCCACCCCCATCTAGTGTCAAGATTAAAGAAAGAGTAGAGCTGTACCTCTACTCCCCCTCTGGGCCTTCATGGTCTGTTGTAGGGTAAACTTTACCTTTTAATCTCTCATGTATTCTTGACTTTGATGGTGATGCAGGTAACATGCATGACACTGTAGTGATACTATTCCAAATACATAATAGTTGTACCTATTTTGTGGCACTATACGAATATTATTACATCACAATTAACATGTAAAATACACTTCAAAACGATCACACATACTAAAATATCTGTTAGGTTACAATCTACTGCACAGTTGTAATGGAAAACCTCAACATGCTTGTTAATGGCTGACATGATCATGTGACTGTATCGGACTTCCGTAATTACCTGACATAAGATTAACCATTTGCATGCAACATAAAACTGGATGTGGTTGACTTCATTATAGCAACTGACTAGGACCCCCTAAAAACTGTGACAATATGAAATATACAGCCTTGCTGACACTTCTGCACAGAATCCACTGGCATACATAACTCAATTTTGACCAAGAAGGGAGATTGCTGGTTTTGATTATCCTGGTACTTGTCTTCGCAGACTGACAGAAACCATAAAAAAAACCTGCCAGCAAAATGTTCTAGCTGCGAAATGAACCAATTCATGCTGTTCACCTTTTGTGTAAAAGACAAAAGCATTACTGGTTAAGCCAACATGCTTGATACTGGCAGGTATTTCCTTTAGGGTTCAGGCCTTCCTTTCTCAAAACTTCAACAAGGAGCTCCAAACATAACTCATAAAGCTTAACTTTCTTATTTTAACCTACCTTCCATGCATTTAAAAAATGATGACTCACACAATCATCCTGTGTCTGTCTCAGTTTGTCTCCACTTTCGGCTTAAGAACTCATTACATAACAGTTTGCAAGTTACACATCTTACAAAGTTGTCTTGTATGTTATGTGCACGTGCGCGCGTGCGTGTGTGTGTGAGAGAGAGAGAACAACATCAATTTAGTTACCAAAACTTGGGAGTGTTATGATAAAATGACTATGAAGAATATTGAACTTTTGTGGACATATCTTATACACATCTAGTTTTATGCTCTCTGGAACATATAAAAATGGCAAAGGATTTCTCAAGAAGCCAGTTGATGATATGGCAACCACTGCCACCAACAATAAACAAAATAACTTCTCACAAAAATTAATACTCTTATGTCAATTGCGATCACAAATTGCAATGTGTTTAACACAGGGACATATAATACTATGCCTTGGTAACATACTCACCTCAGCATTTTGCAGCTTTGCAGCCTTGATCATCTCTAAGCAGGCACTAATGTTGCTTTTCTTGTCAGATTTGGCAGTCATCTGGCAAATGGCTATAACCTTCTTAGACTGTAATGATGCCATTCTTCTGAAACTGTTCTTCAAAGGACAACTTTTTGCAGCATGCAATTGAATGAATGACGTAAATTTTGTAGCGTATAAGAGACAAACCCTATTTGAAACCTGAAATTGTATTTAAAAGCATCAAATAACTAAAAATAAAGTAGAGCACTCATTCTAAAAAATCAGAATACAATGGGAAGATTTGAGAAGTGCTGAGAGAACACATGGGTCTAAGACAGAGATGACAATGAAGTAAGAGTTGGAGAGAGAAAATAACATAACGAGGAGCTTCACATCAATCAGCCTAGCCTTAATATAACAAACTTGTACTTAGCAGACATCTTGTTCATATCTCAGTTAGTTACTATCTCAACAAAGGTGGTATGGAACATCATCATATACACCATCATGATGTGTGTGTGTACACAGATGTGTGCATGCGTACACACACACACACACACACAATGAAAATAAATTCATGCAGAAGCTCTGCATAGTGCAGTTTCTTGTTAAAAATATGTCAGAATGTCATAAAACATATGTTCTGAAATGCTCAGTTTTTGAGATACACCCCACCACCAAATGACACGAGGGATCAAGTGATGAAACCAAAGGCATGTCGTAGTTACTCATAAAATAGGTGAAGATCATGATAGTCTGGCACCAGGTGCAAACTCTAAAAGAAGTGGTATGAATCAAACTGATCGTGAAGAAGTACTTCAAGAACCCTCAGTTCAGATAATCCCAACTGTCATGAGAAATCATATCAGCTTCTCCACAGCTCTCGATCCCTAGCTGCAATTATGGCATCTTCATTGGCTGGTGTCCGTAGAGTCTGTGGGTGACCTGCATTCACATATGCAACAGATGCCACACTCCATGTCTGACAGAGATGCTGCTGCAGTCATCACAACACGTTTGTGTCAAGATAACACAGTGTGTATTCCTGTGTATCAGTACCACGCACTGAGGGTTGCAGCATGTCACAGTATTTGTCATGTGTGTACCCCACAATCACTCAGTCAAACCGAAATTTGCTGTGCCTCGTGTGTCCTCAGTACATAGGGTTTATCATCATTAAAAAAGTGCTAAGAAGCATGTTACCCCATGTGATAGTGATGTGTATCTTCAACACTAAACATTTCAGGACACATGCTGTATAGCATTTTTTACTTATCTTTAACAAAAAATCACACTATGGAGAAGTTACGCTCCTATTTCGTTCCATCCTGTATGTGTGTACCTTTACATATACATAGTTATATAATGCAATACATTCAAAAAATTTCTGGATGAGTATCAACTCACATTTGCCCTTAAACAAACGTCCAATTGCACAAATTTGTTGGGTGACCATCTGCCAATTGACTCTTATTTAACACATCAGAGTATCCTTTCCTTACTAATCAGATCAGCATTAATCCTCAGTTCCTTTCTTCACAGTCTCTCTTTGGATGCCAAACCTCAATTCCACACCATGAACGAACGGTATAGCTCCAGAGCGATGTGTCAGGTAGCTGTTCTACAAAGACCAAAGTGTTCTACCACAGCACCTGTACCAATTCTTCAGTGATTCTCATCTTTTGTCCTCATTCATATAACCATAATGCACATGGACATTATTTTATCTGACATGTGATGCCAGTTATTTCCTGTCACCTTGCTTACCTTACAGTACAGTGACATGCAACGAACGGTATGTTTCTTAGATATGACATGTCTCTGCAAGCATAACAAACATTTCCAGCACCTTCTCTAAATATTGTGAGTAAAAACCTCATACTATCTGCAATACATTGAACTAAAACACATGAATGCTGACTAACTAACTAACTAACTAACTAACTAACTCCATGGAGCAGAGGCCTGCTTGAGAAGCTAACAGTTTCTCAGCTAGTCAAGAAATTCCCCGCATTTTATGGAACCCGGAAGTTCATTACCACATTCACAAGAGCCCATCACCTGTCCCTATCCTGAGCCAGCTCAATCCAGTCCATGCCCCCATCCCACTTCTTGAAGATCCATTTTAATATTATCCTCCCATCTACACCTGGGTCTCCCAACTGGTCGCCTTCCCTCAGGTCTCCCCACCAAAGTCCTGTGTGCACCTCTCCCCTCCCCCATACGTGCTACATGCCCCGCCCATCTCATTCTTCTCGATTTGATTACCCGAATAATATTTGGTGATGAGTACAGGTTATTAAGTTCCTCATTATGTAGTCTTCTCCGCTCCCCCGTTGCCCTGTCCCTCCTAGGCCCAAATATCCTCCTCAGCACCCTATTCTCGAACACCCTCAGTCTTTGTTCCTCCCTCAGTGTGAGAGACCAAGTTTGACACCCATACAAAACAACACGTAAGATTACAGTTCTGTATACCCTAATCTTTGTGTTTTTGGATAGCAACCTGGAAGACAAAAGATTCTGCACCAAATGATAGCAAGCATTCCCCGACTTCAATCTGCTCTTAATTTCTTCATGAATGGAGTTTCTATTCGTTAGGGTTGCTCCCAAATATTTGAATTCTTCCACCCTTTCAAAGGATTTATTATCTATCTTTATGCTGCGATTGTGTCCTGTATTCTGATTTCGAGATATGACCATGTACTTAGTTTTCTCAGCGTTTACTTCTAGACCAATCTCCTTACTAGCAATCAATAAATCTTCTGCATTTTTCTTTATACTATGTATGCTTCCGCCCAATATATTAACACCATCAGCATAAACCAGAAGCCGATGTGTACCATTCAATTTCAAGTCCTCCTGGTTTGCCTGAACCCTCCTAATGGCATATTCTAAAGCAAAGTTGAAAAGCAATGGCGACAGAGCATCTCCTTGTTTCAAGCCATTCTTAATAGGAAACGTGTCAGACAGATGTTTGCCTACCCGCACTCTGCTATAGGTTTCATTTTGACACATTTTTATTAACCTTACTAGTTTCATGGGGACACCAAACTCAATGAGAATATTATACAAGACCTCCGTCCTCACTGAATCATAGGCTTTCTTGAAGTCTATAAATAGTTGATGCACTGCCTCATTGTATTCCCATTTTTTCTCAAGCATTTGACAAATGCTGAATATATGATCAGTAGTTCACCTGTTACATCGAAATCCACACTGATGATCCCCAATAATTTACTCTGCATATGGAGTCAACCTTGACAAAAGAATGTTGGATAGAATTTTGTACGTAGTTGACAAAAGTGATATGCCTCGGTAGTTACAACAATCTGTTTTATCACCCTTCTTATAAATAGGCACAATGACTGACTCCTTCCATTCCTCAGGCAATTACTCCCTATTCCAAAGAGAAATAATAAGTTTATGGCTCTCAGACCAAATTATCCTACCCCCTGCTTTAATCAATTCTGCTGGAATCTGATCAATACCTGGTGACTTGTCTTTTTAGCTTTTCAATAGCCATCTCAACCTCAAAGGCACTGGGCTCTGGCACCACTGGCTCTGCCGTATGTACTTCAGTCTGCCTAACATCATTAACCCCATGTATATTCAACAGCTGGGAGAAATGATTCCTCTGCCTAGCCAAAATACTGTGGGAGTCTGCAACCAGGTCACCCTTCTCATCCTTTACTACATTAGTTCTAGGCTGGTACGCCCTCTTAAAGTCACTAATATCCCTGTACAAGTCTCTGATATTCTTGTTCTTACTGTGTGTTTCAAGTTCATTAATTTTAGCTTTCAGATATTCCTTTATTTTTGTTCGTGAAATGTCTACTAGCTTCACGTCTTACGTTGTGCAGCTTATCTCCATTTCTTTGGTTTGGATTCTGTAACCACTGAATTTTAGCCTGCTTCCTTTTATCTAAAAATTCTGCACATTCTACATCAAACCATGGTTTATGCTGCTTCCGTTCATGCAGACCTAGACTCTTTTGAGCTGAGATTTTGATATTCTCTTTAATGCTTTCCCAAGCCCTATTTATGTCTTCACTAACATTTAAGTTTTCCAAAGCTGAAAACCTGTTTGATATCTTAAGCTGATACTGTTTCCTAACCTCTAGTTCACTTAGCTTCCTGAGATTAAATTTCTCCACATCAAACTTCTGCGCTGCTTGTTTACTTACTGCCAGTCTTTCCCTAACTTTTGCCACCACCAGATAGTGATCAGTATCACAGTCAGCTCCCCTGAAAGATCGCACATCGAGTATACTCAAATGCCACCTCCTATCTATCAATATGTGATCAATCTGATTGAGTCTTCCCATCAGGAGAGGTCCTGGTGTATTTATGAATGTTTCGGTGCGGGAACATTGTGCTCTTAAGAACTAGATTCTTTGATGTGGCAAAATTTACTATTCTAACACCATTATCATTACTATCCTGATGTAAACTCTCATTCCCAATTGTCAGTTTGAAAGTATCCTCTCTCCCCACTTTTGCATTAAAACCTCCTGACAGAATATTCATATGGTACTTAGAAAAATGATCAAAAACCCCTTCTAATTCCTCATAGAAACTGCATGGATGCTGATTCACAGCAAATTGAAATGGCAGCTCATGCTGCATTGCCTGCCATCAATAAAACGTTTGAGCGAAGGGCAATGCAAGTTATCAGATAAAATAATGTCCCTATATGTGCTTATTTCAGAGCACAACTGTCATGTGAAAATGAACAGGAACTATACTGCAAAAAGCATGTCAAAACTGTGATAAATTAGAGTATATGATGGCAGAAGCTGAACATGTGCAAGACGCCCAAGAAGCTCAGTAGGGAACTCAATGTACTGCAAATTTTTTTCAGTAAAAAGAATGTCTACATAAAAACAAAGGTGACCTTTTGTTCCAGATTTTTTGGGACAGTCCCCAAACTAAGACTTACATCCCAGACTAATTTTGTCCCTCTTTTTTAACTTTTCCTATTTTATTCCACATTGCTGATAATACTCTTAATAATGGAGACTTTCTTAGACCTTGTTCACGACTTTCCCAGTGAGCTGATGGCAACAGCCACATGGAGCAGTAAATGCTAACAGGTATACGTACGTAAGACACACAACTGTACAATATTTAATTGTTATTTCAATGCTGTCCACGAATAGGCCAACACAAAGTGACCACTTTAATGTAAATTACATATTACGACCACGTGTTACTGTATTTTGTTGCCAAAATGAAAACCCACGCCCTAATTAATCTGCAAGCATAACATGTATGGTGCATTTTGCGACACTAAAACGACAACTCAAACTCTAACCTTCGTCAAACACTTGAATCAAATAATGTTCTTGTCCTTGATGATGTAAATTTTGTCTCACGATAACCCAAGGAACTAAGAAACAAACCTGGTGTCCTTTCGTACTAATGATATATCGTAAGGAGGATCCCGAAGAAAATTTCGTTTACCGTTACATAAAACCGGTAATCTTACTGACACTTGAAAACCAATGTCACCTAACCTACGCAACTTCAACCAACTCATGCGTAGAAGTCCATATACCGTAAAATTTCGATATGAGCGCTAGTGGGTTAATCACTTAGTAACATTCTCAGACATTATTATATTTAATCTATAGTTTAACAGATATAACGAATACAATGACGCTACAATCGCATAACCCACCCGCAACATGATCCACCACCCCCACCAACTACACTCGCTGCCTATTTTAGATGATCTGTGATCTCCACCGAAAATTTTTCCGCCGTTATCGGCCACGCAGATCGTCTAGTATGGTCTGCCGACGTTCTGCCAGTAACACAGGTCACATAGTGTAGGCGCAATGGTAGCTGGGGGAGCGAGTGTAATGAGAAGGGAAGCGAGAGGTGCAGCGTCGGTTTTCTGAAGTACATATTCGGCTGTGTCATTAAAATGGCAGGCAGTGGACTGAAAGTGGCGCAAGATGTGTTCAAACGAATTCTTTCTGTTAAAGGCTTTGATAGAGTAATGGATAAGGTAGGATAATAATGACTTGTGGTTTAAGCGCTGGGATGGTCAGACAACTAGATTCGTAACTTGTTCTATGCTAACTTTTTAACCCGTTAAAGACGAAGCGTATCTGTTTTGTATAAGGACTCAGTGTGTACCGCGGTGTAAACACTCTCCACTTCGGTTATAAAAACCAATCTCTTAATGTTTTATAAGGCAAAAGTTGCTGTTTGTTCTGAGATCCGTACAAAACACAGAAACGCAATGTGGGCATCAGGTAGAATTTTTTAATGTTAAACCTGATGGCTTGTAAAGTTACCGCTAGGCCGTAAAAGGTTAACCATTTCGAAATTTAAAGTTTGGAACTTTCATGTGTCAATCACATTGCTTGAAAACAGAGCAGGCTTTAAGAAGCACAATGACGTATTTTGTGTAAAAATCTATGTAACATTTTATTACACATTTTGCAATATAATGGTATTGACCAAAGACAGTTGTGCACCCAAAATTTTTCTCTGGGGG